>CP135572.1:4243937-4541151 GCA_032401905.1 Swietenia macrophylla
AAAGACCGATAGACACTTGTACAAAGCTAAGACACTTGTATAAATACATAAATAAATATTTATATTTTAATTTAATATTTATATTATATTAATAAGTGCTATCAAACGAAACCCTTACTGAGTATTGTACAACTTGTGACGTGTATGTATTGATATCACCGAGTACCCTTCCAGTATCCCACATCAAATTCACAATCAATCACTGTAAAATTCTGATACATGTCAATTGTCCTTCATTTATTTTTTATTCCATTCAAATTCAAACCACGTGTTGTTTTATTTAGTCATCAATTGCGACCCTCTTTCTGTCTCTTTTCACAGGATTGGCCGAGCGGTGTCCTTTCTTTCTTTTTTTCTCGTGGTTTCTGGTTTTTTTGTGTTCTATTTCGTTGACAGGTAATCTCATTGATCAAAAGTCCAGATGTTGATCAACTGGGACCTACCAACTTATTGAAATCTGATGACTCTGATGAGCTCATACGTGTGTGGAGTTGTACTAGATTCCAAACTCGATACGTCACTTTGATTGATAAAGTTACTGTGATGCCATCATCCTGATGGAGTGTATTCCTGTAATACAGTGGGAAACAAGGTGCCAAAAAGTTATTTTATACCACCCACCCACTAAGCTAAAGTTAAAATGGAAACATGACTATTCTTTCAGCCCAATTCCTCGCACCTTCATGGCTTCATATTGCTTAATGCTAGGACCCCAGAGACCACGCTTGTGCCTTATAATATTCCAAAGTTGAATGCATCTATGCTAGGATAGAAGTACTTCACGCAAACTTCTGCAGCAGGGCGTCTGCGACAAGCCATCCGAAAATTGAAACCAGAAGATATAGTACTAGCAGCAGTCATGTTTCCAGCATCCCAAATTGAGCTGCCGTTCAATGAAAATGATTCGCAAGACATGGTCATATACCAAGTCATAAATGAATCCATCCCGCAAAACGTTACGTATAAACCTCCGGGAAGCCCTGTTACCACATCAAACATGCTTGAACCTAGCCGAACGATAAGGAAGAAGCATTACAGAGGCGTGAGGCGTCGGCCGTGGGGGAAATTTGCGGCCGAGATTCGTGACTCAGCCAGAAATGGACAACGTATATGGCTTGGCACGTTCGAAACAGCCGAAGAGGCTGCCTTGGCTTATGATAGAGCTGCTTTTAGGATGCGTGGTGCTAAGGCTTTGTTGAATTTTCCGGCTGAAGTGGTTGCTGCATCTTCTTCTCCATCGGTCGTCAAAAAATCAAAAACAAATTTGAGCTCATTGAAGAACAATTCAGAGGTAAGTGGCAGTAGCTCAAGCACGGTTTCAATTGGGACACCAAGATCAGATCAATCTGAGAGTAGTACAAGTGGTGAGTCACAATATATTGGACAAGATTACTTAGACAAGTTGTTGAATGAATATTGAGATATATCACTATCTAGCTAATTCACCGTATGCACGGGGAAATAAAATCCCAAGTTATTCAAGGATTTAGATGCCTGAAATTTCTCACATGTTTGCTTTTTTACTCCATTTTCACTTTAGTGCCCAATGAAATCTCCATGTATTTGGTATATTAGTTGCATCTAGAGATTAGGGCTGCATTTGATGGGGTAATCTTGATAATGTGTGGAAGAACTATTATTCCATCTATGGCTAGTAGTTCATCAACAAAATTTAAAATGGGTGATGTTACTAGTATACAATACATTCTTGTTACATGAGTTATGATATGCATATTGTTGTATTGGACGTAATTAACATTAAACAACTGCACTTATAAATTATGATATTTTGAGAAAATAAAAGAGAGGGGGTTATGTCAAGAACTCTAATCCAAACCCAATACAATTATAAATTATTTCATGTTATGTTATTTATTTGCAGATTGTGTTATTTTATATCAATTCAAATTTTAAATTTGTGTGAAGTTGATGTCAATTTCATCGGTTGGTGGTAAAAATTGTCAATCCTAATTCAATTAATAGTATAAATAGACAACCAAAAATGATAATAATATATTGATCTATCCACGAATTCATGAAAAGTAAAAGATATCAAGATTAGGTTGAACTCCACCAATTCAAAAACCTTTCTTCTTCTTCTTCTTCTTTTTGGTTTATCTACATAAACCTTAAATTATTGGGTTAACTATTGTAATCAAATTTGACCAAAATTGTTAGCGACGACCCAATCAAACTAGTTACATCTTATCTGTCTCGTCTGCATACAAGTCTTCCACCTACTGCCCTAGTCTCTGGTTCACACACAGTCAAAATCTAATAGAAAATACAGATTTTGTGCCGACCATTGGTGCTGTCTATCCTTTGCGACAATTGAGACATGACATGAACATAATTACAGAGAGTTTTGAGAAACAAACAGTGTTGTTGTTTGTTGTTGCCGTTACATACATGTCGACAATAGACTATAGAAAGAAAATAAAAAATGGGGGCTTGCATAAAAATTATTGAAGTGTATGTCTTAGCATTCTAATGGCGACTATTCGTCGATGAGATGATTTTAGAATGCTTACAACAACTTCTAGTTATTATAAGGTTTTAAATAAGAATATTTGTACACACAACTCATACCTGTACGTGTAGATGTACATATACGTATTCTTGTACTTGTACTCATATGTTAGAATTTGAATTTTTAATATATTTTTTTAATCTTGTACAAGCAAATACAGAGGATCGGGGGTTTTATAATGAAGTAACACGTGTAATGTTTCTAGATGAACAAATAAACAATGCAACTGCTGGGCAATCTTCTGCTAACCAATGATCTGATGCCAGTCGACGGGCAGCAAAACCCTTGCTACACAAATGCCATGCTAGGAAAAAATCAAGATTCAAAGTCTATGCAGTTTCCTAGATTTACAGTTCACATGCCTGAATGAATATGAAATGTATCTCGTAAAGTAATGTTTCAACTGTCATATTGCTTTCTGCTCCTAATTTGCGCCAAGTTTTTTTCACAATGAAGATAGCAAACTGTCCAAATATTCACTTCCCAAGTCTTGAAATTCAATCACATCAAAATCAGTACAAAACTTATCTTCCATGCAAGAGATTCTTTTCATTGCAGGCTGTTCAATCATCGAAATTCCATTATTTCGGTCCCACTCTCTCGATGTTCTCTTTCGATGGTTAGAAGCTTTCTCTTTCTCTTTGCACACAAGATATGGGAAAGCAGCGTCATTCCCCTGAGTAAATGACAGCAAATCATTGAATTCATTTTCTGAATAGTTAATTCCCATAGCCTTGGTAACTTCCTCAAGTGGGAAATTCAGGGCTGCCTTAGAGCCTCTAATTCTTAAAGCAGCCTTGTCATAAGCCAATGCTGCTTCCTCAGCGGTATCAAAAGTTCCAAGCCAGAGTCGAGCTCCTTTCCTTGTTGAATCTCTTATCTCTGCCGCATACTTACCCCATGGCCGCCTTCTCACTCCTCGATAGCGTCGTACAGCCTCCTTCTCCACTCTCATACCGTTCATCTTAGGCCCCGGACAAGA
The DNA here is from genome assembly GCA_032401905.1 of Swietenia macrophylla. Taxonomy (NCBI): domain Eukaryota; kingdom Viridiplantae; phylum Streptophyta; class Magnoliopsida; order Sapindales; family Meliaceae; genus Swietenia; species Swietenia macrophylla. Next base: position 4,247,450 of record CP135572.1, read on the forward strand.
GACGTTTCTCTTTGAATTATCATAGCATGATTGTTCTGTATTGCTTGTAGGGATAATTCCTTCAACTAATTCCTCCCAAGCCCCAGCTCCCATTGAAATCCATCTCCCGAGACTTGGTAGCCTTTGTAGAATATCCATTGATGCATCTCTCCCGTGAAGACTAGGCAGTTCTTCCCATGATACGGGAAATTCCGCTGCATCGTTCCTTCCTAATTTTCGGTCTCCATCTTCACCTATGAAGTTCGCCCACACATTTTCCAAGAGTTCTTCTGATGCCGCGTGATGATCGTCTTGCATAGCCATTTTACCATTACACATCTCGATATTGCAGTCTCGCAGATTTTTTAGAGTAGAGGGAAATTTTGAATTGGGAAATATAAACATATTTAGACGCGTAATCTTAACAACTCAGCTAGGCTTCATTATACTCAATGAATGGAAAGCAAGTTGGAAACTTGTGCTTTAATTCACTGACCAGCTAAATTAATGGAGGATAATAGGATTTTTAACATTAAGAAAGAGGTGGGATATTGTATTTTAAGGCTTCTTTGTTGACTTGTGTGGTTGTTCTAATCATTTTTGCGGCTAGATTGTATATAAGTGCCATGTATTTTGTATATAATATTGGAAACCCTTCCTTTAATTCATGATCAATTACATAAGAAACTAAGAATTAAGGAAATGTATAGCTGGCTTGGGTATGATTTGTCAGAGTTCATTGTCAGTTTACATACTCCCGAGCAATTGTATTTGGACATTTGTTAATGCCAATCTCTATGTTTACACACCTCCAAAATATGTAAAAGAATTTGCCTAAATAATCTTATATTCTTTTTTTTTTTTGAAAGAACAAGAAAAATTTTGCAAAGTGGTCTGCTGGACATCTTCAACTACATGGATCCTCGGACAATCTTTATCTTAGATGGAAATTCTGTTTCGGGGTCAAATTGAAAGAATCCTAAAACTTAGGGGAAAGACAGCAAAACACAGAAAATATAAGAGCCATTATGCAAACCCCTTTGACCCATCTTTCAGGTTACTGCATTTTCAAGGAAAAGAGTTGGCATCCTATTAAGAAAAAGAAGAGAGGGAGAGCTTTTAAATTGTTTATCCACTTTTCAAATCCTTGTACCGCCTAGAAATTCCCGATAATTTAAAAGTCTAAAGTTATTAAGGCCCTTTCCAGACATTCCATTCCTCCCAAACCTCTCGTGAGAAGTACAATAATAATAATAATAATAATAATATATTTAGAAAATTATGTGGTTTCATTTTAGCCTATACATGATCATGATCATCTTAGTTTTAACAATGTTTCTATTTCTTATTTTTGATGGAACTTATGAAATTAATCATAATTCTAATAAACTAATATTAATAGTATTTTTTAACGTTTAAAATGAAGTTAGATTCAGTTATTCTTTTTTTTTTTAATAAATATTAAAATATAAATAGTAATGGCATTTAAAATAAAAAATACAAGTAATTGATTTAGACTTTTAAAATTTGACTTAAATTTAAAACTCTTAAATTTAAATTCAATAGAAATCACAATTAAAAATTTATCTAAAATTTTACAAAATTTAGGTTGTTTAATCTGTAAAAAATTACTTTTAATTTTTGCACGTAGAGCACCGGAAAATATAACATAATTAAGCTTGCACTATGTTGTTTTGTGCCGAAAAATTGTATGGACAGACATAAAATTCAGCAATGAACAACTCCACAAGGCAAACTCTGTGCTAGCTGGCCGATCATTTCTTGGCACCCAAGAATTGCCACCTTGATTGTGGCATAAATAAACTAAGAAGGCTGTATTATAATAGGAGGTCACGCGCTTCTTCATAAACAATAAAATCCACCATGACTAAAGGATAAAATCAAAGCAATATGGAGTGTTGTACAAATAACGTGATCTGGATTCAATGCATTGGAGATAGAGAAGAGCTATCTATGACTTAACACGCTTGATTTATCTGTACTCAAGAATGTCTCGATTGCTAAAAGTTTTGACATTAATCACTTTTGCTTCCATTGAGAGTAAAATGAGCTCACATAGTAGAAAAGTCAGAGGTTGATCATATCCTTCAACGCCCATTGAAAAAATTAAAGCACTTCTGTTAACGTTGGCCCTGTGAAGAAGCAGTATTAAGCACTTCTGGTTAAAGGTATTGTAACACTTCAGTTGTGGGCCTGAAAGGGATTAATCATGACCATAATTGTCATTAAGGATTGAACGGATTTCTTTCTGAATCAAGATTGGACGTACCCAATGCTGCTAGTGCTATAGTCTACTGGCATTGTAGCTTAAGGTAATAGATCATGGTCAATCTTTCAAGACAATAATTATGGCGATCAATATATCACAGAGTCATTAAGTCTTAATTATTGGTACATAATTAAGTAATTGTTTGAAATACGGTAGTTCGAAGGTCATCGGATGGCAGGGATTCTTTTTCCCACTGGAGGAAACTTGCCAGTTTAAGTGTCATGTAATGTTGCCAAACTGATAATTTTGAAGCCGAAAGCAAACATTATTGCAACAATTTTAGCTGGATTTGGGGCCAATATCATATGAATTCCTTGTGTTTTTCTCCAACAACGAATATTTAACAATAGATATGCTGTGCCCATGTGGAGGTGGAACATTGAGAATTCACTAATCAGAATTAATTAACTAATAACGAAGGTTCTTCTTTTCCTCAATTTCTGTGCTAGCAGGCAGGTCATGGTAAGCATTTGATCAAACGCATATATCAGTGTAGACGTTCCTTACCTAAGATTTCAAAGCCCGCAAGTTCACTTCATAAAATTACCAGAATCATATATCTCTTTCTCATACTGATAAATCCAATCTGTGTTAGCTTTTATGGTATATTTGAATTGATTTGCTTACGGCCTTGTGCCTAGCAATCACTCATAATCCTTCAAGAATTTTGTTGTCCCGTCGCTTTCTCTCTTTCTGCTCACTGCAAATTCCCTGGGAAGAAAACATTCTATATCCATTATTTACTCCTTATATGACTGGACATTCGCTAATTGTTTGCCCCTTCAACAAAGTATACAATTCCATCGTTGGTTTTCTCTACATTTAGCAAATATTCCCTCGGCAATTCCAATTTGATGCAGCCCTTTCATGTTTGAGTTAGCTTAATTTTCTCCATATTAAGTCCTGATATCTTCTGTATATAATACGGTTGCTGGCATTTTCAGCTTATACTTTCAAGATAACAAACTTCCACCCGTGACCTAGAAGAATAATTCTAAGGCCATATGATTGATCTCTCCATTACTGTGCCCTGTAATACCACGAGCAATATATACAGCGAGTAATAACAAAATTATAAAGTAAATTTTAATTAATGGGATAAATCAATTGCCCCATTAATTAAGAATTATTGAATATGTGGCTTATATTTGATAACTAGCACAGTATATTAAGTTACACGGAAGCAACCGAAGGTCGCGCTCATACAAAGTATTTACGTTTGTCCTTGAATTTCATAACATCCTCTACATATTTGAAATAAGGGTTAGATATTTGAATTTGTCTCGATGAGTAGACCAAAACCTGCACAATTATTGCAGCTCATTTATGTTTTTTTTCAGCCAAATTCTTTCTTTTTAGCCTTCAAAATCACATTTATGCTATTTATAAAAGAAATATAATCAAAACGTTAATAATTTGATCTTGGAATGTTTTCTCTTCATTTCTTGTTCACTTTTTTATCAATAAAACAGTAAGTTCGTTTTGTTCACTTTACACTGTTCCTCTTCGTCAACATACAACAACCATGGAAAAGGGTTGGTAATTAATTCATCTATTGGGACCATGGAAAGGGGTTTCTCCTTGAATTCACAGTGGCCTCCTCATAGAGTGTGACTGTAGATCAGAATCTGCATCCGTACAGATTTAAACTTCGCCCTCTGAAGTTCCATTTAGTTAGTATTCCAGCATTCACACACTCTCCTACCTTGTCTTTATTAATTCAAGTTATAACTAAGACCTGTTTGTTTTGTAATGGACAATCCAGTCGTCTTCATGACTGTTAGAAATTAATTAAAACGTTATAAAAACCCGTATAATTTTAAAGTTAATAAAATTTATGGTAATTGTTTACATGTTTTCTGTTTGTCAACAAAGAACGATCATTTATCTATCATGTCATTAGCAAGAGAAATTTACTTCAAGTGATTGTTGCAAGGGAAATTTTCTAAAATAATCACGTTTACAACTCAATTTACAAGAATGATTACTTTCATAATTTTCTTATCAAACCGATCAAAACTCTTGATTTTAGATCAAAATACTGTCAATTCAATTAAATTAAATAAACTTATTAATTTTATTCTTTATTGGTATGCAAATACATACTTCTACACGAAGGATTCTCTCTAACATCTTTGTATTTTTTAGTAAATTTTGATAAAATTTTTGCACTATTCAACAATATTCTTTGCATTTTCAGGCCCAAATCAACCACCAAGCATATAACCAGAACATAAAAAAAAAAAAATTTAACAAATTGTAAATACATTGGCTCGAAATTAACACAACAATGTAGAAAATTTATTAAAAATTATTTAAGAAATTCATGTAATAATAGAGAGTACATTCGATAATTTTATTTAATTTTATTGAACTTAGAATATTAAATTTAAAATTAAAATTTTTGGTCAGCCCGATAAAAAAATTATAAAGATGATTCTTGTTATACATTGAGTTTTAAATGTGATTATTTTGATTTCCCCTATTTTAAATATGGTAATTACTTGTACTCTCCATTTCTGGTCAGCTATACACGAGATAGACTGGAGAACGATCTGAATATAATAATACTATAAGGTTCATACTAACCATTAATTGTTCAGATACTGTCTTCTTGGTGATTTGATGATTTCTTAATGTTTTTGATCCAATGGCTTATATCACTTGATTGAAACGGTCAACTACATAATTAGGACACCTAATCTAAGTTATCATCATCCTTACTCCAAATCACATTTCCTCTTGTTCTTTCTCTTGTGAGACTACCTAGGATATCACTCTGGCAAAGGTAGTTGTGACCTAGGCCTAATGGGGAAATGTATGGTTTCCAAACCACAACAACCGAGTAAAATAGTAGTAGTGACAAGAAAACAAATAAGGGTACTTCTGTCATAACAAGAAAGCCAGGCCAACTTTGTAGCCTATAAAAATGAGTGCTTACAGCAATAAGAAACAGGTCCTATTGGCTAAGTCGAACCGAAAATGGAAAACTATCATGAATATTTTATGCTTCTTCTTCTTCTTCTTCTTCTCTTTCTCTATATGTCTGGAGCTCAAGCTCAGGGGAAGCAATTGCAAAGGCCTTGGAATAACACAGTACCAGCTATATTGGTTTTTGGGGACTCAACTGTAGACCCTGGAAATAATGATTTCATAAGTACAGCTTTTAGAAGCAATTTTCCACCCTATGGAAAGGATTTTGAGAACAAAACACCAACTGGAAGATTCACCAACGGGCGGCTTACTACTGATTTTATAGGTGAGTTTCCCAGTTTGAAGTTAATTATTGTCTATCGAGATCTACAGATTTTCAATAGCAGAAATGTGGCTGACAGTCTGAGTTTTGGTTGTAAAAATGGTGCAGCTTCATATGTTGGTATCAAAGAGTATCTGCCTCCTTATTTGAACCCAAATCTTAGCATTGATGATCTTATGACCGGAGTTAGCTTCGCCTCTGCCGGCTCTGGTTTTGACCCACTTACAGCAAGAATAAGTGTCTCTTTCTCTCTCTGATGAAATGATGATCATAAAATAATATGAGAAGTTATGATTCACATAGATGCTCAACAATTAGCTTAGATTGAAGCTTCTGATAGGATTAACTCTTCTGTATGTTTGCATGATCTCTTGGTTATGGTTAATTATAATCAAGTTTTATTTGACTTTGCTTGTCATAAATTAAATTATTATTTGGTAGCTGAACTTCGTTGACGTTTAGAACATGTGTTCCATGCATTACAGAATGTAATTAGCATGCCGAAGCAACTAGAATATTTTAAGGAGTACAAAAAGAGACTAGAGTCTGCAATTGGAAAGCAAGAACTCGAAAACCATATGCACAGAACCTTCTTCATCATCAGTGCCGGCACAAATGACTTCGTTCTCAACTATTTTTCCCTCTCAGTTCGAAGACAGACCTTCAGAGTCTCAGCTTACCAACAGTTTGTGTTGCAAAATGCTAGAGAGTTCATACAGGTAATTTGGCCCCCAGTCTCCTCCTTCTTCTTATCATTGAGAAAATCGATAACGACAGTTAACGATCTAATTAGAGAAAAATTTAAATTTAATTTGATCCGCATGTGCATTTGCAAAATGCTGTGTACTGACATTACTAGACATTTATAAATACATATGATAGTTGTACGCAGCAAAGATTAATGAGAAGGTGGTTGAATCTGAATCAACTGTCTCCGTCAGATTATTAACGTGGCTCATTAACATTAGGCACTTGTTAGTGCAGGTGAGAGTAGTTAAGACCTAAAAAGATGCAGCCCAAACCACTCTAGAAACCTGGCCATGGTGGCCCATAAATTAAACATTGCAGAGACATTGAAAGTAAAGCAGTCAAAAGAAGCACAGCAATGAGTCATATTCTTAAATAATGTTATAATCTGATCTTATTTTTGAGTTAAATTAACAATAGGGTTTATGGAAAGAAGGAGCAAGAAGAATATTGGTAGCAGGGCTGCCTCCGATGGGTTGTTTGCCTGCTGTTATCACCATTCGTTCTCGATTAAATGCTGTTTTTCAACGTCATTGTGTAGAAAAATACTCCTCTGTAGCGCAGCAATACAATCAAATGCTACAAAATGAAGTGAATTCTATGCACTCTGCTGCTGCAAATGGTGGTGCTAAAATATCTTATTTGGACATATATGCACCAATGGCTGATATGATCCAAGGCCCTGGAAAACAAGGTAAGCAGTTCCTCTTCTGGGTAATAGTTATGTCCAAAGATTCTTTCTCCTTAATGCGTTTTTTTTTTATTGGTAGGGTTTGATGATATTAATACTGGTTGTTGTGGAACTGGGTATTTGGAGGCAGCATTTTTATGTAACCGAAATTCAATGGTGTGTTCTGATGCATCAAAGTATGTGTTTTGGGATTCAATACACCCAACTGAGAAGACTTACTTCAACGTCTTCACTTCTTTTCGTTCTATCATTGATGATCTTCTTAGGGACAAATTTCATTATTAGTTTTTGAAGTCCTTTCAATATTTATGTTTATTGACGGTAGAAGATTTTGTATGCAGTTCCATTTATACGTCGAAGTTCATCAATTTTTTTAATTATGATATTCTAATTTTTATAATATTGATACGATAGTATTTTCTATTTAAAACTTTCTCTTCAAATAAACCATGAATTAATATAGGAATAGGTTTTACACTGTTAGATCATTGATTATCAACTCAAACACCAAATGCTACACAATTGGTTGTTTGACTTCATCATCTGCCAAGTTCTTGAAAGTCTTTTTATTCTCTAGCTAGTTATCATTTCCCTTCAGTTGTCCAAATTTTCCGTGGAGAAAACCACAGATTCTCAAGACCCTACATTTGGAGAAGAGGAACAAAGCTACGTGAATCGAGAACTGCTCTCGACGGTTCCTACAATGAAAAATTGGGATGGTTTAGATCTTTACCAAGCATTCTGGTGTTCTTCCAGGAGCATTAATGGCGTAATCTCCTTTCAAAAGCTCTTCCAAGCACGAGACAGCTAATTTAATCCTAGCCAGCTTCCCGAAATCAGGCACCATTTGGCTAAAAGCACTTACATTTGTTACCACAAATCCTGTTCAACTTGTACCAACCTTTGAGTACACCTTTATTTCAAAAATCAATCTCCTTCTTTTGATCATTTTCCTATACCAGGACTATTTTGCAACACATAACCCATATGTTTGCCTGTCGCATGCTATTGTGAATTCCAATTGTCGAATGGTTTAAACTTGTAGGAATCCTTTGGATCAGTTCATCTCTAACTGGCACTTCTCCCGTGGATTTCAAACCATTCTGTAAAGCAATATCCATTAGAGAAAGCTTTCGAATATTTTACTAGGGATTTCAGACCTTTGGCCCTATTTGGTAACATATTTCAGAGTATGGGAAGGCCAGCGCGGAGGAACCACACAAAAATATTATTCTTAAAGTTTGAACACTCGAAGGAAGTGACAAAATTGGCTGAATTCTTAGGTTTTCCATTTTCCAAGGATGAAGAGACTCAAGGAGTGATAGAAGAAATTGGAAAGTTAAGCAGTTTTGATAACCTGAAAGACTTGGAGGTAAATAGGCAGGTCAACAACCTAGTGGTACTAAAAACATTACTTTCTACAGGAGAGAGGAATTAGGAGATTGGAGAAACTATTTAACCCCTTCCATGGCAGAACGTTTTGTCGATAATTGATCGATAATCTAGTCGGAATCTTCATGTGAAACATGATATTCTCTCTTTAATTCGATATCTTCATAGACAACATGCGAGAATTAGTTCACATGATCAACAACACAACTAAATCAAGATTTTCTTGGCCACGCATTGATGTAACATAATTTACTTCTAGGTACATTGATCAACAAAAGGTTTCAGATATGAAGCTAAAGAAAATTTCCCCTGATTATCTTGTTGTCTCTGTTTATTTCATTTGGTTTGCTTCACTTCTATTCTTCATAACTTACAAAGGAAAGAGAGTGAATAAAAGAACGAGTTAATCATGCATATATTCTTGCCCGTGTCACATGCAGGAACTTTCAATATCGTTTCAAAGAGAGGTGTAAAAACGACGCCTTTGGTTCGATTTCAATCAAATTCTGCATTTAAACCTTCATGTTTGCATTTTGTTTTATATAGCTTCAGTGCTCCTAATTTAATAGATGTATTTTAAATTATAAAATTTAAGAAAAAATTTATAACGTCTGTGTGATCAAAATGAATAATATCTATTTGATTGTTAAATATAAAATATTATGTGTCATTAGAATTAACTTGCAAACCGATCTATAATTATTTTATAAGGTTCAAAAAAAGATGAATGCTAGATTTTACATTGCTATCTAACGATTTTGTAACATAACTTACAAAGTTTGAATTATTTTAATTTAGAAGTGTTTTGAACTGTAAAGTTAAAGAGCAAAAGTCAAATATTGAAGTGGGAATCGTTGCATCATGATTTGATTTTATATGATCGTAGGTTTTGTGTGCAAACTATTTAAATGAGCCAGTTAATCAACTTTGGCCAGAGAAAATGCTCTATAAAGACTCGACTTGATCCTGTATGTGCTCAGATCTGGCAGTCTTCCTCTCTTGCCAGATGTTCTTTCCCTTCCATGGGGAAACCAACTGATTCCCAAAACCCTTCAATTGGAGAAGAAGAACGAAGCGACGGGAATCAAGATCTGCTCTCAACACTTCCGAGAGCAAAAGCTTGGGATGGATCATATCTTTATCAATTCCAAGGATTCTGGTGTCATTCCTGGTTCATTAATTCCACGATATTTTTTCAAAGGCATTTGCAAGCAGAAGACAGAGATATAATACTAGCCACCTTTCCGAAATCAGGTACCACTTGGATTAAAGCCCTCATATTTGCTATTATGAACCGTTCTCCTTATGCACTAAAAGATAACCCTTTACTTACGACCTCTCCCCATGAGCTTGTGCCTTTTCTTGAGCTTCATATTTATTTGAGGAATCAATCTCCAACATTTGAAAATCTTCCTACTCCAAGGATTTTCTCAACGCATGTCCCATATGCTTCTTTGCCACCCTCTGTTGTGAGCTCCAATTGTCGTATTGTTTATATCTGTAGGAATTCTTTGGATAAATTCATCTCTCATTTTCTTTTCTATCAAGAATTTCGTCACCGAAATATCAACATGTGCCCACTAGATGAAGCTTTTGAAATGGTTAGTAATGGATTCCAGAATTTCGGCCCCATTTGGGAACATACTTTAGGGTGTTGGAAAGCAAGCAAAGATGATCCACACAAGATATTATTCCTGAAATATAAAGACTTGAAAGAGGACATCATCTTTCATATTAAACAATTAGCTGAATTCTGGGGAAGTCCTTTGTCTGAAGATGAAGAAGTTCAAGGTATGGAAGAAGAAATTGCAAGGTTATGTAGTTTTGAGAACATGAAAATTTTGGAGGTAAACAAGACCGGCAATCAATAATCCGGGGTTAAGAATAATGCCTTCTTCAGGGAAGGCAAAGTGGGAGATTGGAAAAATTATTTGACCCCTTCAATGGCTAATCGTCTCAATAAACTAGTGGAAGACAAGTTTTCTGGTTCTGATCTGATATTTAAAACATCACAAGATCAGGTTCAAAAGCATTGATGTTGTCTATGCATGATTCCTCGAGCTACTTTCTTTCCTTGCTTGATCTTTAATTTTATTTGACATGTATCTAAATTTACCCTGTGATAAATAATTTTTATTTATACTTATTAACAGTCAAGTTTCCGATACTGTGCCCAATACATTTCCGGTACATTAACATATCCAATAATCTCAAGAAATAAAATAAAATAACTTTAATTTTGATCTTTCATCGTTTTCCCTTTCCTTCTCCTGCATGCTGGATATATAATGAATTAATAAAATTACATCATATATATCACGGATGGTTTATAGCAATACCAATACTTGGCTAAACTGTCTAACATTTGCTTTACTGGTTCATCAATTACCAATTAGGCATATTTTGGGATCAATTAGTTAATAATTTATGTCAATGGCCCTAATAAAGTCTCCTCTTAGGCTAAGATGGTCCTTTGTAATAGTAGTCGATAGTGCAATATTTGGGTATTTAGGTATTGCCCATTTGAATAACGTTGACATACAAACTTTTTGCACAATGATTGTACCAATGATCAATCACTGTCAGCGAGCACCACAAAATAATCTGTGAAATAAATATATGAACGAGGTTAGGTCATTACATCATTAGACATTATGATTTCCTTCAATAATTAGCATTAGCCATAGAACATAGAAACAACAACGTTAGCAAATGGCATATAAATATTCAATACGAAGCTTGATGAGGTCATGAAGATTAAACTTCAAGATGATTTGTGAAGGTGTTCAGAGCTATGATAGGGCAGCGGATTGCTAATAATTGAACAACGGGGCATAATAATATATATAAAATTAAAAAATTTTAGGTAAAAATATCGTACCATATTAATAAAGTTAACGTGATAAAATTATATAATTAATAAAACAAAAAAAATTTATTCATTAATATTGAATAAAAAAATTATTTTTTAATATTTATATTTTTAATTTTTAAAATTTAATAGTAAATAAATATAAAAAAATAACAAAATTTATTTATTTTAATTATTATATGAAAGATTAAGAAAAAATTTTAATTTTTTTGAAAAAAATAAATTCTTAAAAATAAAATTTTAAATAAAATAATTATATTATATAATAAAATTATCTCACCATGTTAATTATATTAATAAGATTAGATCCTTTCACTTAAATTCTCAAAGATAAATTTTCTTCTAATTAGGGTGTTCTTGCTCTTAAACCGAAGAGGCTCACCGAATTATCAGACAAAAGAAACACCCCATCTTTTAATACTGCCGGCCTCTGACATAAATATACAGATAATAACTCAATTGTCTTGTTTCCTTCGCTGCCAGTTGGGGGAAAAAATAAAAATAAAAAAGTGAGCAAGGGAATGCAACCCCGCACTCCATCAATCAGCCGTGCAAGTTAGCTACGAATAGCTCCAAACGGCTGCTGGCTGTCATTGTTTGTATTTTCGTCTTTTGTGCTCATTTTATTGTTGTCCTTTTCGTTTCTTCCTATTTAATTTCTTCGAGGAGTTGCTTTCTAGGTGGATGTCAATTGTCAAAAATTTTCCTGAGAAACTAGAATATTCCCAAACGCATTCACTGCGTTATCCTTCGTTTCTCTGGTTAACTTATGCTAGTTAAAAAATGAAATATTGCCTCTGAGTAATTGTCACTTGATATCACTTCTATTGTATACTTGTCTAAAATTCCTATGGCAATCCTAGCTGATTCCCAAAACCCTACCCCCGTTGCAGAAGAGCAAAGCAATGACAGTCAAGAGCTAATCTCCTTGCTTCCAAAAGTGACGAACTGGGATGGTCTTCATCTTTATCATTGTCAAGGAACTTGGTATCATTCCAGGGCCATCAATGCCGTGATTTCCTTTTAGAGGAACTTCCAAGCGCAGGACAGCGATGTAATACTTGCCACCTTTCCCAAATCAGGCACCACTTGGCTGAAAGCCCTCGCCTTTACAATTGTCCATCGTTCCCGTTATGCCTTAGAAAATAGCCCTTTGCTCAGTTCCTCTCCGCATGATCTTGTACCTTTCCTCGAGTTTGATCTTTATATGAAAACTCCATATCCTTCTTTTGAACAGATTCCTGTGCCGAAGATTTTATCAACACATATGCCGTATAGTTCACTGCCGGAATCCGTTCTGAAATCTAATTGTCGCATTGTTTACATGTGCAGGAATCCCATGGACCAATTCATCTCCCATTGGAGATTTTACCATGGACTTGGAGATCAAACTTCGGATCCTCTTCCGCTTGAGGAAGCTTTTGAGATGATTTGTCAAGGTGTTCAAAGCTATGGCCCCATTTGGACACAAATTCTAGAGTACTGGAAGGCCAGCAGAGAGCAACCGGACAAGATTTTATTCCTGAAATATGAGGACTTATTGAAGGGAGACATCAACTCTTATGCTAGGCAAATAGCTGAATTTTTAGGATGTCCATTCTCAGAGAGCGAAGAAACTCAAGGAGTGGTAACAGAAATCTCAAATCTGTGTAGTTTTGATAACTTGAAAAATCTGGAGGTGAACAAGAGCGGCAAGCAACCAGGCGGGGCTAAGAATGATTCCTTCTTCAGGAAAGGTACAGTGGGAGATTGGAAGAATTATTTAACCCCTTCAATGTCAGAACGCCTGGAGAAATTGATGGAAGAAAAGTTTGCTGGCTCTGGTCTGACCTTTGAAACATCATAGAAGGTCTAAAACGATTTCTGAGTGGTTATTTCCGTTTAATTCATCTGTGTTAAGATCAAAGTTTGTGTTGAATTTCTATTTGAAGTACCAATGTGTTTGAATTTGTGTGAAATCTAAGTAAAAACAAATGTTCGTTTATCACTAGCTCTTCATTTCGATCAATAATACTTTCTGTTATAAACTTGTAGATAAATCCCAATGCACAATGATCTTGACTCATAACTTTGTCCTGATTAGATCAAGATATTTACATTGACAGATTCTAGACCCTGTCGGGCAATAATTTGATACATTTTTTGTGTTGGGTGAACTGCATCCCAAAACACATATTTCCCAGCATCATCACAAGTACTCAAACCTCTACATGAATCTCCATATTCCACAGTTCCTGTCCCACAGCATCCCTTGGAAGTTTCTGCCAAACCTGCCATTGTTTGCACAAGTATCAGCCTCATTCCTCACTCAAAACTCGTTTCAAAAGCAATTCTGATGCAAAATGCAAGTGTTCATACAAATACTAACCGTATTTGTTGGGCTTGTTTATTGCATCTAGCATGATTCCATAGCAATCGATATAAGTAGCTTTAACCCCCAAATGTGACCTGATGATGGCCAATTTTTCTTGAATCTTGGAGTTGAATGAGAATGCAACTTTGTTGTAACTTTCTGCACATTTTGTTTGGTCCATTAGAGTCTTGACAAGTGGCATGCATCCCAAAGGAGAGACCCCAACAACTACCAGTGTTCTTCTTCCCAGTCTCCTCAATACCTGCAATCAGAGAATGACGTGTTACACCAAAAAGGAATGAGAATATCCGAAATTGAAAATTTTGGGAGGGTTAGTAAAGACAAAGTCATGGTGGTTGATGACCAACAAGTAATGAATTCAAAGTCTTAAATTCCAATAAGTGAGAGTGAGAGAGAGCACCTTAATGCTGTCAAGCATGGAGGAGACCAAGAAATTCTCATACTGTTCGACAGTGTATTGCTGAGAGCGAGTAGGCTCCAAGTAGTAGTTTTGGAGGAAATCGTTAGTGCCCATACTTGGTAAAAATAAAGCATTGTCAATGATTTCTTCTGCATTCTTCACACCCACCAAAATTTTCTGGTGAATCTTGTAATGCTTAAAGTACTCCATTTGTCTAGACACAGATAACACATTCTGTTTCACCAAAACCAAAAAAAGAAAAAAAAAAAAAGTGAACCCATTTTCAAATCAACCAAAGCACAAACTCAACTAAACCATTGTTTCAGTTTCACATCAGACCAAGCAATTCTGAACTTACAGAGAGATTGGCAGTAAGGTCATCATAACCAGAACCGGCAGAAGCAAAACTAACTCCATGTAACAAATCTACCTTCTTAGTATTGGGATCGAGAAAGGCTGGAATTGCTGTTGTAAACCCAAATGCTTCCGCTGGAGAAGGAACAAACAATAGCATAAATTTTACTTTTGCCTGATAACCAATGATGTATAGCATAGTTGGGATTTTCTGTGAACGCTATATAAAAGAAAATTAACATCATTGAAAACTCAGCAGAGTGTGAAACTATGATCCTGTCCTACTCTTATGCAGGAACATATGCCATTTTTCCACCAACTTTAGGGTCATTAAGTGGAATTTGATAGCTGAAATTAACTTTTCATGGGTCGCAGCTCCCAGATTCAGAAGCATAAACGCCTGAAATAAGCATGCAAGCATAAGCAATTGCCAAGGAAGTCTGTGGCGAGTCTTCCATCGGTGAACTTTCCAGTGGGGCGGCCATTAAAGAAGTTCTTCCCATAAGGAAGAAAATTACCCTTCGCAGTTGTTGCAAGACGGTTGTTGTTTCCAGGATCGACACTGGAATCTCCAAAAACTAAAATACAAGTCACATTGTTTTTTGCTGCTAATTCTCTCGCTCGAACAATGTCTAAAGCTTGCGAGAGCTGCAGCAATGGTGTCAAGGCCAGTAGCGCGACTAAAACTGTTGTCGCAAGCAACAATTTCATTATCATTAGTGAGAAGGCTCTGATTGCCAAGTTGTTCACTGTCCTGGTTTCTTTGAAGTGATCAAACTTCAAACTGATATCTTCATAAATAGGCCTCGGGATAGCTGGTGGTCTTGGTTGAACATTTAATGCAAAGGCTTAGATTGGGCGATGCAACCATACCTAATATAACAATATTATTTAATTAATTAATAAAAAAAATATATTTATTTATTAATAATAAATAAATATATTTAAAAATAAATTTTATTTTTAATCAATATGACGAAAAAATTATTTATTTTAAATTTTTTTATTCACTACTAATAAATAAATTTTTTTTATTAATTGACTAATTCTGTCAAATTATTTTATTTTACTTAAAACTTATTCTTTAACAAACATTAAAGTAAAAAAAAAAAATTAGGGTAAAAAGGTGTTAGGTGGAACGTTCTTAATTCTATTATATAGTTGATAAAGTAAAATTATTTAATTAATAAAATAATAAATTTTTATTTATTAATAATAAATAAAAATTAAAAAAAATTATAATTTAATTAATGTAATAAAAAATTTAAATATTTTTTAATTTTTTATTTATTATAAATAAATTTATTTTATTTATAAATTTATTATATTAATTATATTAACTTAATAAATCTAACTCACTGGGAACTTTACCAAGTGGCTGCAAACTGTACAAAATAGTAAAAAATTGAAGCAACAGAGCTTAAGCAGTGAGTAAATGTAACTCAAACACAAGGCAATTCCTGTCTGGCACATTTAATTGGACCAGCAGCTGACCGAATAATTTTGACACTTGGTCAATCCAATTTATGGTCCTTGCCCACCCACCATCCTGCAGGTGTGCATTGCCGTTGTCTATTGCCACGTGTTCCTGTCAAAATCAATGTTTATGGTGACAGGATTTTGTAGGCCTTGTCTTACCACCACCCACGTTTTAAATTCAATTGAATTCTTTTGTACTCGAAGATCGGCAGTGGCTACTCTTTGACCCATTTGGTTATCCGGGGCAACCCAATTCAGATCCATCAAGCGCATCTCGCTCCGATTTAGGGATAATAACATCTGAGTCCTCAATATTGTACACTTTTTAAATAAATACATCGTTTTCCAATTTTAATCAAATAGATCCTATCTAGAAGCCATTTGGCAGTTTTCAAGAGCGAAATTCAGGCGCGGGCTTCATTTGAGGTATTAATAGGGCTTTAGTTTGCTTTCGGCAAACGAGCTGATGAACAGTATGGCGAGAAGAAGCGACAGAACCGGCATCGAAGAGAACACCTTAGCAATCATCGAATCCACAGAAGCCAAAGACACGCAAGACGCCAACGATGACAGTATGCCACTCTCTCCCTCTGTTTGGCTGTTTGATTCTTGGGAAACTGTAGGAAAGTCAAACGAATTTCATCCAATTTTAGAATATTGGTTGATTATGAGAATTTTAGCTTAGAATTTGTCGTTTCTTTGCATTTCCTGTAATTTCTTGCAATCAAACTGATTTTTAGCTTCAACTGTAGGGATGGCTTTTCTTGAGGCAGTTCGGGCTGCTTCTTTTGCTACTGAAATTCCAGTTGCTCCAACTAGGTAATCTTTTCTCTCATTTTAGGTAATTGCAATCTTATTTGTTTATTGATTTATGCTTTCAAATGCATAATTAAGGAATTTGTTCTGTTTAGCAAAATGTACGAGGGTGTGTTCCAAATTTTAAGGGTTGGCAAATCTCTTGAATTGATGATGTCAAGTTATCAGCTTCTTCATGATTTAGATAAGGTATTTTTTTTTTCCAAAAACAAAACTAATTTCATATCGATGTTTTTGTTGTTTATTGATTTATTTGTTCTTCTGTATAGCATTTTCCACAGGTATATGTTTCCAAATCATTGTCTAGTGAGTCACATGAGCTGGTTGTTGTTGATGAGGTATTATTCCTTCTATGTTGTTTTAATATTATTTGCATGTCGACAATACATTTTGTTTTATCATACTAATATTTGGTAGTGTATGATACATCACATATATAATTCACTTATCGTAGCTGTCCACGAGTATGGGTGTCCAACTATTCATGGTTCTTATATAGGTCTCACAAAATAAACAGTTCAAATACCAACATTGCAGGAAATGCAGAATCCTCTATTGTAGATTATAAGGTTCCCGCATGATTGGTTATAATGTATTCATTTTGTTGTATACTAGGCTTGGTCGCCGTTTAATTTCAGCTCAGATGTTTCTTCTAGTGGAAGACTAGTGGGTCAGGAGAACTCTTGCAGCCTGCTTGATTTTTCAGTAAGTTGAAATTATCGTCCTTAGCTTAATTAATATTTTGTTTATATTCATTTTCTCAGTTTATTAGAGTTTTTGTTTGTAAACCTCTATTTCAGTAGCTTGAGTACCACAATCTCACTTTAATGAGTATCCATGCCAATTGCAGGGTTTTAATCTGCTAATAGAAGAGCTTGCTGGAGTAGCTAATGTAAAAAGCGTTCAAGAAATGAACACAAAGGTTACTTTACTTTATACTTAGTATATCACAGTTATAGACAAAAGGACTAAAAAACTAAGTAACAAATGAAAAATATTTGCTTGGGATCATGCAAGGGCTTTACATACTGATGCCAAAAGCAACACCTTTGTTGGTTCAAGTCAAATGAAGAACAGAATGCTTGTTAATCTCGCAAAGGGTTGAAGTTGGGACAAAAGTCTTGGTTTTGAAGGCATACATAAGCAGGCTTCGTTTAGGAAGTACAATATGTCAATGGTTTATGTCACATACGTTATTTGTTGTAGAATCAATGGTTTGCTTCTGATCATACATTATGCCACGTCTATGTTTTAGAGTTTTACAATGATGATTTTTTGTTTCCACTTACATTCAGATGTGTTTATGTGATTTTTTTCAATAAAAATGATTTAAGTGTCCTCTTGAATTTTACTTTCCATGTTGCAGTACCTGAGGAGTATGTTACTGTTTCAATATCTTGTCAGCTTTCTTCAAGGAGATTTCCTACCTCGTAACATTATGTACAAAGGCAGGCCTATATCTATTGTCTTTGTGCTTCTTGTTTTTTTTTCTTCTTTTTGAAAGTTTGAATATCTTATTGTTATTGCAGAAACGATGAAGTGGACCTTTTTACGGGAGTCCTCGCTCAACATGCTTCTGGTGCACCTTTGAAGCCCTGAACTTTATATGAAACTTTTATCTCCTCTATTATTGATAGTGTCTGTGTCAAAGTATCAGGTTTCTTGATGGTGTCTATTGTTCCAAATTGCGGTTTTGGTTCCTAGTAGGCTGCTATATGAGTTTATTGATTGAAGAGAGAGAGTCAAAATTTGAATTATTTTGCAGGGTTCAAGAAGAATAAATTACAAAGCTTTAATGAAGGATTGCTTGGCCATTTTATGTGAATTGTGTCAAGTCCATATTGGAATCAGTGATAGTCATGGATGTCTTGAGAATTCTATTGTAAAGCCCTCTGAAGATTGCAATACTGCTTTGGCATTTGCTTTTCTTGAAGTAGGAAAGAGTACTTGCCTTGCTATGCAGAAACTTCTGATAATGGCAAGTTACTTATGTCTCCTATTTTAAAATTATATGTTACTTTGATTTTAAATTCTGATTTTTAAAATCCTTTAGATTATGGAGCTTGACACTTCAAAGAAGAATGCAGACATACAAGGTCAAACAACTAGAGTTGATGGTTTTAGGTACATTTTTTCTTTATAAGATGAGTTTTCTGTAAACATATTCTATCATGATCATTGAAATTGAGTATGCCTTTCCGGTTTTATGCAGAACCCCGCTGTTCGAGATAATTTTAGATGAGCTGACTTACAATGTAGATCTACATTTGCCATTTTTTCAGGTATTCAGCCCAAAACTTTGCTTTCTTAGTTCTCATCCTCTCAGGTGGTTATTAGAAAATCATATTTTCAGGTGATATTTAATAAACGATTTAGCAGACATCGTTTTCTTTGTATTTATTTGCTCATGTATGTAAAACATAATTTGCATTTGCATTTGCTTTAAGTTTCTAAAGGCTTTCATAGTTTCTGGTTATTCAAGTTTTCTGCTAATAATTAAGAAATGAGTGATTTGCAACTTTTTTTTTCTTAAGTTAGTTAGGATTTACTCGTGCCATTTCTGAATATCTTTTGCAGGTCTTTAATCAACCTAAATGGAAACTGGAAATTATTATGCAGTATTTCTTGAAATACACTACTAAGGCAAGTCAGTTGACAATAATACAATTAACAATATCAGCTGGGTGCTTTTTGATTTAGACAAGTTGGAGGTACTGATTCTTGATTGTACTTTATCTGCAGCCTTCTGTTCGCACACGGAGTTCAAATGGTCTTGTAGGTGATGCTACATTCAATGGTTTATTGAATTGCTTTTCAAATAGCACCAGCGCAAAGAACATTGTAAAAAAGATTAGAATAGAAATAATTCAATTGCTTTTGGCACATGGTTTTCAGGTGATTCATTTTTGTTATTATGAAGCATACAGTAATGAGATATATGTCTTACCTATGTAAAGAGTGACGATACTTCAGTCTTCATTCCCCAACATTTCTAAGATTTACACAACTCTCTTAGGCTCATTTATCGCTATCAGCCCAACAAATGGAAGGCATTATTGATTCCAAGGAAGAGATTGGAGAAAGCTCTCTTGTGGAAATATGCAAGAATATGATCTGTGCTTTTCAAAGTCTGAGAAGAACAGATGAGTAAGATTTACCATCATTTCTCTGTAACAGTTTATCGCGTTCTTGTATGTAGTTTCTGCAATAAATATATCACTGTAGGAGAGCACTTCTTAATCTTGATAATGCTATGGTAAATAACAGTTAGAAGCAATAGCATTAAGTTTTGTTTGAATATGTTTCCAATTAATAACTACACCCGCCACTACTCTTTTTCCTAAGGTAAGTAAACACTATTTTGACTTTTGTGTCGTGTTGCAGAAAAATGGAGATTTTGCCGATTGTAAAACAAGCATTATTTACAGCAGCAACTATCATCTCAACAAACCGATGAGAGTTCAGAAATCATAGTACAGGTAACCTTATCAAATATAAAGAGGGCCTCTTTTGAAATGGTTTCTCTAATTTGTTAGTACATGTAAGAATACAGTGCCAACTTTTTAATTTGTTCAGCTACAGAACTTGATGCAATCTAGCAGGAGAAGAAAATAGATAACTAATAAATAATATCATCTTTGAATGCTATGCCTATTTTCCATTTTTATAGCAATTTCTTAGAAATATATTCGTTACTCAGAGTACACATTTGCAGGGCATCATGTAACGTACAGGTCTCAACCTTTGATGTACCTTTTAGTTCTGGAATGTGTAAAGTTGAAGTTTATTGATGGATCATGGAAAATTACGGACTGAAAATTGAAGTTGCAACTTGGGGTGACCCTTGAAATCTATTTTTGTAAGCATAGATGTAGAATTGGTTGCCTTGTTTTGGATAGTATGCCCAATTCTTTTTGACTTACTGTAAATTACTGTTCTCCCTGTATCATTCCGATTCTGGTATTACCACAAACTGATTAATGGATTCATGGAGCATACAATTTGAAATAGGAGACTGTCTTGATGCAACACAATTGAAATCTTAGCTATCATGAGGAAAGAAAAACAATATATAAGGTTAACTGCAACTCTATTATCCTGTTAAGCAATTGAAAACTGGCAAATGTAAACTTAATAACTCTTAAATCCGAAATGGTAATGAGCTTCACTGTATTTAATCTTCAAGGAATATCGGGTCACATTCCACCGGACCAGCCAACAAGTTCTTGTGGTCAAATAAGAAATGGGATGTCAATCTGCTCGAGCTAATCAAAAGAATTATGATTCTCCCACTGCCTCATTTGTATTCCTGAGATAGTTCAGCTTTGTTTAGCTGTTGAAACTATTTTAACAGTTGTGAACATTAATCTTGAATCAATCTGATTATTGTGTTCTTGTTGAGTTCATTGAGGTTGGCCGTCGATGGTACTCACTTGGAAGATTGTGATGAATCAAGCTGCATTGTGAGTGGCCCATCGTTAACAAGATTAACCTTCACAAATTGAAAAGATACTAAGTTAGAGAAGAGTTCTTTAGCAAAGAGAAAGATCTTGGTTGGTAAACTCACTTTCATCATTGCTATAAACACCCCATCTGTGCAAATCAATTGGAAAAAGGAAAAGAATAAGCACATGAGACACAATACTTTCATGCCATGCTGAGCACAGGTCCAGCCCCAACAATGAAGTAGTTACTCAAGAACAATCCTAAGTTTAAATTTTCTCATGTTCATATAGATTTGGGACTGATTCAATTTTTGTATCTACAAGCATTATGTGGGTGGAAAAATACATTTCACAGTACATAACATACATCTAGCATGCATACTGACTCATAAATTATAACAATGAATAATGGTTTGCAATAGAAGTATGCATCAACTAAATTGAACATCTAAAGATCTCCCAATACAAGGTTTATAGGCATAAAAACCTTTTAATTATAATGCAAACATAAGATATCTATGAACAGTTTAAACCATGTGGACAACAAGGGAAAGCACACTTACCTTTTATTGCATCTGGGTGTTAGGATTTCTGAAATTTCTCAACTAAAGAATCATAGAAAGGTCTTGCCTTCTTGGGGGGCATTGCCACGTGAAAATCGGGCTTGTTACCCTTCAACATTCCATACAATGGAAACTGACTCACTGCAGCATCGAGCCAACATCATAACCACAAATACCACTCGAAGCAGATACACTAATTATCATTAACTCGAATGCACAAAGTTAACATAATTAAATAAACTAAGAAACTCTAATAAATATCAATTTGCACTAAAAATCCACATGGGTATAAGCTTTTATACGATTTATAGCAATATATATACACACACACACCTACATTATTAGGGCCCATACCCTTTTGGTACTACTGTAAAAACGAAAATTATAAGCTCTACCTAGTAGAACTCCATAATTTTTCTGCATAACCTGCAAGAATACGCCAAAATGCCCATGACTGAACTACACCATATATACAACTTCCGTTTACCACAAAAGAAATATAATTGACCTCATATTATGAATAAAAGGAGAGAGAGAGATAGAGAGAGAGAAAATTACATTAAGGTCCCATCCTTTGCCTGTATGTTCATTTGGAGACAACCTCATGTTCAAAACTTTACGGCAACTGTATAGTTTCATTCATTCAGTACTTTTATCAGTAATCTAGCAGCTATTACCCGTCGATAGGCATATAATTTAAAAAGTGGAGAAAAAGGAAATGATTATACATGTAATCGGCATCGGAATCTTGGAGCCCGACCAGGACGAGGAGACCCGGAACCATTTCTGACACAATGCGGCCCTCCACCTGAAAAAGGAAGAGTATCAATTCAAGAAGCCAAAATTGTGCATTGGACGAACCGAAAAACAGTGGATAGAGCTCAGATTAGAATTAGACCTCGACGCTGTCGGAGGTGACTCGTTGGACCACGGCACGCATGGCTCTGATTTGAAGCTTTTGGCGGTGAAGTTGGGTTTTTCTGGGCCTGCTGCTGCGCCTGCGCACTATATTGATGGCAAAGCAAGGAAGCGAGGGAATAGCGTACATGGCCTTTTATTTATAGCTTGTTAGCCACACTAAAGGGAAATGTCTGTCACTTGAAATGGCAGCTTTTTTCGCGTTAAAATAGTGTTTTTGTAAAAGCGGAAAATGTTCCAAATATTATATAAATGATAAAAAGTTCAGGGTCCAAATGATATTTTATTATTAAATAAGTAAGAATATAGGGCCATAAAAGATATTTGGTAATATTGAGACGTTTAAGCAAAATTGGGATTTTACATGTGCATACTACAAACTTTTCTTTTCTCCCCATGTGTTCTTCCCCTTTTAACACCTATGGAGCCCATTTTCTCCATGGCTACAGCAAAAGCCTGGAAGAATTTGTGTTTATCCTTCCCCAATTCTTGAACAAGAGCTTTGGTTCTTGGGTCCAAAAACAGAGCTTGGTCTGAGGCTAACACCCCCAACTTCCCCCCCAAATTTGCATAGTAAGCATGGTCAAACAAGAATGGAGTGGTGACATCAAATGGTACAACAATGTCAGCATTGCCACCAAATTGTGGGCATGACATTCTGAGAGCTTTCAGCAGCCTTGGATCAATGGTAGGGTCCGGCTGCTTGGTGCCATGATAATCATACAATCTGCTCACAAATTGCTCACAATGAGCAAAACCAATTGTGTGTGCTCCTGAAAGAACCACCAAGTCCTGAATTGATAACCCTCTTGAGTTGAAGATTTTGATCAGCTGATCAATGGTGGAATTTGCTCGTGGCAGATCGAAGGGTACCCTTGATGCCTTTGATATTTGCCCGTCCCATCTTCCTTTCTGCACCTGGTAATAAGGACCCCCAGCCTGTAACAAGATTTTGAATATTGGAAACAAGGTTAAAGATGGGAAATTATGATATGGCCTGGATTTAACAATAAACAATTGGGTTAAATGCATTAAATTTGGAGACTTGAGATTAAATACACTGATGGTCAAGATTAGCCTACGACAAACTACCAGCTGCACATGGAAACATGGATTTATCTGTTTTTGTCCTGTTAGAACAGGGTGTTAAGTTTGGCTGTTTCGTAGAAAATGGCACAGCAATTTTCTTCCCACATCTTTCTGCTCTGGAAGCATTGATGCTATCAGAATTCAGGTCAGAGAAGAGTAAGAAGCTTTCAAAAGTCTGCATTATTTACCTTATGGAGCAGCAAACCATGGAAAGTGTATTTATCTAATAGCTTGAAATATATGGTGGGAAAGATTATACCAATTTTCTTTCCTTTTTACTAAACAGGATGTGGGATTGCACGTGTTTCTTAAAACTCTGCAGTAAGTTTCATTGATGAGTATCTGATTATCAGTCAAATAAGTCTTAACCTCCTTTGAAATTTATTACAGAACAATTGAATTGAAAGCATCAGCAGAAAGGAAAAGGAGAAGAAACTGACCAAATGGACAAAATCCCTGGCTGCAATTGCTAGAATGTCTGCGCAAGATACAACACCAGGGCATTTGCTCTCCACCAAGGCTTTGGCTTTCCTTATGATTTCAAATCCTTCCGGCCTTAAGTTCTTGTTATAGGGGGCATACTTCTCTGCTAAATCTTTGCTTCCAGGCTTCGACGATATTAATATAGACCCATCACAGCCCTTCGATAAAAAGAAAGAAATCAAATATTGGCAGAATGCAGAAATGTTAACTAGCATGCATCATATTGATGGTACTAAATGCCCATGCATGCAAATTAAAGCAAATGCATTATGAGGAGAACTAAGGATTGAGATTACTTCTATAAAGCAATCATGGAAGAAAAGACGAATAGTAGCAGGTCCAGAAACTGGTGCTTCTTTGAATTGTTGGCTGGTTACTGAACCTACAAGTTGCTCAAGTTGAGGGCAAGATCTTGCATAGTAATCAACAGAGATTTTCCGTCGGCTGCGGCGAGCAGTGCCGCCGGTTTTGGTTGCTGAAATAGTTAGTGTGTCAAGAGTAAGCCAGAAAATGAGGAAGCAAGTGAAAACAAAAGAAGGAGAAGAAGAAGAAGAAGATAGGACAGACATGATTGCACAGGAGGCAACTTAGGACAAAAGACTAACAGTGGAGAAGAGAATACAAAAGCGAAGGCCCCTGGTTTGAAATTTTGGCGTCTGACAGATTGCCAGGTTGAAAAAGGGAGAGAATCAAGGCCCGTGAAACCCAAAACCATAAATAAAGCAAAACATTAATAAGAAATTCTGTAAGACTTTCAGAAACAATGCCCTTTGAAGCAGTGTAGTTTAATTAATTGCTAGTTGACCTTGCTTAACTGGATAAATGTCGAGTCTTTAGTTTCGTCTGTGGTGCATCTTCGTCCAACAGAAAGTTGGGATCTAGTCTTCAAGCGAATTACTAAACAAAAATTGGCCTGGAGAATCCATTCACGAGTATTTGCGATGATTAATCAGCTAAGAACTAATGACCAAATTTTGTCTATTAGTCATCCACACATACAACAGCCAGCCTAGCAAAACCCAACAGAATTTTGTGTCTTTCTAGTTGATATTGTTTAATTTGATTCTTAAATCAACTAATTAATCTTCGTACATTTTTACAAAAAAGGTGTTACGAACCGAGCCCTTACCATCAATTCAAATGACTAGTATATTAAATGGTGTTGTCTACTCTCCTTGTAAACTAAAACTTACCCTGTTTTATTCGAGGTGTGATGTAACAAATGGGGTTGCGGTAGTTTACAAAACAGAATGAAGCAAAGAGGCAACGTAGGAAAGCAAATGATAGTGAACACAAAAATAGAAGGCTGAGCAGAGCTGATGGTGGATAGAGTGAGAGACAACAGAGATCCCATTTGCCAACCAAAAACGTAAGTTCTTAAATGCAGAGCATGTGCAACAACGAGGGACCTCACCAATTCATAAATTACCTTCTGAAATAAATGAATGAATCTAAGCCAGTGATTTCAGGCTATATAGAATTACATCAACAGCTAATTTACCTGCTCTTTTTGGTTTTTTCCAGAAGTGGAGGTAAGCTTTTTGCTGTGTGGGTGCAGTAAAAGCTGTGAGGACCATCTCACCATCACAAACTTATTCCAAGCTTTTGCTTTAATTGTTTGTACTTGTGGATCTATGTAACTGAACAAGAGAAGTGAACAAAAGCAACCAGAAACCTCATCACCACATAGCCAAAAAGTTGGTACTTAGCACTGGGAACCCACTTTCAACAATTTTGTAAACATATATGACATTCAGAGGTTCTGCATCTTGGTTCAGTAGTTGCCCCACTCATATTTTTGGTCTCAACTGTCAGCTTCTGCAGACTGAAAGTCAAAATGAAGAGTAGTAGTAGATACATGCTTGGGAACATGGAAGAGGGAAACAAGGAGTTTGGCAGAGATTTTCCTCAAACTTTTTCACTCTGAAATATAATATTAAGACAGCTTGGGGACAGATTGAAGAGGACAATGGCAACTTAACCCAAACCAGCTTTTCTCTGTTAATTTTTTTATTTTATTTTCGAGTACTATTCTATTTCCTAATTGCATGGGAAATGTAAAACTGCTGTCACCAGGTTTGAGGAGAGTCAAAAACACAGTGAATAATTTGTATTTGGATCTCCAGTCTTTTTCATCTTGAGTTAATAAGGTGATAACAGGTAATACCGTTTAATAATAATAATAATAATAAATAATTTAAATTTTTTAATTTATATTATAAAATATAAAATTAATTTATAAATTTTAATAACATATAATTTAAATCATTTATTATTAAGTGTATTATATATTATTATCATATTAAAAAATAAAAAAATTTAAATTTTTGTAAAAAAATCGAGAATATATTTCGTCAAACTATAATTGCCTGCATTTGTTTTGCAGGAAGGAAATCATTTTGAACACGGTAACCTATAGCATTTTGTCATCTTTTGAACGAATGTAATAAGATTTTTTTTTTTTTTTTTGTTGTCATAATTTTTAATATAATTTGTTAATTTAATAAAAAAATTAATATAAATATATGAGTTTAAATTAATATAATTTATAAATAAAATTTAAATTAGTTTTTATTTAATACAACTACAATAAAAAATAACGACACAAATTCTATCAGAATTATCAGAACTTAGTGTGAAGCAATCAAAATTTTAGATTCTAATGACGCCCAGATTCTTTTTTGTAGGCATAAGCTCTCTTTTAAGATGGTTTGAGAATTGGGCTTTGGATTCAGCCCATGTTATCCAGGTTACGTTTGTTGTTGAGATCGTACAAGTTTTAATTCTGTACTCCGAACTCCAATGACGCGAAGTTGTTTGTTTTGGCTGCTAAGTGTTTGATAAAATTCTTGAAAGAACTCTGCTGACTTAAAATTTGTGAGCTTTCATTTTGTTTTTTCATCAACGTTTTGCTATGCAGCGTTTATCGTCAAGGATCTTAAGAACCAAAGGCTCTAAACTGAATACTTCCTTTACGGAAACATCTTGTTTGCACTCTTTCACAACCATCGCTTCAAGCCCAAATGTCCAAAAACAGCCACAGAAAGCGATTCCATGCGATTTCTTGAAATGGTCTTCGTTTGGTTTCTGTAGAACCTCAAAATTCGCAACTGGGTTCACGCCGTTGCAGCCGAAGCCATTGGATTCCATCCTTGATATCGAGAGAGCTAAGGATAAATCTGCCGAGGACCTTGCTTCGATTTGGGACGATGTATGTAATGTTTCGGTCTCTTTTATGTTTGTTTTACTTGCGATGCAGTGTAACAATAATGCTTAATTTTCTTCATAGTAAGGGGTATGATCGATTTTCTTCCTTTGTTTCATATATTAATCATTTATGGGTGGGTTTGTGTTATATAGTATCATTTAGGAAGGGGTCACATTGGCGCATCCATGAAAGCCCAACTTTATCGTTTGTTGGAGCACAGAGCCGCTGACTGGTAATTTATTGATACATTCTCTTTACCGTCTATATCTCTTCATTCTCTATGTTTTGTATTCTTATTTTTCTACCAATCATTGCAGCCGGTATTTTGTTATCCCTTTGTGGAAAGGAAGTGGTTATACAACAATGTTCACTCAAGGTTTGTACTCCAATGAATAGCTTATGTCTTACATTCTGCATTTTGTATATTTAGTGGTTGCCTTTTCTGAGAGTTAATCTATTTTTGATGAAAAAATTTGTGTCTTGGATAGCCCCTCTGCTGAACTATCTTAGGACTAGAATTAAAAATTTGGTCACAAGATCTCACATACCTATGATAAAAGAAGGTAATACTTGCAACTCTGTCAAGAGGGTGTAACGAATGTGTAAACAAGTAGAGTTAGTTTACAGTCATTTACAAGTTTCATTCACTTTTTCGATGAAGTCATGGCATTAAGCCAAAGCTAGCTGATTAAACTCCCAATGTGAGGAACACTTTGGAATGCCTTATTAGTGAATGGATAAAATAGTTTCATTACTTTGGTCCATGCTTTATGGGCTTTAGTCTTTTCATGACTTTAATAAAGATAAAGATAGAAAGGAGATTATTAACAAGGTTGCGGGAATTATTTTCTTAGTTCATAAAACATTTTATTGAAGGATTTTAAATGAGTTGATGACATAAGTTTAAGTGAACGGATATATCATGATTTTTAAACCAACAGTCTCTGCTTGCCATGTCAAAGTTAGCTTCTATAGGGCATACCTCATCTTATGGAAAACCTTACATGGGCCATGCTTCATTATGAAAGTAGAATCTGTTTGTTGAAGCTGGTATATAACTGTCTCAACTGTTTGACTGCGTCCTCTTCATAATTTGATTGCCTCCTGATCATCATCTTCCTTGGATGCGATCACTGCATCATCATTTCTGTTTTGAGTCTTTGGTGAAAATCATAAAATTTTGGAGTACATAACAATTGCAGTTACCTAAGATGGTTAAAAGTACTAGTTTGTGAGTATTGAGGTGTTATGTGACTAGAATAAGTTCAATAACTCCTTACCCTTGCATTAATAACTTCTTACCCTTAGATTAATATCAACTAGGATACATCCTAGTACCGTGCTCTCAAATATGGTAAACAGAAGTGATCAGTCACACTGTCATCCTACACTTATTTTCTTACCTAGGGTCACTCAGGATGTAAACTTATATGTTTCATACAATATAATTCACTGATACTCGTTCTCAATAAATCAAAGAAAGGAAGTGCTTTTTGCCCCAAATGAAGCAGTGAGTGACTAGGATAAATCCGCTTCTTTTGCAGTACAATTACCACACATTCTTTTCACTGGACTTGAGGATTACAAGGCAAGAGGAACTCAAGCATCTCCCTATTTTACTGCCTCATTTTACACTGAATTTGCTGAGACCAAGGACTTGGTGCTTATCCGTGGGGATGTAGTGTTCATGAGTAAGCTCACTGACTCAGAGGCAGAATGGCTCTTGGAGACCATTCAATCTTTTTATTTGAATGATGCAAGGTTTAAGCTTGTGGAGCGTTTCAACAAAGAAGCTCGGAACTTTGAATTCAAGGATGTCTTGCGATCCCTGAACATGCCCATCCTATGATTTCCCCAAAGAAAGGAAGAGCGCAACTGTAAAAGAGAAGAGTTCAACCAGCAGCAGTAAGATTGTCGCAGAAATGTCGACCCCACGGGAGGGAAGGCGTGACCTTGAATTTTGAAATTTTGTTTTGTATACCTTTCTTCGCGAAATTTGGATTGCATGGACTTTTATATTACTTCCGACGAGTCTTGATCCTCATTGGCCAAATGAAAAGACAAAAAGGTCCTCAATTAAATTTTCGGACAGCATCCAACCAGTGACTAATTTAGTCCTTGCAAATGCACTTCGGCATGACATTATCCTGTTATAACAAAACACACGAGTAAAAACGACATCGCAAATGGAGGGGAGTCGCGCGGAGCGTTGTAAACTAAGAATCTATAGAAAACGACGTAGTTTCGGCAAAGAAGATGCAGAGTGAAAAAATGGAAGCCCGACAGAAGGTCCGTTGCACCCTAGTCTCGTCTTGTTTTTAGGTCTTCAGACATCTTAGCAAACAAACCATTATAAGAACTCCTTTTATCAGTTCTGTCTTCTCTCACTCTACACTCTTCTATTCGTAATTCATTCGTTCATTCCTCCTCCAGTGAAATTCAGTACGGTGTCTTACTATCTATCACTCTTACTTTGTTCAATTCTATGTTCATTCGTAACGTAATCATGGTGATTGTATACTCATTTCAGTTTTTCTTATTGTTCGATTTCGCACTCAGCTTTCTAACAAATATCAATAAAGTAAAAAAATTTCCCCAATGACTGACCTCTCCGAAGAAGCGAACCAAATCGAGAAGCTCTACGAGTTCGGCGAGCGACTCAATGAGGCCAAGGACAAGTCTCAGGTCTGTTTCTAGGGTTTTAATATTATTGTTTCCTCTGGAGTGCCTTTTTTTAATTATTGTAGTACTGATTGTAGTTTGTATGATTGTTTTTGTGTTCTGTAGAATGTGAAAGACTATGAGGGGATAATTGAAGCATCGAAAACGAGTTTAAAAGCGAAGCAATTGGCTGCTCAGCTGATTCCTAGGTTTTTCAAGTTCTTTCCTGACCTCTCCAATCGTGCTATACATTCGCATATCGATTTGATCGAGGAAGAAGAGCTCGGAGTCAGTAGATTCTCTCTCTCTCTCTCTCTCTCTCTCTCTCTCTCTCTATACTCTTTTTGTTTTTTAAATTTATAGTTATGGTTAAATCTATAATTTTAATTGAATGGTGGATTCTTCATTTGTAGCCTCGTTACAATTTTTTTGATTTTGGAATTTATGTGTGAAAGTTGCTTGTCATTTTCTTTTCATTGAGCGCTGGAATTATTATAATTACTATTTATTTAGTCAATGTAGCTTAGTTGTCAAATGAATTTTGTTACACAGATATGGTAGCTCAAGCAAATATATATATATATATATATATGGAAGTTTAGAATATCTTAGATATAAATGGACTTAGGAATTACTTTACTTATTCAATGCCTTAATTTTGATTATGAAGTGAATTAGCTAAATGAAGTATTAACTGGTTTTGTAGGTTCGGGTGCAAGCAATTAGGGGACTTCCTCTATTCTGCAAAGATGACCCAGAGAATATTTCGAAAATTGTTGACATTCTTGTGCAAATTCTTGCATCTGGTAACCTACAACATGTTAATAAAATGTGCTTTTCAGGATTTATTGGTCCTCTATTATTTTATTCGTTCTGATCTTAGACTTGCTTGATGCTCTTAGAGGAATTTGTGGAACGTGATGCCGTGCATAAAGCACTTATGTCCCTGCTGAGGCAAGATGTGAAAGGTAATTTATATCATCAAGTGGAAGTATCTGAGTATACAAGGCTAGAAGCAGAAAAAGATTTATAGCTTATTTGGTTATGATTCACTGTTCAAGT
The DNA here is from genome assembly GCA_032401905.1 of Swietenia macrophylla. NCBI lineage: Eukaryota > Viridiplantae > Streptophyta > Magnoliopsida > Sapindales > Meliaceae > Swietenia > Swietenia macrophylla. The sequence continues at coordinate 4,278,529 of CP135572.1, forward strand.
ATAGTTTGAACAAATTAGGTATCATGAGAAAATGAACATTTGGTTCGTTTTGTCATTAACTTATATGGAAAGTGGTAATGCTTTTCATGATTTTGCATATAACTATAATTTGGACAAAAAAAAAAACCATATTTAATTTTTGCTTATGGAGGCGGGCTTCTTTTCAGCATACAGAGTGAACCAGGCATAACAAAGACTAATATTGGTATTAATGGGTGCATAACAAACAATAGTGCTACACTGAATGCATATAAATATGGTAACTTTCAGAAGTCTTGTTTGCAAGTTCTTTTAAGTTAGCGTAATATCTAAAGTGCACATGGTCATTACAAGTTCTTTCACATTCTTTTTTGTGGTTCTGTTTCTCATGAACTTAACTGTCTTGTTTTGCAGCATCTTTGACAGCCTTATTCAAGCATATTGGTAGTGTCGATGAACCAAGCACAGATGAATTTATACGTGAGAAGGTTCTAAGCTTCATAAGAGATAAGGTTGGAGGATTAGCTATGTAACGCGAAATCCTATTATTTTTATGCAACTTTTTAGGTGATTATTGATTGTTAATTTACTGCATTTGCAGGTTTTCCCTATTAAAGCTGAACTCCTGAAACCTCAGGAGGAAATGGAAAGGCATATAACTGATTTGATAAAAAAAGTATGTTCATGGTTTTATTAAAGAAAAAAATACTTATGTTGTTCTTTTCCATTGAAAGATATTGCATAAATTTTATTTTATTTTTTATTTTTTCAATTATATTTAACATTCATGGATGATTTGAATGGGGTCTATTACAGAGTTTGGAAGATGTGACTGGAGCAGAATTTAGAATGTTTATGGATTTCCTGAAAAGTTTGAGCATATTTGGAGAGAAAGCTCCTCAAGAACGCATGAAAGAGCTTGTTGGAATCATTGAAGGACAGGCTGATTTAGATGCACAATTCAATGTGAGCGTGTGCTTTATTCTGTCGATTTTAATGAACATTAAATGTAGTAAGAAGTCTGCTATGTGAAGTCTGATGCATTTGCTGATGTTGGGGCTTTTTACCTTCAGCAATAGTTGATATTCTTTTTGTTTTAGATTTTTGGATTCTATATCTTCTCTCTTTTCCTCATACCTTTACGATATTAATATATGTGTCAAATGGCATAACAATGGGTGGATATATCTTAACATATGCATGACTTGATAGCCAGAATGCTAATTTATTACTCAATGATATTGTTTATAGTTGGTATATTTCCACTAGAAGATTACAGATATCTGTAAAACACTAGATTATGATCATGAGGAAATAAATGAGAATTCTGTGTCAACTTTGCTTCTAAAGCTTCTACAACTTTCGTAAAAGAGGTATAGTTAGAGAAAACATGCACCGCATAGAGGGAAAGGGAAGTTGGGGAATACATAGATTTTTTTGCATGTCTAGGATTTTGCATGTTTGTATGCTGGAGAATATAACAAGCCCTTTATTACGGTGAGAACCAAAACTTAATCTTGTGACTTTTTAAACATCATCTGCAAAATAATGTTGTCATGACTGGATTGCATTACTTCCATTATCCCATTTTATAAGATTGTCTATTCTCAATAATTAGTACGAGTTCCCTGCCATTATGTTATTCCACTTATGATGACTTAATCTTTTGAAATGGCTTGTAATATAGGTTTCAGATACTGACCATATTGACAGATTGATCTCATGCCTCTACATGGCTCTTCCCTTCTTTCTGGTATGGATTTTGCTTGATGGTGTTCAATGCATTTACATGATCCATTTTGCATATTTCTTAACTAAATCTTCTTACCCACTAAAACTTTCACAAGAGAGGGGCATCTGGCAGCAAGTTTCTCAACTATTTGAACAAACACATTATACCAGTTTTTGACAAGGTAATGCCACTTTCTTTGTACCCAACCATGATGCAGGATTTGTGCAGGATTTAAGCATGTGTATTGTATATTCTTGTGTCATGTTTTTGACACCTAATATCTTAAAATTGATGAATATACACTATTATGGCTTATCCCTCTGAAGTTGTATTTAGTCTAAGAGTCAGGACCATTAGTCTGACTATATGTTATTTTAATTAAGAAATTTCTGAAATATATTCTAATAATGCCAACCCTTGTCAGCTTCCTGAGGAACGAAAGCTTGATTTGCTAAAAGCCCTCGCTGAAATATCGCCTTACACTGCACCACAGGATTCAAGACAGATTCTTCCTTCAGTTGTTGTTCTGTTAAAGGTACACGTTACTTGCAACCTGTTAGATCATTCTTCCGGAATGGTACATGGGAGATGATACATTTCAACCATATTTTTCCCATTTGAGTTGCTTTTTTGCACTCTTATTTTGTGAAAATTTGGTGGGTTTGCCTATGTCTAAGGTCTCTCAATATAATTTTATTGGTTTAGATTATTTGTCTGAACATTTCTTATTCTTTCTTCCAGAAGTATATTCCATTGAGGAAGAGTGGAGGAGACGAAATGAACTTTACCTATGTTGAGTGCTTGTTGTATGCTTTTCATCATTTAGCACACAAGGTTTTAATTCCTACTATTTTAGCTTTTATTATCACTATTTTAGCTTTTATTACATACTCGTATTTGGATGCTTCTTTCCTATGCTTATTTGATATTTTTCTTATATAGGCTCCCAATGCCACAAATTGTCTATGCGGCTACAAGATAGTGACTGGTCAACCTTCAGATAGGCTGGGGGAGGACTTCTCGGAGTGTTACAAAGACTTCACTGAGAGGTTAACTACTGTTGAAGACCTAACCAGGGCAACAATGAAGAAATTAACTCAGGGAATGGCTGAGCACAACAAAGCAATGGCAGCTGCTAAATCTGATGAAGCAAAGGATAGCATTGTGAGTTTATTGTAGGAAAATTGTTTGGTCTCTTGTTGAGCGATTTTTTTAGCATTTCTTTTTGTAACTAATTTCTTTGTTTTTTGAGCAGAAAACTCAAAAGCAGAATACTACAATTGGGTTGCGGACCTGCAATAACATTCTGGCTATGTCAAAGGTCACGAACTGAAATCTTGTTTTATTATTAGATTACATGTATCACTGAACCAACAGAACTGATCTTGATATCTCTCAAAAATTTCAGCCACTGCATTCAAAAACACCTGTGTTTATTGGAGATAAGACTATCAACTTATCATGGAAAGAAGCGGCAAAACCTTCTATGCCCTCTGCCACAACAGCCACTGGGTAGGAGATATGTCTGCTAATCCTTGTTTTTATTACTTTTTTGATTATATTTATTTCTTACTGTATTTATGTCTTATTTTTTTTTTGCTTCATTTTCATTGGTGTACGTGTTGGTGTCAAATAATATTTTTGACTTCCATGTGGGATGAGGATGTAGGCAAGTTGTAGATGTATGAAGAGAGTTTGGAAAGAGTACTAATGAAACATAATCTCCCATGTGCACGGAAAAAATTGAACTGCTTAAAAAGGTCTCCATCATGGGACAATGAAATATACTGGAGGCGGCAAAAGCACGCACCTTTTGAAGCCAGAATGAGCCATTTCTGAACGAGATTCATTCTTAGTTTATATTAATTTGTGCAGAGGGAAACGGCCTGCTGCCGCTAATGTAGCTGACAATACGACCTCAAAAAAAGGCCGTGGATCGGGAGGCTTGCAAAATCAGCTTGTTAATAGAGCTTTGGAAGGCATATCCCATGGTGGGAGGGGAGTAATGAGAGGGAGGGGCAGGGGTTGGGGTAGACGTGGAAGAGGAAGGGGAAGAGGTTACCGGTAGCTTTGATGCATGAGCAGAGCGTGTCAGACTTTGGAAGCATTCTCTTGTACCCAAAGAATACGAATAGATGACATTCCATGTATTGTATTTCTTGTCTGTTGTAACAAGTCTTGATTGATAGATAAACTTGATGAGAGACTAGTTTAATCATGGACTAACATCAGTAACTGTATCCATTCCTTCCCACTGGTTGTCCAATTAGAGTTATTTGATCCTGAGTACCTCCAGGCACCTGCTAATTGGAGCTTTGAGATCAAACTTGTTATGTCAACTTTTCTGATTTTTCAACAGCAGATGCTTCATTACTGTCAGGATTGGAAATTTTGGCGTGGAGTTAAGAATCGATTAATTATTTTATTAAAGTAGTACATTAGGCATCTACAGCTCTAGACTCCACTGGTAACTGATTTGGAGTTTGCAACTGAATAGAAGAATTGGAATTTATAAACAGTAAGTACAGCAATATGCACAGAAATCATTATCTCAGCTACAGCCTGGGATATACTGCATTTCCACGTGAGCTTCTGAAATCTCGGAAGGATTTACATATTCCCATGACGAAGAGCCCCATTCATCTGCATCACCTGTTCGAGCTTGTGCACTCCCATGACTTATTACAAGGTTAATTTCCCTTCTCCAACTGCCCCTTCCTTTCTGAGTTATATTTTCTTGGCCTGTATCTTGTTGAATTCTGTAATTCTTTCGTAATCGGAAGAGAAATATTAGAGAACAGATGGTAGAAATGGCTCCAAATATCAAGTAGATACCCCAGAAACTCTGGAGACTCAAGCTTTCAGTTTCATTGTCGATTGCATTGGCTGAGCATTTGGATGTGGGATCGAACCACTTTTCTTCCAATGACTTCAGCATTCCATTCTCTGATAACTTTAGAATTGCTTCAGAAAAGTCAGCTGCCATTGGAGAACCTTTCTGAAATACCTGCATGGGAAGGAAAAGTAGATTACTATTGATCGAATGTTTTTGTATTCAATTAAATGAGGAATTCCCTCTGTAGAAGTTTAAACAACTACTCACAAAGCCTAATCCTCCAAATCTGTATTTGGCTGTGTTGGCAGTGTATTTCTTGCAGTACTGGGATACAAAAACTTTCTCATATGGGAGTTCAAGAAAGGCAGCAGCTATCTGCTTGCTTTGAAATTCCCCTTGATATTTGTATTCACTATCAACTTTCAAGATGTTCTCTGATTTGAATTCAAGCACATTCTCCAGGTAGTTCCTCACAAATGAATCACCATCACAACCAACTTTCGAATTGGTCCTCTTTAGCCACTCAATATCTGTGACATCTGGTTTCAATCTTTGCACAGTGAGCATTGTAGAAAGACTAGCAGTGTAGCTTGAGGTTAAGATAAACACAACAAATAGCCACACTACAACCACCAACCGAGTGAGATTGCTGTTAATTCTCTCCCCTGAAAAGTGAAACAGAAGGATTAATGGAGTTTTAACTTGCAAATAAAGCAAAACACTTACGTCATTACACGCAATTAGGATAACTCTCTTACTGTGAGCGAAGAAAAGAGAAGAGAAAGTGAACCAAAGAGCTGTGCTGATCTGATTTTGCCATGGGCCATTGAAGTCTGGATTTCTTTGGTGCTCCAATAACCAAACTACGACCATTGTGTAGACCAAGATGGTAACGGTCACCACCCACATTTCCCAGGTGAAAGGCTTCATGAACATCCACACCGATTCCTCCGTCTTAGATGGAGCTATCATCGACAATCCTGACTCAGCATACGGCTGAGTAAATTCCACAATTTTCGCTCTATCAGCTAGTATGGTTACATCACCCACAATAGCATCATAAGTCTGTAAGCATCAGATCATTTGAAGCAATTGTTTATGTACGTGAACTGCATAATCATGAACAAATTGGTATAAAAATTGAGAGATATAAGTGTTTACCTTGTTATAGACATGATAAATGAGATCATTATAGGTGCCATTATAGGGAACAAATTCATAAGGTAGATCATAATCCAAAACTTGTCGTGCCTGATTGAAAAGCTCGATGCAAAAACCATCATATTTGTTTTCATCCGGATTGTCGCTGTATTTCACCTTCACAAACTTCTCGAATGTGGTTCTTCCTGGAACTCCAATTCTCAGTCGCTTTGCGTCACTAGGCATTGCCCAGCCTTTTGGATCCCGCTTCAAGTCCCCTGGCCATATCACTGAACCAGCCAATCCTGTAGTGAGATTACCGACTTTGCTGTTATTTTCTATTGCAGGGGTCTTGGAGAATCCAGAATCAGGTAACCAAAAGTCTAGCTCTTTGTATTTCTTTCCAACAATGTTTATGATCCTTAGTGTAGCATTTTGCAAGAGCTTGCGTCCTTCGAAACTTATTTCGCCGCTTAAGCCAGTGAAATTGGTTGATAATAAATTTTGTAGCAGGATTCTTGAACTGTTGTTGTCACCAATCATTTTATCCAGAGCCTGTGTAACTACTTTAATGCTATCATAAGCCCTTAAGGCAGAAATTCCTGGATCAGAGATATCTTCTTCTGGATATTCAGACAGAAGATTTTTTGTGAACTGAGACTTGAAATCCTTGTAAGAACTGCTACTTTCAGGAAAATATGCCTTGACTCCTATGGCACCTTCCATGGAGGAGATGACGGAAGTATTGAATGAGTCAAGGAAACTTGTGATGGTATCTGTAATTATCCAAACTGAGTCTGTTCCCATAATTCCCAACTCTTTTGCTTCTCTAAACAGATGAATTGCCATCGGTAATGATGATCGAAGAATGATAAAAACTCGAGATTGTGTCGTGAGTATTTTCTCAAGCTCTTCTTGGACAACTTCTTTTGGATTAGTCAGATAAGAAACCGGTGGAAGAACCAACCGGTACTCTATTTCAGAACCAATGTTTTGAAGAGCCTCAGACAAAAGAGCCAAGTCCCCAGTATCTCCACCGCTTGCATCATCTTCATAAATCACATTAACCCTTCTCCAATTATAGGAACCAACAAGAGCTGCAGTGCATCTTACCTGTTCAGCTCTATTATTAGCCATGGTTAACAAGAAAGGCCAACGAGTTTGCATCGATGGCGGTGTTATGGCAGGTTCTGCAAATGAAAGAACGGGAACTTGAGCCCGGCTACCAACATCAGCAACCAGAGCAGCTTCTCCCCATGTCTCCATGCCAATAATCACCTTCACTTCCTTCTCTTTAATCAGCTCTTCAGCTGCAACAAAATTTTGATGAACTGCCATCACTACAAACTTCATTAACAGTATTACAATCAAGTTTATTGTCATAGAAGCACAAAACGCATAGAGTTGACTAGTTAGTTACCTGCAGATGCAGCTTGGAGGGGATCTCTTCCTGGGTCCCAGAAATGAAGGGATAGCTTGTAATTTTTCGAGGTACTGTTAAAGTTTTGAGCTGCTATTTCCATGGCAACTTTTTCTTCTTTCCCACCGCGGCTACTAGCATCAATGATCGCACCAATGTTTATAATCTTGAAATCATCAGCAGCTTCAGTTCCGCAGAAGAGGATGAGAAGAAAGAAGACAAGGAAAAGGAGCCAAGGTCTTGAAAATCTGTTAGCAGAAGTAATAGCACAAGACATATTGCGTTTGGTCATGATTGCAGCGGTAGTAATTTCTTAATCATTCTGTTATGAAACCTTTATATAATACATCAAAACTTGACCAGTCAATGAATTGGCTTGGTTGTTCTGTTACTAGACTTCGTAATACGTTGAAATCTGATACGCTTTCAGATTGTGTGTGAATGTGAGATACTGCGCCAACCGTTGAGATTAGATTATAATAAGCCAGGAATAGAACTTCGAATGTAAGTAAACACTGATATAGTTGACCCAAGGAAAAAGACAAGGAAAAAGGGGAAAGAAAGACTTCACTTGTGGGAATTGGCCCTTCCTTCAGAATTTAATTAACGCGTTAAACCAGCTGAAAAATCCAAGTAGACAAGTTCCTAGCGCTTACAAGCAGAAGAATTGGTCATTTGCTTGTAGCTGCTAATAAGCACCTTCAATCGATTCTAGAGGATCCAATTACAGGATGTCTAATTTCGGCCTATAGAATTTTTCTCGATATCCAGTTCTGGTCGAGACTTTTTTTAATTTCTTGACCACTTTATCGTGTTATAAGTTTAGGACTAATAAACAACAACCCATCTCTAAATACTAGTACACAATAGAAGATTACGCATGCCAAAATGAGGTTGTGATCTTCAGTAAACATAAATGTTGACTTTGAAATTTTTCTGGTAATGCTGTAGAACGGAATTTAATAGGAACTTACTGTAAACAGCTTAGCACAAACAATTAATATACACAGAAATATTGATCTCGTCTACAATCTGGGATATACTGTACTTCGATGTCGGATTCTGAGGATTCGTGCAGGTTATTTAGAGTGTCAAAAAACTTCCAGATTCTCAACTTGAGCTTCATTCATCTACATCAGTTTTTTGATCAAAAGCTGAAGCTCTCCCTGGAATTTTCCTTTCTCTTCTGTTACAATTGTATTTTGCAAATGCAACCCACCTTGCTCCATAAGTTCTTCCCACTTGAAGTTATATTGCCTTCACTTGCATCTTGATGTTGTTCATAATTCTTAACCACATATAGTAGTACCCCATAAATTGGAGAGGCCCAAGCTTTCAGTTTCATTGTTAGTTCTTCCCACTTTTCCTGTGATGACTTTAGTTCCCCATTCTATGATAGCTTTAGAATGGCTTCACAAAAGTCAGCTGCTATAGGAGAACCTTTCCGGAGTACCTCGATATAAATTTCAGACGTAGTTTAGTATTTTATCGGTGCCTTTAACAGGAGAAAGACAGGATGTTTTATGTTCCATAAATTGGAAAAGCCTGTAAGAGGTTCAAATTATTATTTACAAAGCCAAATCCTCCAAATCTGTTGGTGGGTTTGGTGGCAGTGTATTCCTTTCAGTACTGAGATATAAAAGCTTTCTCATATGGGAGTTCAAGAGGCAGCAGCTGTGCGGTTGCTTTCAGATTCCCTTGGACATTACAAATTTACAATCATCAAAAGGATTAAAATCCCGTACTCGCGGCTGCAAGATCTCATATTACAAATTTGATTAGGAATGCTACATACACAAACTAATTTCCTAAAATTTTACATAAGACACTTGATTAGGAAGGTTTTATTCTCATTTACAAAGTTTATTGCATTTCGATTTCATGATCTGGAGACGAACCTTGACGATTATCCGGAATTTCACAAGGACTCGATACATATTCCCACCTGGAAGAGATTGTTTCATCTGCATGTGGTATTTGAAGATTCTCCGGAGCGCTTCCTGCAGGATTATTAATCCCTATTGTGTAAGTATCCTGCAATTCTAGCCGCCCTAATCCATAGATTTATGATGCCTAGGCCTTGGAGTTGGTAATGTTCTTGATGGCCCCGACAATTATTTAGCAAGCGAATAATGAATAGTAGAAAACAAATGAAAGAAGTTGCACCATACACAATGTAGAGAACCCAGAAGCAACGGAGGGTCAAGTTTTCTGGTCCTGTATTAAACCTTTCATCGTCAGAACACTCAGGCGTCGGAGTAAACCACTTTTTTTCCCGTGAATCTAGCACTGTTCCATCCTCTAATAAGTCTAGAATAGCCCTGGAAACATCAAGGGCTACAGGAGATCCTTTTTGAAATGCCTGCATCCACGCACGTGATCAGTAAAAGATCAATTAGCTAGCTTTTCAATTAATGTAGGTCTATTCTGAAACAGGAGTATTACTCACAAACCCGAAGCCTCCAAATCTGAAGGTCTTGGCGGTTGTGTATTTTTTGCATTACTTGTTGAGGAAAACTTTCTTGTATGGACTTTCAAGGAAGAGGGCATCCATGCTGTTGTTTTTGAAATGTATATAATTGGGTTCTTTGTTCTCAAAGGTGATAATATCCTCTGGCTTGAAGTTGAGCACATTCTTCAGGTAATTTTGCACAAAGGAATCGTTGTCACAACCAACTTTCAAGTTGTTCTTAACAAACTGAATATCAGTAACAGTGCAATCCAGTCTTCGGACTGTCAGTAGCGAAGATAGACCTGTAGTATAGCTTGAGGTCAAGACAAACACAACAAACAGCCACGGTACCACCACCACTCGAGTAAGGTTGCTATGAATTTTCTCTCCTGCAAAATGAATCAATAAAGCATTAATTAATCCTTCATACTAAGAGTTGCATAATCAAAGTATGAAAATTGATATCGAAGATTGATTTTGTGATCAATCAGCTATCATATTCCTGGGTCCACACGCTTAGAATATATAGAAGTTTCAGACCAATGACAAGAGTCAAATTAAACCCGGACCACAAGGTCTCTATTGAAGGCAAGTGGTTCAATATTTCTGTGCCTGAAAATTTGACTGGACCACCGACATTGGTTTGAAGGATGATTTGAAATCAAGGCCATAAATTTTAGTCAGAATCCAAGGATGATTAATTACTTGGTTAAAGCAATGTGCTATATACTCACTGTGGGCAAAGAACACAGTAGAAAAAGCGAACCAAAGTACAGTGCTAACCTGATTCTTGAATGTGCCTCCGAATTCTGGATCATCTGAATGATGCTCCAAGAGCCAAACGATGAACACTCTATAGATGAAAGTAGCTCCAGTGACCGCCCTCGTTTCCATGTGAAAGGCTTCAAGAACAACCGGGCTGACTGTTCTTGCGTGGCCGACACTATCATCGACAACCCCGACTCCGCCTATGGCTGTGTGAATTCCACATACTTTGTTCTATTACTTAGAATAGTCAATTCGCCAGCGCGGCATGGTAAATCTTTGCGTTGGATTTGTGCCAGAAGACAGCCTTTGTCAGAAATATTGAGAATTTAAAAATAAGAATAAAAAGACAAGAATCTTGAATCTTAATCAACAAACGATCCAAAATATCACTTGCCAACCGTATATGATCAAACCCACATAACAAATGTCATCCACAGTGAGAATTGAATCAGAAATGAACTAATTTGAATGGCTGCATATTAAAACTGGCTACAGTATAAATATTATTCTGAAATGTCCTCCCTTTGACAGACTACACATGGCTAGTATAAATGAATATGCCCAAGAAGGGTTGTAAAATCCGAAAGTTTGTGATAGTTAAAGAGATTACCTTGTCATAGACACCAATAGTCAGATCGTAATAGGAGCCAACATGCGGTACAAATTCATAAGGTAGTTTATAACCCAAACGCTCTACCACCCGACGGAAGAGTTCGATGCTGAAACCATCATATTGCATATTATGTTCAATATTTGAGGAATTTCCATCTCTTTTGGCTACAAACTTCTCCGAAAATGTTATGACTGGAATTCCAATTCTCATCCGCTTTTCCTCAGTAGGCATTGCCTAACCTTTAGGGTTTCGTTTGCTCAGGTTTCCGAGCCAAATCACGGGACCAGCTAAACCTTCTGCAGCATCTCCAGTTCGTTTCTCAGAGAAACCTGCAGACTTGGACAACCAAAAGTCTAGCTCTTTGTATTTCTTTCCAACCACATTCACAATCCTAAATGTTTCTGCGTTCATTATTTCACCATCTCTTAAACAAATTCTTCCACTCAAACCTAGAAATTACTCGACAACATATTCGCTAACAACATTTTGGACTAATAATATTACTAGTCAATCTTCCCGTGGTTTGTGCAATGATTCGAATGCTGCCATATGCTCTTAAAGCATGAAACCCTGAAAGTGATCTTCCTCCGGATATTTGTTTTTGAAATTTCTTCGGAACTGTGCTGAAAACTCTCGACAAGATCTACCCTTCTCAGAAAAGTAGCTCTTGATTCCTAGAGCGCCTTCCGTATAGGAGATGGCAGCTGTGTATAGATAGTTTAGTGAGTTTGCAGTGGTGTCTGAGACAATCCACACTGACTCTTTCCCCACAAGTCCCGTCCTTTTTTGCTTCTCTAAACAAATGCATAGTCATAGGCAATGATGCGTGAAGTACAATAAAAACCCGAGACTGTTTGTCTTGTACCTTGTTTAGCTCTCGTCGTACAAAATCCATTGGATCAGATGCGGAAGAAATTGGTGGGAGTACCAAGAGGTATTCTATCTCAGAACTAGTGTTTTGAAGAGCCTCAGATAGAAGAGCCAAATTCCCTGAATCACCTCCGTGCGCGTTATCTTCATATATGGCTGCAACTCTTCTCCAATTGTAGTACCGAGCAAGAGCTGCGATGCATTTCATTTGCTCAGAATCGTTGCTAGCCATTTTTATCAAGAAAGGCCAGAGAAGTTTTATCGATGGTGGTGTTATTGCAGGCGCTGCAAATGAAAGAACTGGAACTTGAGCTTGGCTCGCAATATCACCAACTACAGCTGCTTCTTCCCATGTTTCCATGCCGATAATCACTTTCACCTCCTCTTTCTTAATCAGCTCCTCAGCTGCAAAAACCAAAATTCAATACCTCCATTAATGCCTGTACTGGCTCAATAAATAAAACGACATACTTGGTACAATTAATGTACGTAAATAATTACCAGCCACAGCTGCTCGGAAGGGGACTCTTCCACGATCCCGGAATAGAAGGGAGAACTTGTGGTTTCTAGAGTTAGTGTTGAAGGTCTCTACTGCAATTTTCATGGCTCTCATCACTTCTTTTCCAATAGGGGAATTAACATGATGATTGCACCGATCTTCCAGACTCCACGTCATTGTTGGCAGCTGTTAGGGACCAAATGAACCTGTCCATACATAAAGACCAGGAGGAAAAGCCTTGACATATTACCCCAGCTAACTCTATTTAATTTTGCTGATTTATTGTTCTTTCTTTTTAAATAAATTCTAACTTAAATTATGCATATGTATTTTTCATTTTCTTAAAAAGAATATGTTGACTATGAATAAAGATTATCGATTAAGTTTTATCTTCAATCTTGTATTGATTAGAGTTGTGATTTTTCTCGAATTAAACTAAATCAAGAGGCCTAAGATCACTGTAAATATCTTACAAAAATTAACACTATAGGTAGATTACAAGAATTTCGGTATCAGAGCCAAACATGTCCGACTCCCGATTAGATCATTTGGAGGGTGAACTTAGCTCATTGGCAGCGGGGCAACAAGAATTGAAACAAGCCATGAAGGTTAGTGAGGAGCGGCTCTTGAAACACATGAACAGCATGTTTGCTCGGTTCTTTAATAAAGGTGGAAGACCTGATGATGAGGCGGGGTCTTCTTCCCATGGCAACAACAAGCAGGGATCCTCGGGTGGATGCTCTCTCGCACCTAAAATTACTAAGCTAGACTTCCCACGTTATGATGGCATAGACGATCCAACGGGTTGGATTTGTCGGGTGGAACAATTTTTTGAGTTTCAACAAACAGAGGAAACGGAGGAAACGAAAAAATTACCCATGGCTAGTTACCATTTGGATGGAGATGTTCAATTGTGGTATCAACGATTCAAAAATTGAAGGGAGGGCGTGAATTGGGAGATTTTCAAATATGAATTACATTTGCGATATGGGCCTTCGAGATACAAACACTTTTTTGGAGATCTTACAAAGCTTAAACAAAATGGGAGCGTTCGTGATTATCAAATGGCTTTTGATCGTTTGTTGCATCGGGCGGGAAATCTATCGGAGGAACAACATTTTGGCTGCTTTGTGAGCGGGTTAAAGGAGGCTCTACGAGTAGACTTGCAAGCTCGCAATCCTATATCATTATCCGCCGCTATTTGTCTCGCACGGCTTTGTGAGTCTCGGTGGTATGAGCAATGAAAAGGAGCTTACATGGAACCTAGAAAGACACCTCTGTCGCGGGACCACCACCCTTGTCCTCTGCTTCTTTAGCACGAGCTCGTATGCCTGTCATCAGAAAATTGAGTCTAACTTTAGAGATTGGATTGGTTGTGCTAGCCAGGCTGAATCGGCCTATAAATTTACTTTACCACAAATGAGAAAGAGACCTATTTGACTGCCATGGATGCTTGCTGCTTCCAGTAGCCCTAAGATCTCTATGATAGAGACATGCTTACCATACACCAGATGCAATTACCAAGGGCAAGATAGCCGGAACGAAAGAGAACGACCCAACTCCAGCCTCCGATCCTCCCATCCGGACCGAGCCGGGTTGTTACTCATATCAAATGGTTTTGGTTCTCTCCGTATCACGAGATGGGCTACTGCGCGCTAACAGCTAACAAAAAGATAATAATCTCTTTCACAACGTAAAAGTAAAAAAAGCATGAATGGAAGATCCATTCCATTCCTATTCCGTGCCACGATTGTTTTCTTTTTTTCATCTTCTTTGTCGACAATTGGAGTGCCTTCCCTATTTTTTTTTTCGGTTGTAGGGAAGTTATAGGAGAGGACTCGCGGACTTTGTTTTAATTGTGACGAGAAATTTTCCCCTGGCCACTGCTGCAGGAAATTATTTTTAATAGAAGGAATTTTTCCTTCTTGGGAGGAGTCGTTGGAGGAAGCAACCACGGAAGAGGAGGAAAGTGAGGAAATTCCTGAAATCAGTTTTCATGGTATTTTAGGAACTTCTCGGAGACCATGCGACTGTTTGGTAGAATTGGAGAATCTGTTGTAACCGTATTGGTGGATTCCGGTAGTACACATAATTTTTTAAATTCAGAGTTGGCTGAAAAATGGGAGTTCTATCCCACAAAAAAGGGGGAATTTTCGGTGCAAGTGGCGGATAGAAATAAAATGAATGGTGAAGGACTTCGTGAAGGCCTACCAATTTCAATCCAAAAAATCGATTTTCAAGTGGATTTCTTCCTTTTACCAGTGGAGGGATGTGATGTTATTTTGGAAACTCAATGGCTCAAGAAATTGGATCCTATTATATGGGATTTTAATGAGTTATGGATGCGTTTTTTCTGGCAAGGGAAGACGGTTGAGTTGCGTGGAAGCAAAGGACCTAGATATAAAATCATTGTTGACCGTGAACTTGGGGTTCAATTGAGGAAGGGAAAGAGAGCTTTTTTATTGCAACTAAACTCCTTGAATTTAAGGGAGAAGAAAGGGTCAACGGTGCACAACTTAAATCCAAATTTGCTAACCATTTTAGACCAATATTCTGACATCTTCCAAGATATCCAGGGCCAAATCGTCAAAGGACTTTTATCATCCGGTGTGGTACGGCCTAATACGAGCCCTTACTCCTCTCCCGTACTATTAGTGAAGAAATATCAAGGTTCTTGGAGGCTTTGTGTGGATTATCGAGCGCTTACCAATATCACCATCAAGAACAAATATCCAATACCCCTCATCGACGAGTTATTGGATGAATTACATGGTGCCCAATTTTTTACAAAGCATCCCGAAGATATTGAGAAAACAGCTTTTCGCATGCACCATGGGCACTATAAATTTCTAGTAACGCCCTTTGGCCTTACAAATACACTAACTACCTTTCAAATGTAATGAACGAGGTATTCAAAGTACTTCTTCACAAATTTGTCTTAATATTTTTTTGATGATAATCTCAATTTTAACAAATCTTGGGACGAGCATCTATTTCATGTGGAACGTGTGCTACATACTTTGCAAGCCAACAAGTTTTTCGTTAAACGGGAGAAATGTCAATTTGGGAAAGAAGAAGTCAGCTACTTGGGACATTTAATTTCTCATCAAGGGGTAGCCATAGATCCAGAGAAAATATCTTTCGTGATGTCTTGGCCTAAACCGACTACATTGGAAGGGTTAGGTTTTTTCGGCCTCACTGACTATTACCGAAAATTTATACATCGCTATGGGATTATCGCCCAACCATTGACCAATATGCTTAAAAAGGATTCTTTCCAGTGGACGCCTGCAGCGGAACAAGCATTTGACGAGCTGAAAAGAGCAATGACATCTGGACCGGTGTTGGCTCTCCCGAATTTTTCGCAACCATTTATTGTGGAGTGTGATGTTTCAGGAGTGGGCTTAGGGGCAGTGCTTGTGCAAGGGAACCGACAAATTGCATTTTTCAGCCAAGCATTGCATGGAAAAAATCTCGCCTTATCCACGTACGAAAAGGAAATGCTTGCTTTGGTTAAGACAGTTCAAAAATGGCATCCTTATCTTTTGGGGGGCAAATTCTTTGTTCCTACGGACCAAAAGAGCTTGCAATTTCTCTTATATCAAACAATCACTACAGCCACTCAACAAAAATGGTTTGTCAAGCTTTTGGGATTTGATTTTCAGGTTCAATACAAGAAAGGAAAGGAAAATTTGGTTGCGGATGCTTTTTCTAGGAAATCTGGAACTCAAATGTGTGCCATATCTTCTCCTATTCCTAATTGGGTGGATCCCATAAAATCTGAAATTTTGGTAAATCCTCAACTACAAAAATTGGTGGAGAAGATTAAGGAAGGAGAAGCACTGGGGCAGTGGTTATTCAAAGAAGGGCTGATTTTTTCAGGGATTGAATTTTTCTTCCCTCGTCTTCGGATTTGATACATCCTATAGTTTAAGGAATTCCAGTCAAGCACTCATGAGGGTCTCCACAATACTCTCCACCGGGTTAAAGCTGTATTTTATTGGAAAGGCATGAAAGCACATGTAAGAAAATTCTTTCAAGAATGTGACGTTTGCCAAACAAATAAAGTAGACCAAGCAAAACCAGCCGGCCTTCTCAGTCCTCCTTCGATTCAAAGACATATTTGTATGGATATATCCATCGACTCCGTGGACGGCTTGCCAAATTCTAGAGGTCACTTTACAATTTTCGTCGTAGTAGACGGGTTGTCCAAAGATAGTTGCTTCCTCCCTTAAACATCCCTACACGGCCACTACTATTTCTCAAACATTTTTTCGAAAATGTGTTCGAGCTTCGTGGCATGCCTGAATCCATTGTGTGTGATCGTGACCCAGTGTTCACTAGTTCCTTCTGGAAGAATTTATTTCTTTTGAATGGAATTAAATTCAATTTTAGCTTGGCATATCACCCACAAATAGATGGTCAAGTTCGAGGTTGTTAACAAGATTTTAGAAATGTATTTGAGGTGCTTTACGAGCAATAAGCCTAAGGAGTGTACAGTTTGGCTTCCATGGGCAGAATATTGTTATAAAACAAGCATTCACTCTTCCACGAAAAAACACCCTTCGAAATTGTCTATGGTCGGAAACCACCCACGTTACTTGCCTATGTTCATGGCACCTCACGATTGGAATCAGTTGAAAGGTTCTTACTTGAAAAGGACGTAGTGGTTAGAGAAGCAAAAGCTAATTTGAAGATTGCACAAGAAAGAATGAAAAAAAATTCTATGATGAGAAGCACATAGAGAAGACTTTCCAAGTGGGTGATTTTGTCCACCTCAAATTACGGCCATGCCGCCAACTAACGTTAGCTCAAATAAAAAAATCTCAAGCTCAGCCCTAAATTTTTCATCCAAATTTAAAAATCTATCCAAAATTGGAACGGTTGCCTACAAATTAGAACTTCCTCCAGAGTCCAAACTTCATCCAATCTTTCACATTTCACTCCTAAAAAAAAGAGTTGGGAATCAAGATATTATTTCTTCCACACTACCTGACCTACCCAAAGAATCCTCCCCGCACCCACTACCTCAAGCCATCTTGGAAACATGCTCAAAAAAAGAAGTAGCTAAAGTTCTTGTTCAATGGCAAAATCTGTCACCTTCAGAGATGGCATGGGAAAATTTGGATGATTTCAAGACATATTTTTTCCCTTTGAGGACAAGGAAAATTTTAAGGAGGGAGGAGTTGTTAGGGACCAAATGAACTTATCTACTTATAATAAAATTCAGGAGAAAGAGTTTTGACATATTAGGCCAAATAACTCTATTTTATTTTATTAATTTATTGTTATCTTTTTTTTAAATAAATTTTAACTTAAATTATGTATATATATTTTTTATTTTCTTCAAAAAATATATTACCTATTTTTACTAGAGTCGTTTAATTATTTAATTAATATTTATTTTTAATTTTATATTAATTATTTTTTTTTTTTCGAATTACATCAAATTAAAAAGGTTTAATATTAACATCATAAGTAAATCATCCTAAGGTCAATTTTTATACCCCTTTTGTTCATAAACTTTTCACTCGATCATAATCTCGACAACGTGTCCACAGTTGCTTTGATTCCTGGCGAGAGGAAGAGAAGGAAGGTGACAGAGTACAAGCTAAAAGAACCGATTTCTTGGAACTATGCTGACAGAAAAATGAGGCAAGGGACAAATATTCCTCTGGATTGTAGAAGCTTGATATCTCAGTAGAATAGTGTAAATCAAAACCAATTTCATTTAATATAATAAACACAAGTGCACTGCTTAATGCTGATTGTAAGAGGAAGAAAGAAGTCAGCCAGAGCAATTGCTAAGAATATGTTGGGAATTGGTTGGTGGGTCAACCCTGAAAACTACTGCATAATGAAGTAACGGAAGAATTTTCCGTTAATTTTCGAATCGGACCATCCGAGAAAACCCGACCCATTTGAATCTCTACAGTTCTCTCTAGTAAACTCAAAAACAAATAGGAAAAAGAAAAAAGGAAAAAAAAAAAAAAACACCAGAAGGCAAGCAGTAATGTCTCAGTTCTGGAAACCAGGCACCGAGAAGCCTCGCCTACTCGACGACGAGGAAGGCGGCGTCGTTTTCTTGTCGTCCAATCTCTCTTCTTCCTCTTCGTCAGGGTAATTATACATCTATATTTCTCACACTCAATTATAAACTCAATTGCGAACGTATTAATATGTTTTTTTATACGTATATTTGTCTGTTTTGTTCAGATATGGTTATGCGAGTATTGAGAAGCAGAGGCAGAGATTGCCGGTGTACAAGTATCGCACAGCAATCCTTTATTTGGTTGAGACTCATGCTACTACTATCATCGTTGGTGAGACTGGTAGCGGCAAAACCACTCAGATTCCCCAGGTCTTTCTCATTTAAGTTTGTTTTGGTTTTTCACTTCGTTGTAACGAAATAATTGGAAAAGAGATATTTTTATTCTGCAGTTAGTTATAGTTACATTTTTAGTAATTGATAATTGTTTTTTTTTTTTTTTTTTGATATGCTGAGAAGTTTGAACTGCTTTACTAGAGGTTAAGTTGTTTGAATTTGGCTGCTGAAAATTTAGGGGTAATGAAAAGAAAATTAACATTCTAGCTTGACGATAAATGAGTTTGCTTATGTTGGTGAATATGTGGAGTTTGCTTGTTGATAGACAATCAAACAGAGGTTTGGTGTGTGTTTTATTGTCCTTTAGGGATCAGTTAATTCGGCTTTTGACAAATAGAAAATGGATATAGATCTTAATAATAGTATGTTTAATGATTCATGACATTGTCGTTTTCCAATTTTATACAGAAGCGGTATTAATAATTTAGTTTGTGTTAATGACGAAGAAGACTGTAATTCTTTTTCAAGTTTATTGTTTTGGGGATGCTTTCTCTTTAGGCATTTTGTTTTCTGGATGTGTTTGCAATTATAGATGTTGTTTAGGGCTACTTGACATTGTTCAAAGTGCTAATTGTTGTCTGCTAAAATTGCAGTACCTTAAAGAAGCAGGTTGGGCAGATGGTGGGCGTGTTATTGCTTGCACCCAACCAAGGCGACTGGCTGTCCAGGTTGCTTATTAGTTTGTTTAGTTCATGCTTCCAAAGAGCCAAACCTGAAGGGCTTTAGACAACATATTGACTCAGAGGAATAAAACAAATAAAATTCAGTTTCATTTCTGAATTAACATGCAGACCTTTGGAGGCATTTTTTTTATTTGATTCTAAATTCCCGTGATATCCCTTTAGTTCTGCTGATTCTTTTATAAATTCCCAGTGCCATAGTTCGGTTTTCATATTGAACATTGCTGGCTCTACCACAATTTTTAGGTTATTTTGATATATTATTTTCTGTAATAAATATTTGTTGAAACTGATGCACAGGCAGTTTCTTCAAGAGTGGCTGAAGAGATGGGAGTCAAGGTTGGAGAGGAAGTTGGTTATACAATTCGTTTTGAAGATCTTACAAATAAAGTGAGACATCCTTTTCTTTTGAGCTCTTTACTTCTGTTTTATTCAACTACTTATTTATTTATAAGTTGACCTCCAATTGCAGATTGTGCATTCTTGCATACCACATTTTCAATTGAAAATAGATGGTCTTCACTTTTAAAATTTCTGTTCGGCATCATTTATTGTGGCAATCTATGTTATGAATGCTGGGATTTCCTCTGCTGGCAGTGCAGGATCTAACTTCAATAAAATTTCTAACGGATGGGGTATTGCTTAGAGAAATGATGGATGATCCTCTTTTGACTAAATACAGGTACTTATTGTGGTTCTAGAGAGTCTTTTAGTGCCTTTGATTGTTTTGAATCATATTATTTTATTAGGTTTTCCCTCAAATTGAAGCTGTTAGAAACTTAAGGATTTAAAGAATAACTTTCCAAAACCACTATATAATTTTTTTATAACAATACAGAAGGCATTAGTCCCCATACATGCTAAACCATATGATGGTGTTAAAAAGCAAGATATACTCTTTTATTGATAGTTAGTGTACTGCTGGTCCCTTTTCACTGTTTACTTTTTTGTACCTCTTGCTCTTTTTCTTTTGGGCTGTAGATTTGTCATAATTATTTTCTTCTCACAGAATTGTTAATATCTTATTTGAATATGCTATATTATAATGTGATATGGCCATGACTTTTGTTGTTTTCATCCTGCATGTAATTTTGTCAGTGTCATAATGGTGGATGAGGCTCATGAAAGGTCTATCTCAACTGACATTTTGCTGGGCCTCCTGAAAAAGGTATCAATTTTCAGCTGCTGGGACACATAAGTGTTGGTCATAGGAAATAAAAAGTGTAACTTTTTTGTTGTTCTGGTATATCTTTTTTATATTTGTTGATAATTGAGAATTCAGATCCAACGGCGTCGACCTGAGCTGCGTCTTATAATCTCATCTGCTACAATTGAAGCAAAATCAATGTCTGCATTCTTTCAGGCCAGGTTGTATTCTAGGCATCTGTGTTTGATTCTGTTTATTTCCTTATTCTAGGTGCTATTACTATCTAGCAATTAATTCTGATGCATTTAGGAGTCACAATGAGTAAAAACGACTTTAAGCTTGCAATCAATCAGTATCCATGTATGGAAACATCTGCAGTCTTCCTATTGGATCCATCATATCGTACATTACATAGCTTAATCTTGAAATGCTTATTTAGATCAAAAAGTGAAATTTAAACTGCTGTTCACATGGGATCATAGAGATTTTCAGCATGAAATTATTCATGATCTTTTCTAATTGGGCATTTTTCCCTTGCAATGTTTCTCTGGGAAGCTCTGTATTATGCGCATAAGATTAAAAAAATATGAAATAATTGGTATTTGATGCAAATGATGTTGGCTACTCAAATTTTCTATTTACTGTAATTCAGAAAAGGCCATCGTGGGTTAAAAGGAAAAGAGTTTGTACCCCGGCTGGAGCCTGCAATCCTATCGGTAGAGGTATAATGTTCTAGCTATATGATATTCTCTCTCTATATACATGTGTGTGTGTGTGTGTGATGTAGAGCGTAGTTGCTTGCTCTTTTATGTAAGAGAAGCTACTTTTTATCTTGCATTGTGATGTGAAATGGGATTTCATGAAATTGTGGTACCATTATTTGTG
Source organism: Swietenia macrophylla (assembly GCA_032401905.1). Lineage (NCBI taxonomy): Eukaryota > Viridiplantae > Streptophyta > Magnoliopsida > Sapindales > Meliaceae > Swietenia > Swietenia macrophylla. The sequence continues at coordinate 4,299,935 of CP135572.1, forward strand.
CTACTATTTCAGGGTAGAGGATTTAATGTACAAATTCACTATGTTGAAGAGCCTGTATCGGACTATGTTCAGGCAGTTGTTTCAACGGTGTTGTTAATTCACGATAAGGTTTGTTGAAGATTGTTACATGCCCTTCCTTCAACTTTTTCCCTTTATGAGGAGATTATTTTTTAGTCAGACCCTCTGTAAGGATATCAAAACCTACAGCAAGCTTTTCTATTGTCTTTTGAGACATCACATGGTTGCATTGGCCAGTGTGCCAGCTTTTGAATTGTCTGGGGGAATTTTGGGGAAATGGGACAAAAGGCTTAGCTTGGAGAGTTGCTCCAAACTGTTTTTGACGATATGTCTGGTTGTGGAATAATAGAAGGGTGTTTAAGGGGGAGAAACATATGGTAAAATGAAGGTTTTCCAGATGTCTTATTCTTGGTCCTCTTAAATTTCTCCTTGTTAAATTATTGAATCATCTGCAGATTGATGTATTTATTCAGTTTTTTTGAGAATCTTTTTTGATCTTTTTCTTCTATATTGTACTGGTTTTGAAATGACAGTATTTTTCTTGTAGTGAGATCTTGTGTAAGACAGCTCCTTTTCTCCCATGAATTACATATTTCTGCCTCCTGATATTATTAGACATGGTATTGCATCTTTTATAATGATTAGATACAGACCTTATCCGGGGATGTTTTGTTGCAATAGTAGCAAAGCTGGTGTCCAGTCTTTCATTGATGTTTGTGTTCTCCATTATAATTGTTGCTTAGGAACCCCCGGGTGATATCCTGGTATTTCTTACTGGTCAAGATGATATTGATGCTGCCATTCAGTTGCTTGCTGAAGAAGATCGAATCAATAGAAAGAACTCTTCGGGTACAAAGAAATGACAATTTTATGTGAAATTAAGCTGTATTTATTTATTTTAATGTTGATATGAAAATGGCTGTGACCTGCAAAGGTATGCTCATTATGTCCTATATTTAATATTGACACACCTATGTGCAAATTGCATTTGTGGGTGTTCTGAGGTATTGTGCATTTCGTGAATCAAGGTTGTCTTGTAATACTAGATAAGGGTATTAGGCTGTGTGGCACAGTGATTCTTTTTGCAAATAATTAACTCATTTAAATGTTTTGCTCTTTTGTTACAATGTTTATGGACAACCTAATTTTATCTTTCATCAGTAAAAACCAAATATGCTTGTCTTAACGCATAATTTTCAGTACTTATGGATTCATTAATCCTTTGATGATATTATGTCATCAATTTCAGGCTTAATTATTTTGCCTCTGTACTCGGGACTTTCTCGGGCAGAACAGGTGGGTGATGTATATTGAATTAAATGGGCTATAAACTGGTTTCCTTGAGTTAAGTTTGTCAAATTTCTGATTTATAGACTTCAGCTTTCTGCTTTTTTTGATGTTAATAGGAGCTAGTGTTTTCTCCAACTCCCAGAGGAAAGAGGAAAGTGGTGATATCAACAAATATTGCAGAAACATCATTGACCTTGGAGGTAACTTTGCTAACTAATTAGAACAGTATCCATAGGATATCATATATGTTGGTGATTAGGAGATGCACTGATCCACCCCTGTTCCTGATCTTTGCAGGGAATTGTCTATGTTGTTGACAGTGGTTTTGCAAAACAGAGGTTCTATAATCCGGTATTTGCCTTGCCACTTTTTGATGTTTAAACCACATGATCTTATGACTAGTTTTGATCGCTTGTATAGTGCAATTTAGATTTGTCCTACAGTAATACAAGATATTTTTATTTTTATTTTTTTGGGGAATTTAATCGATTTACTGTAATGCTCTATTTAAATCTTTTATTATTATGGCATATATTGAAATCTTCTGTCATACTGTAGATGTTTGCTCTTCGAACATTGTGGTAGATAAGTACTTCTAAATTGGGATCTTCAATTATCAATCATTTTGAAATAGGTTAATTCAATTGTATCTACAATAATTTTCTCTCTTGCCGATTTTCTTACTAATCTTCATTGTTGGTTGATTTATTTATTTATTTATTTTCTATCTCTTTGGGAGATGACGACTGCATTCTTGTATGACTTTTTTTTTTCCACAGATCTCAGATATTGAAAATCTGGTAGTGGCTCCAATATCAAAGGCATCTGCAAGACAAAGAGCTGGTAGGGCTGGAAGAGTTCGACCAGGAAAATGTTACAGGTGGCTAATTACAGGCAGTTATATTACATGAGGGTTAATCATTTTCTTCTGAAGTTGTGTAAACTGAATTTGTTGGCATCATTACTATTATCACCATTGGGGATTGACTAGAATACATCAATGTATTATTACATACATCTGTTTTTCAACTTTTATTTTAAATGCTTTTGTGTTAAATTTTTCAACGCTGGTGTTAAATGTTTCAACTTTTGTGTTAGATGTTTCAAAATTTGCATTAAAAATTCAAGTTTTGCATTTGAGTTTTCAATTTTTATGTAAGATGTTTCAAGTTTCACATTGTGAAAAAACGAAAAATTAGATGTGACAATGCCTCAATGTATTGTAGCCAAGTCCTCACTATTAATATGTTATCTGTTGGTTCCTTGAACTTTAGGTTCAATATCGCTATGAAGGATACTTGTCTCTTACCTTTTTAACCACTTCAAATCAAAGGCATACGTTTCCCATTTTGTGTGGATCATGATAATGGTTCCAGAATATAAGGAGACATCATTATATGAATTAAGCATTGATGTCATTCGATGGTCCATTGCTTCATATTCCTGTTAGATTACATTTTTTGGAGTCTTCTCTTCTACCTTGTCATGGAATAATCAGCCTTTTTAACTTTCTTATACTGGTTATCTTTTTTCTTTTTAAAGTTGGACAATGATCAACAGTTTCTGTTTGAAGTGGTCATCGTTATATTGAAATCTATTTTCGTACCGCTCAATGTACGTCAAATGCATATATATTTACAGACACTGCCCAGCTCATCTTTTTAACACAAGCTAATTTTTGAAATTTTTTTTGGTGCCTGCAAGCAGGCTATACACAGAAGAATACTTCATCACGGAGATGTCTGCTGAGGGGATCCCTGAGATTGAAAGATCAAACCTTGTTTCCTGTGTAATTCAGGTAATTTGTTGCAATGATTTCTATGGGCAGCATATGGTGGCTCACCCCACTGAACCACCACATTCTTTTCCCTTATATTATGGTCTCAAAATTGTTATGCTGATAAAACTGTCATATAGTCGGTTATTGCTTCTGGTATGTTTCTCTTGCTGTTAAGTTAAAAGTGGCAGAAAGCAAAATAATTCTGTGTTACCTGTGAAACAATTTTATACTTGTATAAATGTTGCCTAGTAAACTGTGAGCCATAATCTGTTAAGATTGTTCTTTATAGTCTTCTATATGCTAATTGTTCCATTCTGCTGATTTCCCAGTTAAAAGCCTTAGGCATAGATAATATCTTGGGCTTTGATTGGCCAGCGTCTCCACCAGCTGAAGCAATGATTCGAGCGCTGGAAGTGCTTTATTCACTAGGAGTCGTTGATGATGATGCCAAACTTACTTCACCCATTGGTTTTCAAGTTGCGGAGATTCCTTTGGTAAGTTGCCATTATATTACTATTGCTGCTAACTATGTTTCTTCAAACCTGAGTCTATGCCATAAAAATTCAGTGCTTTCCTCTTCAAGAGCAATAACTAAATTATTTGGTTAGGACTTGAATGCATTTGGTTTCAGTAGATTTATCAAACCATTACAGACCTGCACAAACGAACTCCTCGAGAATTGTATTTTGTAATTTCACAAGTGTCCACATTTGGCACTGAAGGCTTTTCTCTGGAGTTACGAAATTTATTCTGTTCTTCTCAATTTTGATTTTCTCACTTTGAAAGTAATATAAGTGGTCTATTCCTCAATATCAAATGGATGGGATGTTACATCACATCTTTTGTTATACCTCAATGCCTGCACTTGAGGTTTGTTTTATATAATTCTAGAAGACTTCTTGAGTTTATGTGCTCCTATTAACTTTCATGGATTCCATTGTACTTTGAACCATGCCTCGTTTTGTAATATATCATTGAATCATGACTATACCCCCATGGTTAATTTCCTATCTCTGAAAGCCTTGTTGACATATCTTCTAATGCCCAATTCAATATCATGATTATGGGTGAATGAAAAGATATCCACTATAAGATCCAGGGATTAAAAACTTATGCTTGAAACACATTAATTTGCACCGAAGTTATTAAATCATTTGCACGTCGTTATTTATCCATGGTTCATCAAGCTGTAAATTTAAAGTTTATATAAACTCATTTTTGTATGTATTAGGTTTTTGTTTTGATCGTTTGCCTTTTTAACACCACAGCACACTGAAACTCAGAAACTTTTAATACACTAAATAATATAGATGTTTTTCTATCTTGTACAACCTTTTTCTTTTGCATCTTTCCTTGCTGTTCTAGTCAAATGTCGACTTCTGTTTTTGGATGCTCATTATGGAATTTCGCTTTCAAGAGATGTTTCTGACTGTTTTCTCAGAATTGAAAGTTTGAACGCGTATTTTGAATTTGAACTTTGTAGGAACCAATGATCTCTAAAATGATCTTGTCTTCAAACAAGCTTGGGTGTTCAGATGAGATTATAACCATTGCTGCTGTTCTCTCCATCCAAGTAATCTTTTCTTCTTTTACTTCTTGTGCTATACTACTATTTAAATTACCTTCATTGTCTTGAATTCAACCAAATAAAAGTGCAATAGTAAATTTAGTATTTGATTAACAAACTTAAAATGCTATTCTTATGAAATAAGGCATTAAAATTGCTTATTGTGACAAATTAAGATCAGCCAGGGTGAGTTTTAGTTTGCACTAAAATGTTGTGCTTCCAGTCTATTTGGATTTCTGCGAGGGGAGCACAAAAGGAACTGGATGAAGCCAAGTTGAGATTTGCTGCTGCTGAGGTACTTGATTGAAGCCTCTAATTAGTTTGAATAGCCTTATGAATTATAGACTTTATTTTATCATATTTTCTACTTGAGTTTTGTTTTTGATGTGATTGTACTGGTAATCAGTGATGAGATACTTGTAGCACTGAAGTGTATTCCTATTAGGCAGCTTTGTCTGTCCTAATCTTTTTATTGTATGGTCACTATTACACTTATCTCTTTGCTTTGTTGTTGTAGAAATTGATCTTAATTATGTAAAACTATCATGCCATGGTAGAAAATTTGCATTAATTATTGTCATACCTGCAGGGTGACCATGTGACCTTCCTAAATGTTTACAAAGGTTTTCTTCAGTCTGGCAAATCTCCCCGGTGGTGTCACAAGAACTTCATAAACTACCAGGCCATGGTGTGCGATTTTATTTGGATGCTTTAAACATTTTAAGAATTGGTTTTTCATTTTATCTGTTTTTCACTTCCCGCAACAAACGCTTTTATTTACTCTCTTTAAGATACAATTATCTAGTACATTTCATAGATATATAATTATTACTTGTGTGGATATCAACTTCACTTGTATTTGTATTGCAGAAAAAAGTTATTGAAATTAGAGAACAACTCAAAAGAATCGCACAAAGAATAGGCATAGTGTTGAAATCTTGTGAAAGTGACATGCATGTAAGTTGTTTTACACTTCTGCTGATTTACAGAGGGAAAAGTTAAAAAAGTTATGATTGGCTGAAGTGAGAGAGGAGAGGGCATGGATACCACATTAGTTGGAGTGGGATTCAAACCCCAAAGCCTAGCAATTGAACCAACTAGCATGCAATAAGCTTGCTTTTACTATTGTGAATATCAAATAGTGGATAGCTGCTACTGGTGTAATTAAGTCAATAATTTGATATAGACTGGGGCCAAGGATTGTTAAAGCAAGAATGCATAATTCTCTTATGGCTTGCATCATTTTATAATGGCCTCTTCTCAAAAATTTGAAATGGAACTTTGCCTTTGGATAAATCAATTTTGTTTTGTTCGAAACAATGTCACTTCTATTTATGAATTGCAGGTTGTAAGAAAGGCAGTTACTGCTGGGTTTTTCGCTAATGCATGCCACTTAGAGGTGAGTAACTTATTCACAGCAATTTTGGCAAGTTCACCTTCTCTTTCTTTAAAATACAAACAATTTATGATCTTCCTCCCTCTTTTTGAAGATTATTATTAGGTAAATCAAAATGCCTTCCAGGAATTTTTTAATGCTGATGTTTTAAGTTATTAGTGTTGTTTATCTTGTTAAAAGGCATATAGTCAGAGTGGGATGTACAAGACTGTTAGAGGTTCCCAAGAAGTTTACGTTCATCCATCATCAGTGTTATTCAGGTCAGTGAAGAGACTGGACTCGTATTTCTCTGTTAAGTTGAAATCTTTTTGAGAAATTTATTTGAATTTTACAGTAGTACGTGTATAAGCCAGGATCTTAAATTAAAATAGAAATTCTGGTCATCACAACTTTCAATTCATTAATCTTCTAACTTATTCAACTTTTAGGAGGCCTGTGCTTCTCAAGGATCTATCGTAACAACTTTGATAAATCCATTTTATATTTGTGTTTCTGTGAATGTTGTGGTTTGTGCATGTCTTGTTGAAATGAATTAAAATGTTTAAATGCTAGATCCCTGGTATTACAGCTTTCTTGAATTGTGCATATGCAGGGTAAATCCGAAGTGGGTGATATATCATTCCATCGTTTCAACTGACCGACAATACATGCGCAATGTCATTTCAATTGATCCATCTTGGCTATTAGAGGTGGCTCCACATTTTTACCAGCATCAGCTACTCAATCCGATTCACTGACCAGATCACATGAATTGTCCAACTGGAATGGAAACGAAGGCTATTAGCATAGTTGTGATCCAAAGTTTTGGAAAATTTTCTGCAATCTAACATATGATACTTGCCCGTATGATTTATTACTCAAAGAAAGTTTCTTCTTAATCATATATTACCACCGTTTTTGGGTTGTTTTCTTGTTATTGTTTTCTTTTCAGTCCTCCGGTTTTGATGCTGAGAGTTTCTTAGAAACGCCATTCATGCACACAGATTGTTGGCTATAAAACAAAATTCCTATACATATTCTTCTCAGGTTTCGGAAAAAGGTGGAATCCTGGCCAGGGGGATGGATTCTTCTCAAGTTGAGACAAGTGGAGTCGGAAAAAGATGACGAAGAAACTTGTACTTCATGGCATCATTCAGGTAGATCAAGTTAAAAAATGTAAATAAGAAGAGACCCAAGTACTGTCTTAGAGCTCAGAGCTTGAAAAATGCCATGCACAGAGTTGGAAACTTAGAGCTTCAGGTTGAGGTCCACAGGGTCCCTTCTTGATCCATCACCTCTCTCAGTACTGTCCAAGCAAAGTGTTGGTGTTTCTTCTCCTCCTGTTTGTTCCTCCGGTATTAAGAAGCTGTAAAAAGGCTTCTTGTGAACTGATCCACCATGACTTGACATTTGGTGCGAGCCCCCATTGCTTTCCTTAAAATCACAAGAGATACCCCAATCAACATCGTATTTATACAAACACAAAATTTGCAATTGGGAAAAAAAAAAAAAAAGTCAAATGAAGGATTTGGGAATGTTACTTGGAGAGGTAGTGAACTACATCTGTACAATTCCTGTTGGGAAGTTTGAATCAATGGTGAAGGAGCCGTTGCCGGAGAACCAAACATAAGAAAATTATTGGCAGTCACTGCTCCATAGTCTGGAATAAACTTCTTCGCATGATCCCTGAGGAATGCAGTGTGCGTTTTAGCGGCCATGCAAACGGAGGAAAATGGAGAACAAGGGATAATCCAAATGAATTAAGCAAACCTGGAAACTGTGTCGTCTCTTCCAAGGTTAAATGCAGTACCGTGATTACAAGAAGAAAGTGAATGATCGAGCGTCCGAATTTGCGAGAAAGGAGATGATACTTGGCAGTGAAACATGGGAGGAGCCGAGTTGTTTTCCACAGAGAAAGTCCATGGCCGCTTTGTGCCGGCCATCTATTTTCTTATCAACCCAAAATTAATTTCACATCAGAAACTGGCTCCATATTTTTTCTAACAAGAAGCGTTTTAAAGATAGAAAAAGAGAAATCTTCAGAGACAAATGCTATTGAATAACAATGGAGATGTCACATGCCTTATCTTCCTCTGGCAACATAGATGAGTAGATGTGATGCGATGATCTTTGGTTTGAAGGGGGCTCTAGATGGAGATAAAATCCTGCTGGTGGGTTGTCTGATATTGAAGATAATGATCCAGAGTGTGGAAAAAGATTTATCTGCTTACATATTTGACCCATCTCATAAAGTTGAAAACAAAGAAAAAAAAGAAAAACCCAAGACATCAACAAAGAAAAGGCTTAACCAATACCATGGGAGAAGGGTATCGAAGGTGTTTCTTTTGAAGCACGAGAGGAGAATGACGCATTTGATCTGATCCGTGTACAAAATCTGTAGAAAATGGATATCCATCTGGGATTTTAGGAGCTTCTTCGCAGATGCTCGACTCGCAAGAACTCCAAATAGTAGGCAATAGCGTTTGTTCAGGCAAAAGTATGCCTGATCCACCAATTCGGACACCATTGTTGCCACCATTGCCGCCGCCTGAGAATACATAATTATTTCTACCACAACCATTATTATAAAGCATAGTGATTGGTGGAGGAGGAGGACTCCAGTGATGATTATGATCCGTAGCAAATGAAACATTTCCTGCTCAAGAATTAGGGAAGATTGAAGATGATAACAAAAATAAAAACTGTAAAATAATGGACGAATAGAGAAGATTGCTAGAGTCTTGCCTTTGTCTGTATGATTTTTGTTTTCTTGTTCTCTCAAGATCTTTTCAAGTTCTGCAACTCCTGGCCCTCGTTTAGGAACTCTTTGTCGCTTTGGCCTCTTCAAAAGAATACTTGCATAATCGCCATCGCCGCCACCACCACCACCACCACTAACACCTGCACCACTAGTACTACTTGTATTGCTACACATAATTTGTTCTTGTGTGTTGGTTAATATTTTCTTTGCTTGCTGTTGCATAATCCAGTTAATAAATCTGTATTTAAATAACAAAAATTTGAAGCAAAACCCAAGTGAGAGAATTCAGAAAATAACAAGAATCCCCATTTTCAAGATCACGAAATCTAAAGCAAGTAACAGGAATCAATTCAAAAAACCGAGATACAAGGAAATCTGAAATCATGCGGAGTTGAAACCGGCTCCCTATGCAAATTGTAAAAGTGAAATTTAGGAAAGTTCTCCCTTGTTTTCAGCTCATGAAGATATTAGAGAGAGACAGAGAGACAAGGGTGAGAGAAAGGATCTACTTGTTTCCTGGATTTTCTCAGCAAATTTTGTTTGTCTGAGAAAGAAAATACGAAAAGAAAATCACAGGAGTTCCCAAGTCCCGGAAATCCAAGCAATCATCAAAATTTTCTCAGAATTCCTCTAGTTTCTCTCCAGTCCCTGCCCTATGTGATGATCAGAACAGAAAACTTCAACAGGATCTGTGACAAATACGTCTAGTCTTGGTCTTTTGACCATGAACTGCTGCAACATATACTTACGCCATGCATTTTGCATGTGTCATAAAATCTCAGGAAATTTTTGCCATTTTTAAAAGCAGTTCTTGTTCTTTTCTATACTAGAGAGACACCTCTCCGCACGATATTTATGGACTTTGTTAAGGACCCCACTTAGGAAAAATATAATAAAAGGAAAAATTAAAATAATTTTTTTTTTATAGAATGAATTTGATTTTTTATTAATTTTTTAATTTTTAATTAAATAATATTACGTAACATATTTAATAATAAATATCTTAATTTATATTTTAATAAAATTTATAATTTAATTTTATATTTTACGTTATAAATTAAAAAATTTAAATTATTTATTATTAAATATATTATATATTATTTTATTCAAATCCTTGTAAAATTAGTTTCCTTGATGGTCAGATGTGCATGGATTTGACAGGTATGACTGTTATAATTTATTTCAGCCTTGCTATCATTGGACAATCCAACAGTAAAACAAGTGCTTAATAAACATACTTGACAGTGAATTAATGGAGAGCTCTCTGTCGGGGAGGGTTGTGGGGGGTGGTGGTGGTGGTGGTGAAGAATTAATGGGCAATGGTAAATCTTTGGTAATATATAATACAATGGAAGGAATCGATTGTAATTCGATAAAGCAATCTCCAGGCTGTATCTATGTCAAATTTTTTGTCAACATCTAGCAGCTTTTGTTCAATGGAGATTTGGTTAGGAATACTGTCAAATTGTGGCAACTGGCAAGCAGGCAAGAGATACCATCACATGGGTTAGGAGGAAATTATCTTATTATCTCGTCAAAGCTGTGGACAGACTCATTATGGCTTAGGATTACTAAATAGAAAGTTAGAGACTTCACAGGACAAGCCTATGCTTTTAAATAATGCATGCTTCCAGCAAAATTTTCAAAGCTAGTGTCATGCTACATAAATTGGGTAATATTGAAGCTGAAATTGGCTAACAATCGATGCAGTTTGAGCAAATATTCTGCATTGAAGAATAAAAATATGATCGTTTTAGCTGGCTCAAAGTTGGTACAGGTTCACTTGAAGTAATTGCAATAAATGGGTATGGCAGCGAGAAGAAAAAGTCAATTCTACTTTTTCACCGTATTCGATTTCAATTACTAACTGTATTCGAAATTAAATTCAATTTAATTTTGTGAAAATTAGATCGAAGCGGTCAAAAATTAAAGAATTTGATTTGATAAAGTAGGTGATCATTTTTATTATAAATACGTGCTTTTCTCGTTTTAATTTTTTTCGTCTTATGTAATTTTATTTTATTTTAATTTATTTTTTTTCTTTGTAACTTCTTAACTTTTTTAAAATATTATCAAAATTATATTTAAATATATTTTTTAAAATATTTTAGAGAATAATATTGAGTGAAAAATACAAACTTATTTTTTATAGTGAATTTTTTTGTTTTACTCGTAATTTTTACTCCAATTAATTTAAAAATATTTTACGAAAATTTGATGTTATTTATTTTTTATCTTTTGTTATTATTATCACTACATGATAGATACTGTCTTTTAAATATAATGAAAGACTAAATTTTTTACTTTTATTATTTTGACTATATAATATATACTGTCTCATAAATATTATGAAAGTCTAAATTTCTCGTTTATATTTTATTTTACTGTTGTGTTTATATGATTGGTAACGCCACCTGAATTATCGAAGATTAAATCTTCTACACATAATAATTATTTTAAATTTTATTAATAATTGTAGTTAAAAATACTTGAAATATTCTTAGTATGATAGATGTCATTTTGTGGTACAATTTCATGGAAATATCTTGAACCTGAAAATGCAGGATCTCCGTTAGAATAGGAGAAAGAAAAGTGGTGGAGAGTAACCTAGAATGTGCCACGACAGACATTTGTCTGAAGATATGCCACTGAGTGTGAGGATAATATGGAGCCTCGGAAGCCAATTAAGGGCATTCAAACTATACCAAAAGACAAATACTATAGACTATTTGTAGATTAAGGGTGAGCTTGAGATTGAATTAATGTAATTTTTAGTGAATATTTATTAAATATTTTAAGTGTAAATTTTTTTAAAATTGAATAAAAATGCAAATTAATTTTAAATATTCTTTAAAATATATCATTATAACACTTAAAATTTACTTTTAAATGATCTAATTAATTTTAACAAGAGTAAAATTCAAATCTCAAATATTTTATATGATCTTGATTACATTATCAAATATATTCATTCTAACATACAAATTCAATGCACAAAACAAGACTATGAATTAGACAATCATGGAAGACCTGCTTCCAGGCATCTAAAGAGTTTCTCTTAGGTAATGATCTAAACCTTTCGTGGGGTTGAAGTTGATGATGAATTGATGATGTGACACTTGTTTGTATGCATAATAATAATAATAATGATGATGATGATGATGATAACAACAACAAATACCCAATATCATATAGCTTTCATACTAATGAAAACAAGACAGGAAATGGTCACCCATTAGAATAACACAATTCTAATAAATCTATTAGAATATATATTATTAGTGGAATTATCAAAAACATATTGTTAACTTAAATTATCAGCAACAATGGCTTTGAAATTTAAAATAATTTCTTAGAAAGTTGTGTTAAATCTTGATGATTCAACTAAATTGAAAGAATGTCGAATATAATTCTTAATTCAAACTTATTTGTTTGAAATTTAAATAGAGGTTTAGACTTGTGATGATGACTAAATTAAAAGTGATAAATTTCATAGTTGTTAATTGTGAAGTCACAAATTTATTTTTTGGAATTGGGGGGAAGAAGAAAACAATGTTTATTTATAAATAATGTTTGTGAAATGAACCTTAACAAGGAGGTCCCGTAGCTCAGTTGGTTAGAGCGTTGGTCTTATGAGCCGAAGGTCGCGGGTTCGAGCCCCGCCGGGACCACTTTTGGGTGTGTTTATCATTTTCAACAGTTAGGGGCTTGTTGGTTATAAATGCAAATATTATGCACTATTCCTAAAAAAATGAAAGTTTAGGGATTCGGATGGCGTTATCAGCAAAAATTTCGTTGGCGGTTGGGGACTTATTTGTTATAGATGAAACAATCATGTCATTATTCGTGGAAGTTTAACAGCTTAGGAACTGGGATGTTATTATCTGAAAATAATTCAGTTGTCTCAATGGCGATTAGGGGACTTATTTGTTGAAAGTCCACAAAACTCGGCAGTTTACAACAATACCCATGAAGTTTCAAAACATCGCTCAGCTTCAACGGTCTTTATAACATCATCTCTCCATCAATCAACGGCCCAAAATATATCAACAATTTAAAACAGTACACAAGAAGTACTGAATTATCTCACAACTAATCAACGGCCCACAAAAATCAATAAAGCCGACTCCAATTTAAACAGTAATCCCCGGAGCACCAACTCCATCGCCCTGCAAATCCATGAAATCTCTTTTTGTTCCATTCTACAACAACCATTGAAACAGAGGAATTCCCTTTTATTAAAAAGAAAAAAAAGGGAAAATCACATGAAAATTATTGTTGAAAATTCGGATAAGCAAGCCATCTCTGTCAGAAAATTGTCCTGGTTTGTTCTGCTGTCACAATTAGCCTCCTCCTGTTGAAATTTTCTATATAGAAACAGACCCAACTAACATTAAACCCCACACTATCAATGAAACATAGAACACAGAACGCAGTCAAGTTGTGTCATTAAAGGAAAATGGAAAAAAGGCTGGTGATGGGCCATATAACAGACTTCCTCATTTCTCAACTACCTTTTATGCTTTCCTCTCCCTCTCAAAGTAATATTAAAAAATAAAAAAGACAGGACTTTTCTTCTTCTTCACTACAAGTCTACAGCTCTTACAGGTACTACTGTCTTCTTCCACCTCTTTTTCTTCAAAATCTTGAGTGCCCATCTTCTGAAAATAGTCTATATTGGACCGGTGTAACTTTTGCTGCTTCTTTCCTGGTATGAAATCCTTAATCCAGATGTTCTGTTGGTTGTTTTTGCTATTTTGTGGTGTTTGTTTTCGTTTTTTGATGTAAAAATGTGATCTTGGGATGTCCATTTGTTGATTGGGAGATGTGGCTGGTCTGGGATCTTGTTGCTTGTAGTTATAGAATGACGTTGACTTGGTAAATTTCGTTTGAAACTACCTGTTATTAGCCTCTCTCTACGATTGACCATTGAAATGTTTTATATGAAGTGTTTTTACGTTACTTATGAGCAAACTGCGATTTTGTTTGTATTTTTGTTGTTTATTTGATATTTGAAGAGCTTTTGATGGGTATGGTATAGTGAAATTAATGTCGTCGATGCTACAATGGATTTTCATCTACATGATTTTGCTTTTAATGGTGGGATGGGGCTAGTTCAATTTTTTATTATGACCATCATTTTTGGTTGATGAGACAATGGCAGATAAAAGAATCTGAAGGATATGATAGGCTTTTTGACTGGAAACATTCAATTGCTGTATGCTGGCTTAGTGCTGATTCTGGTTGTTACACTAAAATTGCTGCAGGTCTATGTTAAATTGAATACGGACATTGAACATCGAGAATGGGTTCTGGAGATTGGTTTAAAACAATTATTAACCCAAAGAAAGTTAAGGTTGGCCAAGTGAAGGTATGTTATCCTCCAAATGCTTTCACTTTGCTTAAACTAATTGTCAACCAAGCTATGAATTTTCCTTTATTTAGTTGTGAGATTATCTAAGTTCATTTCTAAGCTGATTTTTGGAAATTATAATTGGCCATTGCAAGAAAATTTTTGTTCCATATCAGTGCTCATTGAGAACCTATTTGATTACCGTTTACATGATGTGTGTCAAGGCTCATATCTTGAATTTTTTTTTTTTAGTGATATTGTTACTAGTTTAGGATATTGACTAAGAAATATTAATTAATATATCTTTATTAAGGTTACTATACAATTTCTCTCATTTGTTTCCACATTTTAAGACAGGGATCTTCAGCTTCTGCAAAATCCAAAGGATTCAAATGGAAGAAACATTCCAGCAAACGGTCTATTACTTTTGCTGGTGGAAGTCATGGGGCTCTTGGCATGCCAGTTGCAGATGTAGCTGCAACACGGATTCAAACAGCATTTCGAGCATACCAGGTATGTTTGGTGCAAGTTATGTTGCTAATAACATACAATTTATTCTCTGACAGTTGGTGTGATGCAATCCTTTATGTGTTATTTTCCTCACTATTCTGTTCCATAATATTCATTTTCAACTTTAAAGTAGAGTTGATGATAAAAATTTGTACATGCACCTGGACTTGCACTTGGTTTCAGAGAGGTCTAGATTTGAACTTTATGATGCAAGAACCATATCCATCAAATAAATAGTGGCAGACATCTACAACCTGCAGAGAGAGTTTAACTTGAAGAGAGATCTAGACTGTGACCATTGGTGACTCTGGATTGGAGATCCCAGTGGATCTAAGTGGTACAACAGAACTTGATTATAAGGCAACTGCTTGAGCTGGATTATCTGTTTTGTAGCCTATGGTCAATCAATTGAAAGTTTTGCAACATTTTGTTCTTAGTCTTCATGACTTCATAAAGCAATCAGCAAGCAGCCAGTGACTCCTTTGGGGTAAATTTAGAGATGGCAACCCTTTTACGGTTATCTGGGTTTTCTAAAAGCAAGAATTTGCACTTAAGTAATCAAGTCCATTTCTAGGAAAAGTTCATGAACTTGGAAAGTAAACAGTTATGTTCTTATCATTACTCTGAACTTTTTCTTCTATAAGGTGGGGGATTGGCATACCTTCTATGGTAGATGCTATAGTACGAAATTACACACTTTTGTTGTTTCTGGATATTCTGAAGTTCGTAAACTTAAGATGATCTCATTTGAGCAAAAAGACGGACTATGCTTTTATGTGAAGCTGATTTCACTGCACGGGTGACAGGTTAGGGCAGAAAGATGTTTTTCGCTTCTTTGTCCTGCCGACTGTAGTTATTGGTTCCAATTTGAGATGTGGAGAATTTACTTGATTGATGATTGCCTTTTAATAATTGAACCTTTTAATGATGTCAACTTAGAATCACTTAACAGCTTCACTCTACTCAACAAAGCCTTAATCCCCAACTAGTTGGGGTCAGCAACTAGCCAGTATGCAGTGAGTGAGGAAGTAAGCCTCACAAGCCTTTTCAAAGCACAATCCAGTTGGCTTTCCTTCAATTAATTCTTAGAATTTATATAGAGTACTTTCTACATGGGAGGAGCAACGCATGCAGGCATTGGCAATTTTACTTTGTTGTGATGTTGCATCACTGCTGCTTCTGGCTTCTGTAATGCATCTAAAGATATAATTCATGCTTTAGGTCTCCTAACCACTTTTCTCACCTCTTCCTATTGTAAACCCTTTGCTTTAACAATTTTATTGGTATTACTAAATACCAATTCACTATTTCTTTACTCTTCCTGCAGGCTAGAAAAACATTACATCGTCTGAAAGGGACAGTAAGACTACAGGTTGTGACCCAACGTTATTATGTTCAAAGGCAAGCTACGACCACGTTGAGCTATCTTCATACATGGAGCAAACTACATGCTGAGATTAGAGCTCGCAGACTGTGTATGCTAACAGAAGGACGGCTTAAACAGAAGAAGTTAGAGAATCAACAAAAGCTTGAGGCAAAGCTTCATGA
Organism: Swietenia macrophylla; assembly: GCA_032401905.1. NCBI lineage: Eukaryota > Viridiplantae > Streptophyta > Magnoliopsida > Sapindales > Meliaceae > Swietenia > Swietenia macrophylla. Next base: position 4,316,137 of record CP135572.1, read on the forward strand.
TCTGGAGGTTAGATGTTAGACTTAGCCCTTGTGAGAATTGGCCAGGTTAAAATGGAGTCTAAATTAGCACGATGAAACTTCCTTGGGTAATTTGTAAAATCCTCCCAAGTTTAGGTTTTAAAAATGCCTTTGTCCATATAAATGGTGAAAACAAACAAATATTCCCTGAAGTAAGTGAAAAATAGTTGTTTGCCAGTATTTTCTGTCAAAGATATTTTCTCACGTGCAATTTCAGTTTCATCACACCTATGACCAACGCAAACAAAAATTCTAACTATCGTATCCTGCTAGATCACCATCACTGCCTCACCATCCACAAGTAATTTATCCATTGAATTTCTAGTTCTTTAGAAAATCACCCAAATTAAAATCAAACTCAATTAGGAAAAAGAATATATTAAAAATGAATTTTTTTCCTTGTATCCCAATGCATCTCTCTGCTTCTCATAGATTCTTCTGCATATTACTCCCCTAACTTCTTCTATTCCACAAAACCTACTACTTTATATTATGGAGATGATGAGTAGTACTACTAGTTTATTAATTGGATTATCTACGAAGACCTAAGTCATTGGAGTTTATTTATTTCTATCACAAAGCACTGCTCAATTTCAAACTTTTCTATTTTTTTCTTCTCAAATTAAATCACAAGCATAATTTTGAGTCAAACTAACGACTAACATCACATATTTGCACATGTTTACACATGTTCCAGTCCTCAGGAGACCTTCTTGCCTCAGAATATTTGATTTATGCTGTCATGCTGTTACTCCTGCTTCCTCCTGTAACCCCATCCACTTTTGACTTAGATGTAATGTGCTATTTTGGTTTTCGTTCCTGTCTGTTTTTGCACAAAAATTGTGAAGTTTACTTTGTTTATATATTATCTGAAACCATTAGCTTTGAAACATTGTTTTTGCTGACTGTCCATTGGTTATCCCTCATTGTCCATTAACTGTTCCTCTTAGATAAATGGACTATTTGAAACCTGTCATCTCTTGCTCTCTCTCCATCTCCAAGTAACAGTTAAAAGGATGGCAGGTTGAATGGAGCAGTGGCCCTGAAACAATGGAGGAAATTCTCTCAAGGATTCATCATAGAGAAGCAGCAGCAGTCAAGCGAGAGCGGGCTATGGCTTATGCATTTTCTCATCAGGTATGTCAACCTCTGAAGTAATCCTTTCTTTGCTGCATCAGAATAAATGAGTCAAATTGACTCTGACCAAACATGATTTGCAGTGGAGAGCCAATTCTAATCCTCTCGGAAAATATGAACTTGGCAAAGCTGATTGGGGTTGGAGTTGGAAGGAACGCTGGATTGCTGCTCGGCCATGGGAAAGCCGTGTCCCTTCTCCGTCCATTACCCCAAAGAAGGGGCAGCGCAAGCAAGCAAGCAAGGTTGGTAAAGACACTAATCCACCGACACCAAAATCATCACTTCCAGTTAAACTCTCTATGTCTAATGGGAGGGGAACTACAAAGGCTCGAAGGTTGTCTTTCCCAGCTGCTGAAAAACCATCGTCCAATGAAGGAAACATTAAAGCTGAAGAAGAAAGCACTAAGAAAGAGCAATTGGTTTCTTAGCACCCGGCCAATGTTATATACTGCATGACGTACTGTTGGTTTTTTATCAATTCTATTGCAGAGGAGAGGAATTCCATTTTGTTTATTTTATTTTCATTCATATGACCTTTTCTTGATTGCGCATATTAAGTGGTGTGAAAGTAATTTGCTTTTTGAATTCAATACCAAGTAATAGAACAGATCAGGATTTGAGAATTGGAATTGGGATTGACTTGTTCATTTTTTTTCCTGTTCTGTATATAATTGAAAACATAATTATTTATATTAATGTAAATACAGAGCTTTTTTGTTGAGATGACTTCCTCCAATGTCTTATTACAAGACCAGAATTCTCCAACTCAATTTTTTTTTCCTGTTCTGTTGCAATGTAATGACCATTTTGCGTGCTAGGCCAATCAAGAATTATCTCTTCCGGTTATTATTGTGCAAAAAAATAATAATATTAAGAAAGAAAGAAAAAAACTGAAGTACAGTTAGCTACCTGTTCGTGTTAGAAGGGTATATGCAACTATCAAAGGGGCCACTCTGTTTAAACAGGTTTTAATTAGTTAGACGTGGAAGTCTGAATCTTTTTACCAAACAGAATTTAGTTTAATACTATATTGCACCAAACACAAGACAGTAACAGTTGTCATCTAGTCCAATCCTGTTTGCCAAAGGCACCAAACCCACCTAAATTCCAGTTGCAACTTCCAACTACAAAACTAAGATCCTGTTAAAGCTGCAAACTCCTTCCTAGCTCAGATACTAAAACGTAACGGACAGTATCCATTTGTTAATGCTCTGCTTTTCAGCCAACCAATGAAACAAGCTCTTGGATGCAGTTATGAGTTGAGACTTTTGTTATGGTGGTTATATTAAAAGCACAGTATTAGATAAATACATTTAGATTGACATGCCAGATTGAACAGCTGACTCTTTTTGCTTGGAACAATTGTATCATATTCTGGTACTTTGCATTTTAGGGGGAGACATTAAGATTGCGTCTGTTCATGGGAAGTTCGCTCTCAAATTTGTCACATGACAGAGATGGAAAAAAGAAATGTTATAATTTGATGGCAGGACTAAATATATTTTCTTAATTTGATGGAGAAACAGGCTAAAATATATTTGTAATTAATTTCAAACCTCTTTCATATAAAATATATTTCATCCTTAAAAGTAGTTTTACCTCTCAAATCAATAATCTCTGGTAAATAACACCAAATTCCTGGTGGCATCGAAACGTGTTCTGTTAAAGACGAACCTTATAGTAGTAGCTCATCATCAAAACCATCGCAAGTTCTTTGCTCGTAATTGAAGTCAAATTAAAGTCGATGATGCTCATCTGCTGATGACCAGCGGCACTATCACCATTTGCCAAAATCTTGGATTCATCGTTAACAATGGCTTCTCCCAAGACACACAGACTCGTTGCTCTAGCCCAACAGTTACATCTCTACAAGCCACCACCTTAATTTGATGATGATACCGAGGAGCAGCAAATCCAGGAAACAGCAGGCAAGGTGGTTTCTCAAGTGGGGTTTCAAGAATCTGTTACTCCAACTGTTAAGGATCCTGAAAGTTTTAGACCCAAAAATGCTGCAGTTTCGATCTGTCTCTTGAAAGGAAATGCTGGTGATTTGAGGGTTATACTCATGAAGAGATCTTCTACATTGTCTACTCACTCGGGTCAGTGTAATTTTGGACGCCCATTTGTTTCCTTAAATAAAGATAAATGCTTTATTTTTTGTTGACAGTAGTTATGGTTCTTATGAAATGGTGAAAATGTTGGCTTGACTGGGTAGTTTTTCCAGAATTTGTTGTATGAAGGAGTTCTGTTTGGTTCCTGAGAAGATTGTTAGAAGGACAAGAAAGAGAAGGTTTTCTTTTGTTTGGTTTTTGCAAAGTTTGAGGGTAAGAAATGCACAAGACCATAGATACGAGTCTTTTGTACGGATTTTGAAGTCTTTTGCTTTTCTCTCATGATAGAAGATTGATTGATTCACCTCAATAGTTAAGGTTGTTGTAAAGGGGCTTGTTTAACTGGAGGACTTAATATTTCTTTTATTAAATGCATTGATTATTAGATAGTATTTGAGATTTTAATTTCATTTCTCATTCATTTTTGGTGACCAATTGGAGATTAGTAATGGATGATGGTTTTGGAATGTAAGTGTTGGTGATTTGTCATTGGACTAAATTGGTGTGATAGCTTGCAGGAGACGTTTCATTACCAGGCGGGAAGGCAGAGGAGGGTGATAAGGATAATGGGGATACTGCAACAAGGGAGGCTCAGGAGGAGATTGGGTTGGATCCTTCACTTGTCGAAGTTGTCACTTTTCTTGAACCATTCTTGTCTAAGGTATGGAAGGATGTTTTGCCTAGGATCTTCTTATTGTGTTTACATTTATTGTTCTCAAAATGAAAAAACCATCAAGACACGCCTTTAATTGGGAAATATATATCATTTGTGGGGTATGAAATCAGGTGACATGAGTTACATGATGAAATGTGTTCGTATGAGTTATGTGATTTTCTCATGAATCTGATCCGTAATTAGTTGCCACTGTCATTTAACCTCAGAATAAAAGAGAGGATTAATGCCGTGAGTTTGGGGCCTTGGTTTACGAAGATGAGAAGAAAAGATGGGACCTTGGAACGATAAGCAAGCTTATAGACTGTATAATTCATCTTAGAATTTTTGAGTGTTTAGATTGCCAAGACTAGCAGATACACAGCACCTGATCACAAATTTCTAGTTCCAATTATGTGAACAATTAGGTCTTTCAATTACACAAACTTGTTCTCAGGTAATAACTTGTCTGTTTTTTTCTCTTAACTTACATATTTAAGGATTCATGAGTATCTGCTTTCGTACTGTTTAGTTGCTGATGATTGTGAAAAGTTTCCTGCTCTTGTTTTGTGGCTGGGTTGCGCTTATATCCACTTATCATGACCATTAGTTATTCTGCAATTTCTGCTTCCTGACCAATTCACTCTGTTACTATTACAAATCCATCTTCGGGGACTTACTTGCATGCATTTATTTATACATCCTTTACTCTCTAGCAGTCTCCATCAAAGGACATAAAATTGGAATTTGTCTTTTATTATCTTACGGTGCTTATATTTATGCATGCATATAATAATACTTGTATAATCTTGCCTTCACTTTCTAGTTTTAGCGATCACTACTTTTTGTGCAGCACCTTGTCAGTCATACCTGTTATAGGCATACTTACTGATAAGAAATCATTCAAGCCAACTCTGAATCCTGCTGAAGTAGTTGAAGTATTTGATGCTCCCTTGGAAATGTTTATTAAGGTTTTTCTCTCTGGCATTATCTAAGTCAATTACTATGAGTATTAGTATGGTTATTGTTATAGTTATTACTATTACCATTGCTCTGTTGCTGCTGCTGCTGCTGCTTCTACGATTATGGTTATCATTGTTTCAAGAATCTGTTTGAAATATTTGGTTCAGGATGAAAATTGAAGAGCTGAGGATAGAGAATGGATGGGAGATAAGTATCTGATTCACTTTTTTGACTATGAATCTGAGAACAAGAATTATTTGATTTGGGGTTTAACTGCTGGCATTCTGATTAAAGCTGCATCAGTGGCGTACCAGAAGCACCCTGCTTTTATAGAGGAGAACCCAAAGTTCAAGTTTCCTAGAGTTGTAGATAAAGATAGTATAATCCGTTAAAAAAGGTCATAAAACCATTGTTGGGCTGTACCCCAAATAAATTTCTGCAAAAAAATCCACCTGCACTTGTTGAACTAGTAGAATATGTTCTAGATTTTTTGTTTTATGCATTAAAGTAGTACCAACTATATCCATATCATGCTTAGATGTCCCTAAACTGAGGAGGCCGGATATATTCAGATTCAAGAGGGCAATTGGTATCAAATATCTAGAATTCTTCTCTAACCAGGTTGTTGGTACAAAATCAATGAGAGCTGCTGCCTACAGCTTTCCCAGGTTAGTTCTTAAATGACTTGTACATTAGAAGTTTTATGCAACTCTCACTCACTATGTTACTCTGGCAGGATCTGATTCTGGTTCCCAAGATCTGTATGGTTCCTCATCAACACGATAGATGAGTTCATTCGCAAAGATCAGATGTCCTTCATCGAATTTCAATCTAATACTATCAAGACTGAGCACATGGTAGTTGTTAACGTTTGTTTCTGTGTTCAAGCAGCTTTCATACTGGAGCTTGGAACTTTCGTGCGTTTGATATTCTTTTTTGGCTGGAAATGTTAGAGATAGACCAAAGGAAGGAGGTTCACTAGCTAGAAAACTGTAGGAAGCTGAACTTGCATTGATTATTTCTATGTAAATATGTTGTGCTGAGTTTCTTTTACCTGACGTCTTGTCTGCTGCAATGGCGATTCTGACCAAAGGCTCCTCCATTATTTGTTGCCAAATCATTTAAGCATTTTGTTGTGGTGGTCATAAATTAATAATATCTCATTACTAACGTAGCCGCAAGATTAGACAAAGAGAAAGTGATTAAATCATCTTGGCAGATTGACATTGTCCCTATCATGCGTGCATATCTCTCTATAAAGACATATAGTCTTCCTTTTCCGGCCATTCTTTTTCAGGGTTTGACATGACAGCTACAGAAATTTAGAGCCGCAGACTATTGAATCATTTACTGCACATTGAGAACTCAAGATCAGGATGAGAATCAGTATCTGCTCCATCACTGTAATAGTAACAATATCTGAACGCAAATGTCCTCTCTTTGATAATGGATCATGAAAGCAACGAACAGTTGTTTGCACATGCAATCACTGGCGTAATAACATTCCGGTCAGTCGCCGATTTTTCATGATCTTACAAGAAATTGTCGCTGTCCCGGCGAAACACTATTTAATATTATAAAAATAATTTGATCGTTTAAACAAAAGTTGGAAACCTGTTTGATAGAAAAGAAAAGAAAAAAAAATGCTCTTATTTGAGAAAACAGAAACACTCAGGGACTCATATGTTATTATCGATTATTCAATTTGACAAAGAAATCGTATAGAATTGAAATATTTTTCCAACCATATCATCTCACTGTAACGCAAAGACAAGAATATTAAGTTTATTTTATGTATCTGGGCCCTAACACATAAATATAATATTCTAAATGCAGAAGTCTTGGCGATAACTCAAAAAACTTACTTAAATTAGAAAAGAAAGCGCAATAATTGAATGCTTTGTTGTGTCAAAAATGGCGCTGTATTGACCGTTGAATCTTCATTCTTCGAACTTGAAGACAGCCATTAAAACAGTGGTTAGCTTTTCTTGTTATTGGGTTTGGACCTTCTACTTGAGCATGCAAATACTATCAAACTAAGAGAAACCCAGGTGCTGCTTGTCACCATCCATTCAGCAGACTGCAGAGTAACGGACTCTTCAACAAAAGCAACCGCCTCCTCAACGATGCAGAGACTCGTTGTCATAGCACAACATTTATGCAATTACGAGCGACCATCTCCTTCTGATGATCAACTGGAGGAGCAACAAATCGAGGAAACTGCCGCAAGCAAAGCGGTTTCCCAAATGGGATTTCCAGAATCTGTTACTCCGACCATTGTGAGAGACGGGGTGGAAAGGTTTAGACCCAAGAAAGCTGCTGTTTTGGTCTGTCTCTTTGAAGGAGATAATGGAGATTTGAGGGTTATACTCACAAAGAGGGCTTCGAAATTATCTACTCATTCGGGTCAGTAGTTTTGCATTTTTTTTTCTATTTAAAAATAATTGCAAGAAATTGTGGATATGAAGGAAAATAAAATGCTTTCTTTGTTTGTTGAATATTTTGCCTGGCTGCCTATGAAATAATGAAAGTTTTAGCTTGATTAAGCAATTGTGTTAGGATTAGCTGAATGCAGGAATTTTATTTGGTTCCTGAGAAATTATGGAATAAAAAAAGGAAAAGAAAGAGAAGCTATTGAATCAGTGGCTTTGATTGTTTATGCAGGAACAAGCGAATTTAATTCGAACTGGAGTTGTGGTCATCATTGTTATATTTTAGAAAACTGAAGATCAGCAAAATTTTAAATTTTGAATCTTTTTATATGGATTTCCAGGAAGAGAGGAGAAAGTTTGGCTCCCTCAAGTTCTCGTGAGGTTCAGTTGGAAAGAAGAAAATATTGAATTTATTCTTTCATTCTCATAAGAAATGAATGATATTTCACGTCAATTGACTAAAAATAAATGGATACCAAAGGCTCATTGGAGTGGAGGAAATAAGTTGTGCTTTTATTAACTGCATTTGTTAACAAAATAGTATCTGATATTTTAATGTAATTTCTTTCCCTATATTGGTTGATAAACTCATCAGCAATCAAGTACATGAATGTGGAATGGAAATTTTGTGATTGGTTAGTGCGTTAAGTGATGTGTTTGTTTGCAGGGGAAATATCATTGCCAGGTGGGAAGGCAGAGGAGGGTGATAAGGATGACGCGGAGACAGCAACAAGAGAGGCTAAGGAGGAGATTGGGCTGGATCCGTCACTTGTGGATGTGGTCACTGTTCTTGAACCATTCTTGTCTAAGGTATGGAAGGACGTTTCTTGCATGCTATTGTTACTTTGTGTTACTTTTCATATTGTAATCCCAATTTCTAAATAACATCATGATATGTGTCATTTGGATGATTCAGAAGAAGTCTGTGGTGAAATTAGTTTCAGACAAGTTAGGTTATTTATGGTAACTTTTACCAGTAATTTGTTACTAAAGATATGGATTATGGAATTGTAATGACCGCACATGAAGTGGAATATAAACTCTTAATATATCCTTCGATTATTTTCTCTTCTTAACTCGTTATCTTACAACTACTCTGCTTGAGGATCTGGTGGGAGCAGGTGGGTGTTGTTTTGTTTTTGTTTTTGATGGATTAGAAGGATTTGGGGATTGGTCATGGGGAGATTGTAAGAAAAAAATACTTTGTCCTCAGAATTATTTGTCGTTAAGGTAAGCAAGATTGGTGGGGTGTTCTTTTTTTAGAATTAGCATTATTGTAATATTCTTCTTAGACAACTATGACCATGGATAAAGTGGGCTAGACTAAGGTATATCAAGGTTCTATTACATCCATTTTTCCAACTTCTTTACTATTAGTTTTAAGCTTTTTATTCATGTATCAAATACTATTCACATGTTTCAAATTTTTCATTACATGATTCAAGTTTTCTATTGTATGTTTCAAGTATTGTTTGTCATCTGTTTTACAGGTTCTAACATTTTTTTCCTTTGTTTTAAATTTTACAAAAGACTTTTCAAGTCCCAAGCACACAAAATTTTTTTGCTACAACAGTAACGTAGATAAAGTATATTGCTTAGGTACCAATCAAGAGGGACATGGTCGATTGCTATACAACATATAGCAACTGTGTACTTATCATACTTTAAAAATTTATATGTATTGAACTTTCTGGGTTTACCAATTACTTCTCTGTGCAGTACCTCTTGAGAGTAGTGCCTGTTATAGGCATACTTCACGATAAGAAAGCATTCAAACCTACCCTAAATCCTGCTGAAGTGGAAGAAGTATTTAATGCTCCGTTGGAAATGTTTATTAAGGTTTTCTTTTCTAACATTATCTAATATCATTATTATTGTTCTTCTTACTGTTGTCACCTGCGGAATTATGAATGTCTTGTATGGTACAGGATGAAAATCGAAGAGTTAAGGAGAGCGAATGGATGGGAGAGAAGTATCTGCTTCACTACTTTGATTATGAATATAAGAACAAGAAGTATTTGATATGGGGTTTTACTGCTGCCATTTTAATTAGGGCTGCATCAGTGGTGTTCCAGAAGCCACCAGCTTTTCCGGAGGGAAACCCCAAGTTCAAGTTTCCTAGAGTCGTAACCAAAGATACTTGTATGCCTTAAAAGAATTAGAGAAAAATTTCCCGGGCTGTACTCCTAACAAACTTTGGCAACCAATTCACCACCACAACCCACGCTTGTGTAACTGGTATAGTTTGTGGTAGACAATTTGTTGTACATGCTAAACTGTAGCAACAACTACATGCTCAGATGTTCCTCAACCAACCAAATATATTAAGTCAGATTCAAGAAGGCAATTTGCATCAGTTTTCCAGAATTCTTCAGTCAGCAGATTGTTAGAACAAGGTTGTTATAGCTGTTGCCTACGCCTTTCTTCAGGTTAGTTTGTCTCATTAAATGACTTCAAAATATATAGTTTTACATTACTCTGATTACTAAGTTACTATATTACTCTGATTACTAAGTTACTCTTACAGGATCTGAATCTGGGTTCACATGGCCTGCATGGTTTGGGTTCCTTGTGCAATTTCCATATGAGTTCATCAACTTTCAAGAGCTGTGTTGTTGAGTTGAACTTGAAGCTAACACCATAAAGACTAACATAGGGGTTGCCCTTTGTGTACAATCAACTATTTATCCAGGAACTAAACCTTTGGTGTATGATTTTCATTTTCATTTCTTTTTTCCTAAAAAATGAATTAGATATTTTGATATTTTGCTTGTGACTGATTGTAAAATAATTTAATCACGTGTCATTTAATATTTTAAATAAAAATTATGATATTCGGTTACGAGTAAAGATTTTAAATATAAAAAATAATATGAATTAGTAGGGTTTATTTGTATTTTAATTAAAAATTTATTATATGTATTAAAACAAAATTTCAACCCATTTCTCAGTTGTTAGTCATTGTCACTTTTTCAAATATTAATAGTATTTATGAAATTAATAGTCTTTAAAGTTATGTGGTTCTTTCTCCAAGATTAGTTATTGAAAATCTTCTTGTTATTATTTTATGCATTGCCCCATGACACAGTTAAGTTTTATAGCAAAATAGTCTTATTTTAAGACTCAGTTTTTAATTATTGTTCAACATAAAAAAATTTATAATATTAACTGAAAATATGATTTCTAAATGAAAATACTCTTACTCTTTTTTTTAACACGGAAAAACTCAAAATTTACGAACTTAAATTAAAGTTTTACTATAATTTTATTGATTTAAATTTATTTAATGCATGTAAAAAGTTTAATAATTGATTTATAATAATTTTTATGCGTAATTTTTTAGAATTTGAATGTGATTGATGTATAATAAATAATATAAAAGAATAAAAAAAAGAATAAGAAACTCTCTCGATGAATTTGTTGGGAGAGTTGTTTTAAAAAGAATTCTCTCAATAAATTTGTAAAAAAATTAGTTTAAAAAATGACTGTTTCGATATTTTATTAAGAGAGATTAATTAAAAAAATAATTTTCTCGTCAAATTTATTAGTATTTTTAATTTATTTTTATTTATATTTTTTATATATATTGTTGCAAAAATCACAATTATAAAAATATTACTTTTTTAATTAAAAAAATTAATTGTGCTCTCTTTCTCTCTCTTCTTTTTTTTTTTTTTTTTTGTTCTTTTTCAACAATTAGTTGCTCCGAATGTTTGAAAGGAGGACAAAGCAATGGGGATATTTTTCCAAAACTAATTTATTTGGTCAATATTGTAAAAATTTATAGGCTGGGCTTGAATTTAGAAAAGCCTTTAAAGCTGTTTATTTTGCAACCCAACCCAGTCTTATATCATAAACGCAGCAGTCTTGACGGGCGACTGTGATACGTGCTGGTAGGGAATGATCCTTGGATTTGTTGCGTCCAAATTGGTTCGGTATTGAGATTTTGAGTCTTCAAACTTAAAGAAGGCCATTAAATGAGTGGTAGCTTTGTTGTTATCGTATTTGAAGCTTTTGCTTTGAACATCCAAATGGTATCAGTCATGATCTCAAACTTAGAGAAACCCAAGTATTGCGTGGTCAACGAGTCTTGAACAAAGGCAACCTCTTCTTCCAAGATGCAGAGACTAGCTGTGATAGCCCAATATTTACGTAATTACAAGTGACTATCTTCTTGTTATGATCAAAGTGAGGAAACTGCAACAGACAAGGTGGTTTCCCAGGTGGGATTTCAAGAATCTGTCACTCCAACGATTGTGAGGGACGTGAAAAGGCGTAGAGTCAAGAAAGCTGCTGTTTTGGTCTGTCTCTTTGAAGGAGAGAATGGAGATTTGAGGGTTATACTAACGAAGAGGACTTCGACATTGTCTACTCATTCGGGTCAGTTGTTTTGGATAGCTTTTTCTCTCGCAAGAAAATGGTGGATATGGAAGGAAAAGAACATTCTTTTTTTTTTACATTTATTTTTTTCGATCTGGGTGCTTATGAAATAATGAAGGTTTTGGCTTGATTGAGTAGTTGTGTCAGGATTAGTGGAATGGAGAGTTTTGTTTGGTTCCTGAGAAAATTATGGAAAGAAAGCCAAGGTTTTGGATCAGTTGCTTTAATTGTTCTTACACGAACATCTGAATTTAATTCGACCTGGAGTTGTGCAAATTATTGTTTAGATTTTGAAGTTTGAAAACTAGAAGAAATTTAAATTTTGTCCTTTTATATGGATCTATAGGAAGAGAGTGGAAAATTTGAGTCACTTGAGTTCAATACTCATTCACATCTGAAGTTTAGTTGGAAAGAAGAAAATATGAAATTTTGTCATATTCTCATGGTAAATGAGTTATGATTTCACCTCCATTGAGTTAAGATGGTTGTGGAAGGCTCATTTGATTGGAGGATTGTTAACTGAATTTGTTAACAAAGAGTATTTGAGATTTAAATTTAATTTATTTTCCTTCTTTTGGCAACTCATCAGAGATAAAGTGAATGATGATGATTTTGGAATGAGAGTTTGGGAATTGGTTATTGGATTAAGTGAATGTGTTTGGTTGCAGGAGAAGTTTCATTACCAGGTGGGATGGCAGAGGAAGGCGATAAGAATGATACAGAGACTGCAACAAGGGAGGCTAAGGAGGAGATTGGGTTGGACCCTTCCCTTGTGGATGTTGTCACTGTTCTTGAACCATTTCTAACTTTGGTATGGAAGGATGTTTCTTGTGTGCTGTTGTTTTGTTTTCCTATTTGTATTATTCCTAAAAAAATCTCATGATATAATATCAATTGATCCGAAATATATGTCATTTGGATGGTTTAGAAGAGGCATGTGTTGAAATTGGGTTCAGAAAAGTTATGTGATTTCTGGAAGTCCTGGCCAGTGATTAGTTACCACTGTTATGAAATTGTGCTATGTAGCTAAAATGACTGCATAAGATGTGAAATGGACTATAAACTCTTGATAAATCTTCTGATTATTTTCCCTCAGTAAATTTGCAATTTTCAATAACTATGCGCGAAGATTTGGTGCACAGGATGTTATATCTTTTTTTGTTTAATGAATTAGAAGAAAGTAAGTAATTGGCATGAGTGAGATTACAGGAGAACAAACTTTCTCTGCTGCATTATTTTCTGTTAGTAGTCTTATTGTGGTGATGCTCCATTTGAGGAGTTGACATCCATGTAATACCCTTGTTAGAAACTATGATGAGCATAGCATACTTGAAACTTGAGCTGTATTGAGCTGTGATTCTTGATTTAGCATTCATCACTTTTATGTGCAGCACCTGGTCAGAGTTGCACCTGTTATAGCCATACTATGCAATAAGAAAGAATTTGAACCTACTCCAAATCCTGCTGAAGTGGAAGAAGTATTTGATGCTCCCTTGGAAATGTTTATTAAGGTTTTCTTTTCTAACATAATCTAATCTTGTTATCGTTGTTCTTATCCCTATTGTTGCCACTTGAGGAATTATGAATGTCAAGTTTGGTTCAGGATGAAAATCGAAGAGATAAGGAGCTGGAACGGATGGGAGACAAGTACCTGCTTCACTACTTTGATTATAAATATGAGAATAAGCAGTATTTGATATGGGGTCTTACTGCTGCCATTTTAATTAGAGCCGCATCAGTGGTGTACCAGAAGCCACCAGCTTTTCGTGAGGGAAAACCTAAGTTTCCTAAGCTGTAAGCAAATATGCTTGTATCACCCAAAAGAATTCAGAGAAAAATTTGCTTGGTTGTACTCGTTATCAACTTCTGCAATAAATCCACCACCACAACCACACTTGTGAAACTAGTATAACTTGTCAATTTAATTTATTGTATGTTCTGAAGCGTGCAACAACTACATGCTTAGATGTTTCTCAACAGAAGAAGCCAAATATGTTCACATTCAATAAGGCAATTTGCATCAGGTGTCAGCAGTTCTTCCGATAAGCAGATTGTTAGAATAAAATTGTTCTAGCTGGTGCCTTCATCTTTCTTCAGGTTACTTATAACTCCTTAAATGACTTCAAAACATATAGTTTTATGGAACTTTGATCACTAATTTACTCGTACAGGATGTGGAACTGGGTGCGAGGAGCTTGTATGATTTGGGTCAACTCTACAAAGACTAGTATAGATGTTACCTTTGTTTTCAACCTATTTTTATGCAAGAACTGAATCTATTCTGTGAGTGATTTTCTTCTTTTGTTCGAAATGTCAGAGAGAATCATAGGAGGCACAGGAAAAAGCTGTTGAGACAATCGTAGGAAGTGATAATTTCTCCGTAACTGTTTATAAATTGATCCGGGTTGAAATAACGTGCGATCTCACTTGATATAACAGTGAGGAAGTTGCCTCTTGTCCCAAGAATTTTTTCTTTTTAATGTTAGTTCACAACCAACCACAACACCTCCATAAAATAGAGCATACCCACCATTTATGTTAAGCAGAAGCGCGAGTTTTCGACAAAAACATATTAACTTTTTTGGAATGGTGTGATAATTCAAAGGGCTTCCTCTAGCTTTACCGCACGTTTCATCAATCAGGTAAGATCCTTTTCTGAATGTCCTCTTATGCATGGAATGAATTCTCGACAATGTAATGCAGAGAATTCATTGCAAGGCCAAGAGTTCTATGCATGCACGGAATTCACTGTTTGTCTGAAAGTTCTATGTATAGCAGTGCCGGATGGCATGCGTTTTTGAACATTTTTCTAGCAATATTATCTAATCCCTTGTGTAGTCGGTAAACAAGCCAAATAGAGGGGCATATGAGGGGTACATCTGCAGATATTATAACTGACGGGAAAACAAAGAAATAAAAGCGTTAACAAAGCTCATGGATTCTAACAGCTCGGGAGATAAATCTGAAAGACATGAAACCTTGGTCCAACAGCTTCGTTTTTTACCATGAAAAAGATCAGATCCGAATAACTGAAAACATAACTTCATGTTATTAAAATTGACTCATTATCTTCTACCTAAAAGATATATTATTAGAATGTTTAGAATTCACTTTTATAAAATTTAAGAATATTTTTTTTTCCATTCAATGTGAAATTCTGTCACATTCTTCTCATTCAATTATGTACAGTGAAACTTTTTGCATATTTATTTTACTCTACTTCAAGACTTATGGATTTTTTATGAATGTATTCGTTATAAGTGAGTACTTGACTAAGATATTAAAATTAAAATAGATCTGATTCTGATACTACTTATTACGGATTGAACCATTACTTTTTCCTTAATAGACATGTCTATTAGGATATGCTCCTTACAAAATTTAAAAATACCATTTTTTTATCTAACGTAAAATTTTGTCACATGCAGCTTTTCTGTCACATGCAGCTTTTGTCTGGCTCTTTCTTCTCACTCTGGTAGCAAACAAACATTACCTTGCATAACAGTGCAAAGTTTGATTATTAGTTTCTGGTTTTGGAAATGAAAGAAAAAACTAAATGTGTGTGTTTGGTTTCCGGGGAAGTTTCCTTGCCAGGTGGGAAGAGAGAGGAAACTGATGCTGACGATGTAGAGACTGCTTTGAGGGAGGCTAAGGGGGAAATTGGCTTGGAATCTTCCCTGGTTAATGTTGTTACCGTTCTCGAACCATTTGTTACTAAGTTATGTCATGTTTAGGTGTATTCCTTTTCCCTAATTCTGAATTTTGTTTGGTCTTCTTTCATAATCCATTTGTGTTGTTTGCCAAATTACATTTAAATCTGCTAGAAATTAAGAATTGCAGAGTGATAAAATTCCTGATGATAAGGAATGTGAACTTTTTCAAGATTTATGATACAATGCTCTTGATTAAGTTAAATATGCTATACTACTATCAAAATCAGCTACAAATTGATTGTATCTGAATAATGGTCCTTAAATAAGATGAAGTGACGTGGATTTAGGACAATAATGGCCAATTTGACAAATATGAATGTTGGAGGTTGTTTCTCCCTCCTTGGCTTATGGACATCAATGGTTTGAACTATTTAAGTCATCAGTTAATAGTCTCCCTTGATGAACCTCGCACTGTTTACCTACTTCAAGCATCGGTTTTTGATTGTCTGTATCTTCCCTTAATGTTATAAAATGTAGGATCATGTCAAATGTGAGTGTCGACTCTAGCAGCTTAGGTAAAAATGCCATACTCTGGAAATGTAAAAAGCATAAAGAGGATAATCTGCATCCATTATAATCCTCCCTTCAATTTACTAACAGCTACCTGAATGTCACATACCATAAATTCAGTTTACATCTACTTCAAGGATCTCATGAATATTCCTTCTATTACTGGAGAAAATTGACAAAGATATCAAACAGAAAACAATCTTTGAGAAACCAAATTACTGGAAAAAAGGGACTTTTAGTTACCTCCTTCAGCTGAAAACTTCATAACATTTCTCAATGACCAGTAAACCAGAGTTGATTGACTCCAATGGATCTTTCCGAAGACGGTGTCTCAAACAGTTGGGGATGACAGTAGCAATATCCTCGGCAGTGACTTTATCTCTTCCCTTAAGAGCTTTAAGAGCCTTTGTGGCTCAGTTAGTTGTGGCTCTGTTAGTTACTATGTCTCCTCTCAATCCATCAACATTCAGCTTGGCACAAACCTTAGAGATTTTCACCTTTAATTCGTGGTCAATCTTAACAGACGAAAGACAACCCCGAGCTGAGGATATTTGTTGCTGAAGCTTCTATTGCTCTGCATTGTAAGAATCACGAAATTCCTTGGGATTTTTGTCAAATTGAGTTCTCTCTTCCACAATCTTTACTCTGAGTTCGGCATCTCTTACAGTCCCCACTTGGGCATGCATTCCAAATCGATCAAGCAGCTGAGGCCTCAGCTCCCCTTCTTTGGGATTGCCAGAACCGATCAGAATAAACCTTGCAGGATGTGAAATTGAAATGCCTCTCTCTCTACTGTGTTCCACCAAGAAGCGGCAGAATCCAAAAGAACGTCCACTAAATGATCATCCAGAAGATTAACTTCATCGACATAAAGAATTCCTCTGTTAGCTTTAGCAAGAAGACCAGGCTCAAATGTCTTGACACCCTCCGTTGGGGCTTTTTCAATGTCAATCGTTTGACAGACCCTATCTTCTGTAGCACCCAATGGCAAATCAACCATGTTGATTTTAGTCATCATAACTGAAAGGTCCTCCTCTTTCAGAAAACTCTCTCTGACTTCAACACCCATGGCCTCTGGATCTTCAGGATCTGAGTTATATGGGTCACCGGCAACTACCTTGATTTTGGGAAGTAAATCTATCAATGACCTAACAGTGGTGGATTTCCCAGTTCCTCTATCACCCATAATCATAACACCACCAATTTTGGGATCAGTTACATTTAACAAAAGGCATAGTTTCATCTCTTCTTTACCTACTATTGCAGTAAATGGATATACAGGCCTTTGGCTTTCCTTGGAAGCAAGCTTCTGCCCCTGAAAATATCGTAAACTTCTTAAACTTTACTTACATAACTCCATAACATAATCTAATAGTTACTCTTCCTGCAATACTTTATTCTTCGTCTATAATTCATATACTTCAATTTCTTCTTTGTTTTATATAAATTTCAAAATCCTTAGTCCACATTAAGCTCATAGAGAGTGCATTAAGTTTCCTTCAATCTTTCTTCAAAACTACAATTCTTCCTACCACTGTAAATAAATCGAGCTATTAAACGAACCATATTATGCACAGCCAACTAAAGTTTGGTGTCGAGACAGAATGACTGGAAACAATAATAGAAAGCAAAACATACCTGATCAACGGAGTTAGTGGCAACATTAGTAATTGCATACTGAGACCTTCCCTTCTTGCCTTCAATCCCAATTCCTCTAAAAAACCTCCTCCCATAATTCTGTCCTCGAAACACAATAAAAATAAAAATTATATATACTTGGAAAAAGGAAAAGACATCAAACATCAATAACACCATATTGAAAACTTCCAAAACACACCAATTACCTTCAATAATTACCAAAAAAAAAAGTACAGCAAAACCGAAATCCGAACAAAACAAAGCACTAAAGATGACCTGGGTCATCCTTAAATGTACAAAAATAAAGAATGTGGGCATAAATTTCAGTTTCGAACTAGAAAGTGAAGCGGGGTTCAGTTACATAACTAAGAAATATACCGGGGTTTAAGGAAAGAGAGGAAATGGCAGGCTTTGAAATTGGAGAAGAGAGATGCCGCGAGGCCAAAAGTGCAGCTGAAGAAGTTCCTACTGCGGACGCCATGCGCAAGCATTTGAAGAGTAGTATTCGCGTTCAAGGTCCACTGGTTTCACAAGTTTTGTTGAGTATCTTAGCTTGGTATGGCTTGGTAGGTTGTGGACGCGAGGATAGACTTCAGTTGCACTTCTGTACGATTTTTACTGCAGGCCTTTCCTTTTTGTGGCAGTTTGCTTTACATAAATATTAAATAGAAACAATTTTGCAAAAAATAAATGTCCTATTTTAAACAAATCTGTAAATAAAATTAAAAAAATATATAATTTTTTATTATTTTATAAACTATATTTATTAGTCATTATTATTGTCGAGTTGAAGAGTACTTGACAATTAGTAAAATCTTTTCACAAGCTAAACCATCACTAATGGAGCAGTTGTACTGCTTGCTGGACAATCAATAGTCAAAGACAGCTTCCTGGTCCTGAACTCGCAAATGGCAATCCAAAATCTTTGCTCGTAAACTTCTGCATCTCTTTCCTAAAAGCAGGCATGGCACTCTCTCGCAAAGTCACTTGAATCTTGAACCCATCCTTCTTTCCCGCGTTTGCAGAAGAATAAGGCAAGAAAAAGCAAGGCTCAACGCTCCCAAGAAGATGCTTCGAAAGAGGAAAAACAGTCACCGGACCTCCCCAGCCAAAGTCCACACTTGAATGGCCTAAGTGCCTCCAATCTGTGAATCCGCTTACTTCTGCTCCCGCTGTGATGTCATCACCATGATGTAGCTCATGAAAGTCGATAAATGAGCGCACATACTCATCATTGGCATTGCTTTTGCTCTTCTTAATCAATCCTGCAGTTTTCCAAAGCGGCTGCTCAACAAGTTCCTTAGCAGTAAGCTGGGCGTACAATGGTACGCAGCCATTACCCCAATAGCCAACAGGCAGCGGTGGCTTTACTGTTCTCCGAATATTGGTTGCATATGCAAACTTCACATTCTCATGTCCAGAAATCCCAGAACATTTGATCCTATTTCATCGAGTAAAAGGACTGAAGTCAAGGAGACAGACAATTCACAACCTTAAACTACTGAATATATGCAAAATTGTTGGACAATTCCATATAGATATTTCTCTCAATCCAATAAGCAGTATACTGTTTAATTTCCTTTTGAGATTAAATTGTTTTCTTTTAAAAATAAATATTTATAAATATAAAATATATAAGTTCAGGGACCTTGATGTTTCATCCAATAAAATAAACCGCCAAAGTTTACTTACTTGGCTCGCCAAAGAAACGCCCCTAAAGCCTCAAACGTGGTAAATTTCAACCCGCACCTCTCAAACAACGCATCCTTCAGCCGGTCCAAACACTCATCCGTCACCGCAAAGCACTCCCTGACAACCGGTCCAACCTCCTGACGATACGGTTTAAACCCCTTCACTATATTCAAGAACTCTCTAAGAGGACCTCCGGCCCGGGGCGGATCCCTTGGACCCAACAGACTCGGTCGGTCCCAAACCGGTTGAACCGACACCTGACTTGCCCCACGAGCCAATTCAGCCACCGCGTTAAAAAATTGGGTCGCACCTAGTCCATCGCACAAGGAGTGATGAATTGCAGCCCCCAAAGTGTAGCCACCGCACTTAAACACCGTGACCTGTAAAATACATGGATTGACCAATCCCTCTTCGGGGCTCGGATCGGGTACTAACCGCTCAACAAAGTCCGAATCCGGGTCATCAAGGTAGTTCAAAGACTCAAGTGTGCAGTCGACGGTGGCGTTGACTAGAGGGAGACCTTGGCCCACCTGGCAAAATACTGAGAGTCGTTGGTTGCCGACGCGGCGAATGGTGGCGGCGAGAGAGTAGTAATGGACAAGGGCGGAGGAGATAGCGTTGCCGATGACGTCATACGGGTGGCGGTCTGTGGTGGTGCTGACGTATACACGGAGATACCGGAAGCTAACGCAGACATTGGGGTCGTTATCGAGATGGGAAAGAGAGAGTTCGTGATCATCTTTGAAGGGTGGAGTGGAGGGAAGAATGGGGTTCGTTTCCAAGATTTTAACTTGCATTTTCGAAGATGGATTCGCAATTAACTTGTTGTGTTTGTTATTTTTGGTCTGAACTGTGGATTTATGGAAGTGGATTGGCTGATTGATTATGGACTGTAACGCTGGACAGTTGCTGGGAAGATGCAGAAGGTTGGTGAAGCGAGGAGTTGGTGATGGAGAGTAGTTGATTGATGTTCATTAGAATAATAATCAAATTGCAGATTGAATTAAGGCGACAAATAACATTGTCAGTGATTGGACCAATTTTGCTACCAACCAAAGGTCAAGGGTCAACGCATATTTTCGCGGGTAACTATTTATTCCTCACTCCCGCCTTTTCGAAAACTACCAACTTAAAAATTCAAATTCGAATCACCTTCGAGTGGAAATCAAAACTGCCGAAAACGCTGTTATCCTTCGCCACCAGAAAATTCCGTCGCCGTTTTCCTTCGAACCAAACGACAATTCTTTTCTTCATCTCTCGCACTACGAATCAGGCAATTTCTCTGTCTTAGGCAGACACACAAATTTGAGCTGTAGATTCCAGCATTCTAGGGTTTCAGAACATTTACGTTTGTATTCTATTTCCAAATCCGGTGTTTGACGTGTATCATGCTGTGCTCTTGCTCTAATCGAAGATTCGTTCGAAATAATCGGTGAATCGTATTTCAGATTTCAGTTGTCATGCGGTTGTGGCCTTTGGATTAAGTTTTGCTTTTGATTAAGCTCGTTTTAGGCTTTTAAACTTCAAAGTCACCTCTGGATATTACGAATTCACGTCGGTGCGAAAATTATATAATTTGAGCTTTGTGTTGTCGATCATGTAATTTCATTTTTTTTTTATAATTCTTTAATATTTTCATTTGGATCTAAGTTTATTTATTGCTCCATTAATATAGAAGTTGGTTATAAGTGTGGCAAGCCTTACTCTGACAGCTATTGGATCCTATGAACAATATATTTATCTGTTAATATATTTAGAAATAAATTAGAATTTACAGTTATTTTGAAATTCTATATCTTTATCTTGACATCTGAATGATGTAGTGTATTTGTTTATAGCTTCGTGCATCATCACTTGTTGTTTGTCAGATTTCCTTTGCTTTAAGGGCAGCTTGCTTCATAATGAATTGAATTGAATCGAATCAAAGCATCTGCTATGTTTTATGAGTTAGAAAGAGTGTGAATGAAGAAAGATAAGGATCATAATGGTAGTTCAGTGATTAATAGTGAATAGGAATTCGGTTGGATGGTTCATCAACAGTCTGATGGATAATTTTGGTGCTTTTGACTGTTTATATCTTCTTCTTGCATATTCTTAATGATGTGATTATGGTCAATTTAAATATTGCGTGGTCAATGTACTTAACATTTATGTATTAAATATATGGCCATTTTTTAACTTATTTTTTCATTTATTACTAACTTGTAATGCCTTTTGGCAGTTTCATAAAACTGTGGAAGTTTGCTCCTACACTTAATGTTATTTTAGTTATTCTTTTGACACAATTGATCTGATTAAGAACTGCAGTTATATTTGTGGAGCAAGCTTTTGAATGAAACAGAAGTCGCTTATTTGAGAATTCAAATTTGTGAATCCTACAATCTTTTTGCTGTACACAGTATTGAAGCATAAGATTCACTCCAGATGGAAGAGTCAGGGGAAGGAACTTCTGTCTCTGTTAATTCAACGGAGAAAAAATCACTTCTAGGTACTCTCTTTGTTGCATTTAAATGGTTTTTCGTCCCCCAGTTTGGAGATAATAGTAATAGTAATTTGAAATTTAGAGGTTTCATATTTACATTATTGAATTGTTAAATTGAAGAAAAGTGACATAACTCATGATAACTTATTGCTAAGAAGTGTTTGGGAGCATGGGGAACCATCTCTACATGTAAACTTGAACTTTATTCGTTCTTCTGTAGCCCTACGTTTGGATTTACATGGAAAACCTCTTACACTGGTTTATCTGGTAACTCCGGGTCTCATGAAGCCTGGAGATTATTGGCCGACCTATATCTCTGTTGCTCAAAATCCTAAGATGTTTCAATAATGCCATACTGAGACTTCTCAAGCCTTAATCTTTGTAAACAGATTCCTTCATTTATTAAGATTCTATCTTCCTTTTTAAACAGATAAGGAGATTGGAACGGACTTCCTCAGCTCCTGGAAATCAATGTCACTGACAGAAGATGATGCCATGGATTTTAGCTTTGACACAGTTTCAAATGGAAAGAAAAAGTTCAGCTTTGACAAATTGTATAATTGAATTCTTTAATTAGATTTTCATTTCCTTTATTTAATTCCCATTGACTCTGTTGTGTTTTGCAACTTGTCCCCTTCCTCAATATATTCTGTGATAAACACGTTTTCTGCTCAGGCAATAATATTTCATAAGAGTGAGATTTTGATTTGAGACACATTAATCCAGTAACCAGTTGATAAATCACTGGATCATGCATGAATCTTCAGATTCCAGATTATAATTATGAACTCTTTTTTTTCCCTTCCCCAGGGATATGGATTTTAATCTGGACGGTGATTTTAACAAGTTTGCATCATTTAAAGTGGACATGCCAGACCTTGATTTCTCATGCCTGTCAAAAACGAAAACAAAAACCAAAGAAAGAACTGATGAAGACTCTACAAGTGGGGAACATCAAAGAAAAAAAGGCCACCAGTTCAACTTCTCCTTTGATTTCAACAAGTAACCGGACTAAAACTGTTTGAGGCTTATTCTGAATCTTCATCCGTATAGCTGTTGTGTATTGAATTCTATATCAGGCTTCTGGTTGACAATTTCTTATAATTTTAACAGTGAGGACTTTGCAAGTGACACACAAACTGGGAGCAAACTGGTCAGTAATTCAAAGTCAGTTACCAGAGATCTTATAGAAGATGAACCTATTTTGCTGATTAGTGAAATGAATGTCAAGAACCCAAGTAATATCAGGTGAGGCATCCTTGCCTGGACATTGTTATTGTCCTTGAAGTGAACAAAAGCTTTAAATTTATGACTTGTTAAATTATTGTCCTCTGGAAACTGAACTGGACCATATAATTAATAACCAATGCTATGAGAACATTTCTAGTGCTCCAATGAGTTTCTTGTAAAATCTTCAATAGGGGGGACTTCAAATCTGATGACACAAAAAATGGGAGCAAACTGGTTGGTAACTCAAGGCCACAAGATAAACAAGTGACAGAAGGGGAACCTGCTATTCTAGGAAGTGAAAAGAATGCTCGGTAAGATATCGATGTTTGGGTTTTCTTGGAGTTAAAACTCTTTAATTCAGACAATCAATGGACTGATGAAGTCTATAACAGATAAAATAATTGTTGGTACACTTGGTTTTCAGCAGGGAGGACATTGATGTCAGTGATGTCCAAATTCAGGGCAAATTGGTGGGTGACTCAAAGCCGCTAACTAGAGAGTTAACTGATGATGAACCTTGTTTTCTAAGAAGTGAAAACAATGTCAAAATTTTCAGTGATATCAGGTGACACATCAATTCCTGTCAACCATGTCATAGCAAAAATTATTATTTTCTGACATGCTGTTGAAATTTTGTTCCTCCAGAAATGGAGTTTGGTCAATTCCAATACAATAAGGTCCATGATTAATCTTTCTTTTTTCTAACAGGGAGGGTATTGAGTCTGATGGTGTACAAAGTGGGAGCAATTTGGCCGCTGATGCAAGACCAGAAGATAAACAAGTGGCAATAGAGGAATCTATTATTCCAGAAAGTGAAATGAGCACTGAGTGAGATTTATATACTTTGAGTTTTGTTTTATTTGTTTTTTATTTTTGGTTTATGATCTTTCATATTCTGGAAGTACCCAAACTTAAAATAATAATAATAATAATAATAATAAGGTGAAATTTTGAAAACCTTGGCATGGACCGAAAAGTACTAAGGTTTTACTTGCGCATCAAACCAAAATTATAATTGAAAGCCAGATATACCAATCAGTAGCTTACTGGTTTTAAATATTCATGCTCATATCAATATCTGAATAATAAAAATATGACAATTCAAACAGAAAAATAAAAATAAAAAATCAGGTGCCGCTCCAGTATTAACGTTGTTTCATTTATTGATTACATGTCTATTCTAAGTCTTCAGCTTGGTACTGTTGTTCATGTACTTTCGGTAACATTGGTATCAGAATTGTCCCATTCTAATCTTTGCAGGGAGGACTTTAATACTACTGATGCTCAAATTAGTAAAAACTTGGTTTCTTCAAAGTCCCTTTCCAGAGAATTGATGACAAATGAACCTGTTTCTTTGGGAAATGAGAAGGATGTTAAAAGTGTCAGTAATATCAGGTGAGTTACCTATTCTTGTAAATCATTTATATCAAAGGCTTATATTTGAACCAACACTGTAAGTGCTTCTATTAGTACTCAAATGACACTGTCTTGTGCAATTTGCAGTAGGGAGGGTATCGATGCTAGTGCTGTACAAAATGGCATTAAAATTGTTGTTAATTCAAGGCTGCAGGACAAAGAAGTTACAACAGGAGAACCTGTTATGCTAAAAAGTGAAAAAATCTCTGGGTGAGCATTTATGTATGAGTTTCTATACACTTTTTTGATCAATTTCTTTTATTACTCTTAAATTTTATAATTGACTTGGTATTAAAACTTTGAACTCATGTAAGCATAGGGATACTTGGGAACCAATAAAAAAGTCTATAATTTCTTTTGTACATCTTGACAAAAGTCTTCTACCAATTTTAAATTATTTAGCCTCATATAACAGCATAATATGATGCTTTATGATCACAAACAGTGTTTCTACTATTCAGACTACTGTCTTCTTAAATTTGACAATTGATAACCGTTGAATAGATTCTCCTCCTGCTTAATGCACCAAAGTAGTTTCTGGTATATTGATTTCTTTTTCTCTTCTTTTAGGAAGATTAGCTTTTATTTAAGATATAAATTACTCGCATCTTTACAACAATTTACTACATATTTCTTTGAGATGTTCAGCATAATCATGCCATGTGGCTCATTCCCCAATTCATTTTGTCACCTGTTTGCTTCCCACCACTATTTAATAATATAGACTTCAGAAAAAAAGTATCATTCTCCGTTCCAGTTTTCTCAATTTTATCCTATGTGTTAAACATGAAAATTGATACTGTATATTATGTTGCCGTGCGGTAAGTTATGTTTTCCATTTAATCTGCTTTTATACAGTCGTTAAAATCTTCTGGAAAACATTATGTTGAGACTAGCATTTTTTATCATGTGGCAATATCTAGCAATTTTCCAGTGAATCCTTCTAGCTCAAGTGAAAAGATGAGTAAATCAAGTACCGAGGCAAGTGAAAATCCTAAATTTATGGTTTCAAGCATGCAATCCGTCTGGAATATGAAGATTGATTCTGTGGAAGGGCTTAAAACTGGCAAGAGGAAACTTGATCTTTCTAGCTTGAAAATTTTGAGGTTTGATGCCAATATTAAGCTTGATGTTCTTCAATGTCTTTCTTTGAAGAGATTTTGTTATAAATCTTTCCTATTACTGTACCTCTATCTACACAGGACTATAGGAACAAAAAAAGAAGTGCCAAATTCCAAAGTTTTGAGGCAAAGTAATTCCTCTAGAAACCTGGAACAGAACATGAAACTTCTAGGTAATATGAGATCCAATATTGCCCATCCTATTGGTGGCACTGAGAAACAAAAGCCTCTAGCCCCATCCTTGAAGCGGAAAAAGATTGAGGTATTTTTAGTTTTGAATTTAATCATTGATGTCATAATTAATAATATTTTTATAAATGATAGCTGTAATTATTTTGAAGCTGCAGATATCCTGTCCCATAAATTCCTGATTATTGTTATGTTCCACTAATGCCTATGTGGAGCTATTTAACAGGAATCCAATGCAGAATTAGTGCCCTTGAAACCCCTTAAACGTCTCTCCGAGTCACCAAAGGAAAGCAGGTCTCATAATACTTTCTAACTGGATCATCTTCTAACTTGAATCATCTGGTCATGTGCTGGAATAATATATTCGTTCTCTAAACTCTGCAGATATTTTAAAGAATCTTCAGGAAGAGTTATCAAGGAAGAGGTATCTTACCAAGAAAGCTTGTGGCTTAATACATCTTGGAGACTACTAAAACTTGTGTGGAGCATGGATTAGGTTGAGGACTGATACTCAATTAAATATCTAACTTCAATTACCTTGATGTTTTGTCCAGGTCTGCAATAATGAAAATCAAAGAGAGAGTAAGACCGAGAACGTGCTCCATGACCATTCAACCACTGGGCTTGAAGTTTCCAGGGGGATCATCATGAATGAACTAGAAATTAATGTGGTCGTGGAGAATGATGGAAACATTGAAAGGGCGGAAGCATTCACGAAAGAGCTTGAGGATGTAAGTAACCATAGGTGTTTTAATTGCTATGTTTTAATTTTAGTTTTTTTTTTTTTGATAAATGCTTCTCACACAATGAAGTGAGTCCAAAACATGTCAAATGACAATCTTAATTTATGACCCTAAAATTATGTTAGCATAAGAATCACAACTGAGAGACTGGCGGTTACAGTAAGTGGAATTTGTTGTCTTTCATAGCTGGAACATAAGAATATATGTTTTATAACTCAAGGTCGAGTCTTGAAACGTGCAAAATCATTTAATTGCATATCTTTTGCTACCATTTTGGTTCTTTTGAACATTTTTTTCCCTCCTGCTGCTTGTATCATCATCAAACAGAGCAGAGTGATTCTATGATTTTTGAAGTATGTTGGGCCATCTTTGGCGATGGTTTTAAAGAGATAGCATGGCTTATTGCTGAAAATGAGCCACTCATTCGGACATCACTTGGATAAAATAGAGAACCTTAGATCATTTGGAGTACAAATTAATTATTTTGTTGTTGGCATGACTCATGTTTTGCAAATTCTAAATGATTATGCAAATTATTGATTATGCTAATAGATTCTGGGGTTGTAATTGATAAAGAAGATGTCATAACTAGCGCGAGTTTCTTTCTGCAGATCAGCAACATGCTGAAAAAGAAATATGAGGAAGCCAAAGAAATATTGGTGCGCGCTATCGTGAACAACAACCACCTACTAATGTTGAACCATCCAATCAACGAAGAGAAGATATCCTTCTAATTCATTGCTGCTCTCTTCTTTTTCTTTGGAATTTATTTTAGTATGGATTCAATGTTTTTGACATCCTTTAACAATTGAAAACATTCGAATGGTTCAGAAGTTTGCCACACAGTGGAAGTTGAAGGAAGTTCAAACATGATCATTCGGATAAACTGTCGTCTTATCAAGGTTCCTCTCTCTTCGTAACAGATATTCATTTTGATATGAATGTTGGCTGCACATGCCTCGCAATTTTCAGGATAGAATATATGTTCTGTTTCCTGCTGTGATTTGGACCACAGAATGCTGTACTCCAAACTTGTTAAAAACCAGTCAGTGTGAGATGTCATAGGTTGAATTCACTTCACTTCCTTTGTGACAAAATCTTCCATGATTAGATAATGAAGGAATTGTGGATACCAAAAATTGGCTTCATCTTTCCTCCACTTCCTGCGTAACATATGGTTCGGGTCGGTTCAACAGATGGGCTGAAGGTTGTTCTTCGTTCTGCGTCAAAGAAATGGGCCAATAGTTTATGGCCCATCTCTTCTTCAACGTTAAACAGGCAAATTCCTCAATAAATTGTACGGAGATATTTCAATTCCCAAATTGGGATCTACGGTTGGTGTTCCTTACCCCCCTCATTTTGTCTTCACTTTTTGGTAATGGAAAATTTGGAATATTGTTGTCAGGGCTTCCAAGTCGAACGTCCCTCGTGTCCGATTTAACAGGGCAAAAAGGCGCGCGTCAATTCTATTTCGCCGGCCAATTTCTAGTTCCGGATCAGAATTCAAAACGAGAAAAAAGGAATCCTTTGCCTCCCTCCACGACAATCAAAACCAAAGAAACGTCACTGAACTTGAAAAGTTCTTTTTCTCTCATTTCCCCTCCAAAATCCACCATTACATACATCCTTCTCCTATTCAACCACCTTTCTCTTTTATTCACAAATCACAACGGTATCAATATTATCTCTCTCTGCGAAAATGATAACAAAGAAAACATCCCTCCTTTCCCTTCAAAGCAACCCGCAATGGTTCTTTTAAAGTCCTCCGCCCCCAACAATAATAAAAAAAAAAAATAGATGCTCACGTGAGGACATCACCAATCTTTTCAATTCATTGGGAGATTCAAGATCAATTTCCCGCAATGTTTATGCAAGTCCTCTCGTTTCTTCCCAAGCTAGAACCCGAAAGAGAAGAGCTGAGACCAGTCTTGATTCAGTATGCAAGAAGACCCATTGGGCGTACACCTGTAGAAACTTTAGACAGTTCCATAAATTATAAATCTGGTCATCATTTGAAGGTCATTAGCTGGTCTTTTTTTTCTTTCTTAAGTTCATTTCTGGGAATTTCTGCTACCAGAATTAGATGGGAAATGCCCATAAGTCAGCAAATAGTATACACTGATTCCATTCCATAGCAATGTCAAATTATTTCCTTGATCAATTAAAGTGATTGCATTATTTCTTCATCTGTCCGGTCCATTCTAGTGAGAAATGTGAAAGGAAAGCTATGGTTTTGTATACTAACAATTAATTTGTTTTCTCTATGAATTTTAACATTCGAAGCATTGATAATGACACATAGCCGACCCACAATTTTCAAACGGATTCGTTCTAGAATCACTATAATTGAGAGTGTATCACTTTAACAGAAAACTTGGGGCGGCTTAAAGAAAGCCTAATGCAGACAACAAATGAATTTATAAATCTGCTAACAAGTACTTGACAGATGCTAAGAGAAGAAGCCAAAAACCGAAATGGGCGTGACTCTTCCATGCCCAATGGGATGGCAGAAACAGTTTTGATCAAGATCCTCAATATTGGCTCTTCTCTAAGCTTTATAACGTGCCACATGAATAATGCTACTGCACATAGTGGCAATACAGAGTTGAACAAAGAGATTGAGCATTTAAGAGTCATTTCATTTGAAGCTATGGAAGGTTTTCCTAGCAGACAAGTTTGGTCTACTTGGCACTTCATTTGGACCACCAATGTGCTATGGGCCTACAAAGTGCATGAGTTTTGCAGACTATTTGCTACTAGATTGCATGAGTTTAGTGTCATTTGCCACCTAACAAGACAAAATAAATAATATATTTTGCTCTTGGAGGTCCCTCTTAGAATATACACCACAGACTCTTAGTCTAAATCTCCGCAGCATCACAATTAAGAATTTCAACTTTCTGAAGCTGTAGGGGAAAAATGGATAGCTTGAGATTTTGGGCATGTTTAGTACTTTGTGTTGCTTTCAATTTCAGCTTCTGAGACTCGGCCCCTTAATCCATACAGAGAGGCGAGCAACTTATCCAGGTTAATCCGAGTGCTGGGGGAAGGTGGCAGGGAAGTATTGAATATTGGGTCGGGAAATGAAAGCATGAAAAAGAGCCTGGTTGAGTCCAAACGACCGAGTCCTGGAGGTCCTGATGCGAAACATCACTCTCAACAACTGTAGACGACCATTCTTATACATGAATTTCACCATCTTCATGTCATGCTAGTAATAAAATTTTGCACTTCACGACTGAATGTAGTGCCTGCTAAGAATGCTGTAATAATTAATGCATCTAATATCTTGGTCTTGATGAATAATGAAGGTTTTTATCCTTCTTCAATTTGAAATAATGTGAGGTAGATTATCATTTTGCTAATCAATGAAGGTTTTATCCTTCTTTAATGTCTGTGTAATGTTGTGAGTGTCATTTTAAGGAACATATTCAGTTTGCTCAGATCAGAAACAATACAAAAAAATGTAATAGCAGCTGCCATAGATTGAGTGTATTTTGAAATTGAAGGGCTATAACTTTTTAATTCACTGTTGGTGTAACCTAAATAGAATGAATAGCTAGATATCAATTATAAGTGGGTGGCATATCAGAGAAATCGTTTAACTCAAAAGTTCAAACTTTTAGGTAAAGAATCGAACATTAGTATTAAAACTAATTCTTAACAAGTATTCTAACGTGAAATACATATGCAGTTTTATGGTCATGTTAAACCGAAAAGAATCCGCTCGACACAAGAGTTAAAATTTTTTAAAAGGACTTGTTATTAGTATTAAAGATTAAGTTTCAATCGTTGTAGAATAAAAGTGAGTGTCTGCTAAACATTTTAACTAGTTTGCTTTTAGAATTAAATAAAAATAGATCAATAATTATAAACATACACAAGTACAAGTGCACAGAAAAAAAAAAATCATTCGGTCATAATGGTGAAAGATACAAGATTTAATGTACCTTAGCAGTGATCAAAGTTAGGTATAGAGGTGGCAAATTTTGAAAGAGAGGGCTATGGATAAATGAGATTCTAGCATGGAGATGTGCGTCCATGTTTGCCTGGTGCTACTGATCAATCATTAATTTCATAAATGGAAATCTCTGTTTCGTTTCCTTAGTGATAGTTTTGTCGTTAATTTAATGTTAATCCCTCTTCTTTAGGTTTGTTATTGATAATGGCAAGAAATATAACATCTTATAAAGCAAATCACAGCTTGCTCTTGAGATTAAAATCTAGTACATATATTAGTTATAATGTATTAATTACATAAGTTAAATTTAATTTTAATTATTAAAAGTACATCGATCTAATGGTTAAAAAATAATGTAAAAAATTACGTAAAATTAAGAATTTTCGAACTTCTCTCTATATATACAGAGGCATTAGTTTGGTTGTAGAAAAGTATTTATTTATTTTTTACTCCCATATTCTACTTGTAAATACATGTTTGAGTTCGTATTCTACGATAATCAAGCAAAAATTCATCTTTTTTTAACAATTTCTTTGCAGTATCAAAGTAGGTTTGAAAGACGAGAGGTTAAAGGAGTAGTCATCAACGATGATGCACTGCCACAAGCAGTTGCAGAGAGTATGAATTAGAATTAGAAGACAATAGTACGAGCATGTTTTAAAAAAAAAAGTAAATGAGAAAAAAAATAAATAAAAGGGCGACCACTTCCCCCTTCGCCGGCATTCTCACGTTCTCACTTGCTACAGCATTAATGAGTATTACCAATGTAGTGAAAACCAAATGGCCAAAGCACAGTGGCACAGAGGATGATAAGTAGTAATAAATTCAAATCTGAAAGGGGAATGCACATCTTAGATGCAAATAATCATTCATATTATTAAGTTCAAGCCTAAATTTTATATTGACTCATTCTATGTTGAAATAGTTGAGTTTAATAAATAGTTATTAGTATATAAACAGAACCAACTAAACTGAAAACTATACAAAGATATAGTGCCAAGTTAATCCTCGATTGACACTCGAGCAAAAATTTTCTAAAAAAGCTCACTAGTTTCCCGCTTGAATGGTAAATAGTAACTCGTAAATAATGACTCATGAAAAAAATTGTTGGTGCTCGAAGGTAAATAGTATGCATGAGCAGTGGCTTCGCAAATAAAAAATATAAATTCTTTAAAAAATTTAACTTAGTAGGCACGAACGGTTATTTTATATTTTTAAATTTCCTAAATAGAAAAAGTTTCTGTCAATTCAAGAAAGTTGTTCTTTTTTTATTTTTTTTGAGAGAAATTAATATATTCTAAGTAAATAGTATTTGTTTAATTGTTTCTCTTGCAAACCATTCACTATATTTTCACACACCAAATTCAACTGAAAAAGTTTTTACAATTCTAATTTTTTGTTGGTTGTTAAAGATTCTAATTTTTATTAATTGTTAAATATTCTAATTTTATGAATATACCATTAAAAGATTTTATAAAAAGAAGAAGATATCAAAGTTTTCAAAATAAAATAACTCAAAGAAGAGTTACTTAATGAGTTGTCGTAATTGGAATAAAGAGTTCTTATGAGAAATTATTAGTTATAAGTTTTTATTAACTAGTAAAATATTTTAGTAATTCTGTTATCAGTTCATAAAGTTTTTATCACGTGAAGCATTTTCATAAGATTTTTCTTCATTAATAAATTCTTATCTCTTTGATTTACTTTGATTTATTGTTTTACAAATTTGTTTATTGTTATGGTTTTGTGTTGTTAAATATTCTGGAAACTATTGATAATTTAACATATTTGAATTTTTTGATAATTTAAGTCTTCTAACCGTGTAAAACACCTTTCATTTACTTTCAAGTGCAGTAAGGTAAGTAAGAAAAAGAACATTTGCCAAAGAGATGAGCATTTGTTTAAACATTGCCAAAGCAATGTTTGTAATAATGTTAACGGCAACAAGACGAATAAAATTCTTTTATTAGCAAACTCTGATTTAGTAGCTTTCTTATTATGTTCATCGTGTTTTTGTAGTCAAGAAAATCCTTTAATGGAGGTCATGAGAGAAATGAAAGTAATGTACCAAATGGAAATGAACAGTGTTCTTGGAAAGAAGATGGAAGATTTCCTTGACATAGAAGATTCAAGAAATGGCTTTCTATTTGTTACATGACCCTTAAGAAAAGATCATAATTCACAGAGAAAAGAAAACGTACATGAAAATAAATTGAAAGGTTTCTTTGACAAGATTCAAACGAATAACTTCTTTTTAGTTGCTTGACACTCAAAAAAAAAAAAAAAATCAAGGAATTACGAAAACGATTACAAGTTGGGAGTCCAAAAAATTTTCTTGCCAGCGTGAGAGAGGCTGATAAGAATTGTGACAAGAATGAAATGAAGACAACAAAGATTGTCTCAACCTTCGCAAATCCATTCCCAATTCGAGCACCATAATCTCTCCATGATTTTGTCTATTGTAAAAGGAAGTTGTATTGGTTCATATTCTATGATAATCAAGTAAGAATCCATCTTTTTT
This sequence comes from Swietenia macrophylla, assembly GCA_032401905.1. NCBI lineage: Eukaryota > Viridiplantae > Streptophyta > Magnoliopsida > Sapindales > Meliaceae > Swietenia > Swietenia macrophylla. The sequence goes on from CP135572.1 coordinate 4,349,046, forward strand.
ATTTTTTTTAATGTTAAAAATTAAGATCTAATTACCAAAAATAATTAATAAATTTTAAAAAGATGTCAATCAACTAAAATATTATAAGCAAATAATGAATTTCAAGAGAATTTTTTTCTTCTTTTTTTATTAATTAATCAAACTTGAATCTTTTATTTAGTAAAATTACATGTTATTTGTAGTAAACTAATAACAAATGATTATTATAAATAATTTTTAATAACTTTTAATCGAAAAAAAACTAACATCTCAATTATTTGAATGTCAAACTAATAATTCATTTAGAATGTTTATTTAGCAATTCACACATAAGACAGACGGCTATATCATGAAGTGAAGCACTTATGATTTATCCCATACTCAAAGTCATGGCCGGCAAGCCACTAGGGAAAATGTGGATTTATCTAGGCTTTGCAGTAGAATATATTGAAAAAGGACATAAAGTTTAACGGATGATTCAGTTTGTCTTAAAGTCATACGCAAAAGTTTAATACTGACAAAAACGGGAGCTTGGAAGTATATCGACAGCATGCGACAAACAAATTATAAGTGGGGTTAGAGAAGTTCTGTAGAAGAAACAGAAGACTAGATATTTAACTAACAACTCCAGACGATCGGAGAATCGTGAGAAAATCGTAGAACAGAAGGGATTTCTTCGATCATGACAAGCCCAATTCTCAGCTTTCAAACATCTGCAAACCATGTGTATAGTCGACGAAGAGATTGAGAGTTTAATAGGGAGTATATTCAACTAAAAGTTGCTAGATAGGATCTTTACTTTTTGCAGACAAACAAGTGTGATAGGCAAATATTATTGAATACAAACCAGTCGGTGTTATACTTTATGATTCTTTAGATGACAAAGCATTATGCATTATGAATTAATGGGAAGTCCCCTTTTCACCCACTATGATTAAATTTAAGGGGAATATCCGTACTTTGATTCTCTATATATAGCTTGCTATCCTAGTGTGATTATACCTACAAGCTGCATTGTTTGCACACAATCCATTTTCTCTGAATATCTTGACAAGATATGGCTAGTTTGAGATTTTCTGTCTTCCTAATACTGATATTTCTTTTGTTTTCATTGTCTGAAACACGTCCTCTAACTAGTAGTCCACACATACAGCAGGGAAGGAACCTGACGAGTTTAATCCGAATTCTGGGCGAAGATGCAAAGGAAGTGATAAACATTGGTGTGGAAAATGAAAAGAGAAACAAAGACCTGTATGAATCCAAAAGAGCAAGTCCTGGAGGTCCTGATGCACAACATCATTCTAAACATCAGTAGCGAAGATGGAAATGGTTACTGATGTCCTGGCGTGGAGAACTATTTTATATTACTCAATAACTTGAATCCGGCTGTAGTGCATGCGATTCTCTGTGTCGTTTTTGGTAATACATGTATCCTTTCAGGAGTTTTGCCTGTAAGAAGTATCGTTAGATCGATGATTTTAATATATCCAATGCATTGAATTATGCGAATCTTTATGGGCATTCTTATTCTTCTTTTATGGCAAATCGGAGGGAAAAGAGCACTTTAAATTGGTAATCAAAAGAAATATTAAAATGAGAAATACAACATATGGTGTCACTTTCATAAAAAGATTAAGGTGCATAGAAAGAGATTTGATTAGCTCCTAAGTGTAAACAAATTCACAATACGAATACCGTCCAACTAATATGGGTTAACTAAATATAACAGTAAAGTGGTGCTCAATTAATAGTGTGGCTAATGGATAAGTTTAAAAACTATAAAGAATGTTTCTCAGAGGATTCCTTGCATTAGTGCTGGAATCCTTCATAGAGAAATTTAAAATCTTACTACACAACATGGGTAATGCAATTTTGAGTTTTGACTCTAAAACGTAAAACTTTCTATCCCAATTCTCTTTTTTGGAATTCATGCAAGTATCTTTTGTTAGATATATACAGTGTCTCTATACATTCTTTAGTAGCCAAAAATAGAACAGTAAACAAAATTGAAAAGCGGAAACGAATAAATACACATTAAATTATTGATGTCCAATGTTTTTTTCTATATAGAACCGGTCACTTCTAAACTTTAGCAATCTTTGTTAAACGGTGTCTACTGTAGAATGTTCAGTTTACAAACCACACACACAGTTACATATATATAGAAAAATATCCGCTCTTTCTTATCATCAAAGGTGAAACTGAAGAAGCAAATGTGAGAGGTGGACAGATATCATGTAAGAAAGTAGGTAAATTTCGTGCTCATTATACGGATCAGATACAGATATGGATTTATTCACCTGGTTTACTTGGTCAAAAGAATTCAAAATCTATAATCTATCACAGTTTCATTTTCACTAATAAATGGGGATGTCATAATCTGACTATTAATCAAGATTTTGTTCAACACCATCCAAAATTATAAGATCTGCAGAATCTATATATCAACATCTTTGATGTCATCAAACACACACCGAATAATTGAGCAAATAGGGGCGATTTTCACTTTTACTGCGCATGTTTATTAACTAATTGGTTGATCATTTTATGGTTGACGCATCATCTATACCAAACTGCTTTCCAGAGTAATTTGAAAAGCTAATTAACTATGATCCTTAATTAACTAATTTAATGGAGTCAAAATTCTCTTTTGTGTGCTTTATACATGTTCTAGTAAGCAAATTAACTAAAAGCTTTATGCACTAGCTAATTGTCCTTTTATGGCCGGTGGGCTGTGATGAATGTCATTTTCTTCTCCTTAATTTTCAAATGAATTAAGACTTTTCTCTACCCTTCTACGTGTGTCCCTCGTACATTAAATATGGCATAGAGTTGTTTTTCAAGAACTGATACACTAGTGTTTTTGGACACTTGAGACAGACAGTTGACTACAACTTTCAAGTTATGCATCCTTATTTATTTTTAATTTAATATTAAATTTAATGATAGTAATATTTTAAAAACTCGTATAAGACCAAAACTCAGGACTGTCCCTGAATAGACGTGGAACAAAATGTTACAGTATCAAGTTCTGTTTGGAAGGAAGAAAACTTTAATGACTATTTTGACATCCACAAACAAATTTTCAAGCAAAGCACGTACAGCAAACAACCCGAGATATGCATTTCTTCATTTGATTAGGCCTATTCTCCAGCACCGTTGCTGTAATATAATCACTGTATCGATTTGATTCCATAAAGCCTCTTTTGTATTCGTTTCGGGGAAAATACAATGTAGTTCAATAGATAATTGGATAATAATATCTGCATCTATAATTTTGGCTAAGTCACAAATAAGAATTTAGTCTGCAACCTTTTCATGCAAGTCTCTACTGTAACATTGTTAAATCTGTCAATTAGGTATTAAGAATTAAGGCGATAAAATGATTTAAAATTTAGAATTAACTGCATAGTGGTCCCTCGATCTGCCTTTCTTTTCACACAAATTCCTAAATTATTAGTGTTGTAGGTTTTTAATTACTAAAACAAATCTGACACAAATTTGCATGTTCAGATTAATATAAATTAATACAATTATTAAATAAGTAAATATAACATAATATAATTAATAATCCTATTGAATTTAAATTTACAATTTTTAACATGTAAACTAATTATGATATGATTAACTATTTGAATAATTATAATGTATTAACTTATTTATAATTTAATAACTTTAATTTATATTTTTATATTTTTAAATATAATTTAATTATAGTTATTATATTTTAAAAAATATTTAGTACCTTTATAATAAAATTAATTAATATTTATGTATAGAATATCGTAAATATTATAGAAATATATTATAATTTCTAAAAAAAAAGTTACATGAATAATATAATTACAATTTATTTAATCGTATTGTGTTGAGTTAAGATTTTTAATTATTAATGCGATTATTAAATGAGTTATTTTGAATTAACTTTTATTTCACATAATACAAATATAACCTGACACAAGAATATATATATATATATATATATATCTTCCAAAACAACATTTTGAAGAAGTGGTTTCCACTTTGTCAAAGCTCAACGCACCATTTGCAGTGTAGATAGCTCGACTAATGATTGGTTGCCTTGCCCAATATGTCATCTTATTTTGTCCAGCTAACAGATTTGTCGCAATGTCATCAGCGTCATGTTCGTGCGTAAAACCAGTTTGAATTCTCTTTTTATTTGTATTGTCCTCAAGCTCTCTTTACCAGCATGACATCGCATTTCTGGATCGTCAATTTCCTACTAACCTGTATTTGATATGGGCTAAAGCTCTCTTTTTCGTACGGATAAAGCTACTGAGAATGAAGATTGTGTCATTGACCCACCAAATTTTGTTGTCGTCTGATGTCATACAGAAACAATTGAGCAATCAAAACAAAAAGGTCAACAAAAGTTTTGGATTTGTTTTGTAGCAATTAAGAAAATCTCGCACAGACAAATCCAAATCATGTGTATAATCATAACATTGGCTAACCAAAAGAGATGTTTGAACAAGCTCGGGAGAAGAAGCCAAAGGATCATGGATGTCACTTTTAATTCTTTTAATATATGGTACTGAGACATCGAGCCATAATGGATTCATAACTATAATGGACACATCACATTCAATTATAAAACCACTTGCAAAACTTGAACGATGCATACTCTTAATGCACCAATTAATCGTTGACTATGCTCGATCATTATAGGAAGAGGAAATATAAGGCCAGTATTCCGCCACTGGACTAAATCTAGGGGGTTCCGAGTTGCAGCTTCAGTGTTGGAATCCCGTAGAAATTTTCGTTAAAGCAAGAGATCTCCGTGTCACCCCCATATAGAGAAAGACTGCTGCAATCATACATGGATGATTTGCAAACTTCAGTGCATATAACATGCTTTGAATTTAGTGTGGATAAAAAATATGCTCTTGATGATGGGACTTCGATTAATCGTCTCTTCTGGGGCAATTGGATAATATAAATCATCCTACAGCATCTCGTTGTTGTATGAAATATAAAATTAATTTCCATCACTTTCTTAGTTATGAGAGCATTTCCTGTTGATTGTTGCATGCAATAAGCACTTAATTAGGCCAATAAAGTACTTAAGTAAATGCATAGATATGTAGTGCTCGACTAAGAGAACCGCTGTAAATTCTTAAAATAATGGAAGTAGAAACTATCTTTAATCTTTATTAATGCTGTTCAATACTCAATGGGAAAGAGTTACCATAACAATTCCTGACAAACATGGTTTCACTAGCAAAACATGTAGATTTCATGTTTGATTTCTGACAGACGGCAGAATTATAGTTATTGGGCTACTATATATAGTTGGATTTGTTAAGTTTATGTTCGATGTTGGCTAGTTTCACATCGAAATAATTAAGTTTGATAAACAGTAATTTATGAATAATATTGATAAATAATGCATGTAAATAGTTTTACAAACAGTAATATATGAACAGTAATGAACAGTGTTCGAAGGACAATAAACTGGCACTCAACCTCTATTTGAAATCTACTCGAGCGGGGTAAACAGTATTATAAACAGTGTCATATGAACAGTAATAAATAGTGCCAAACAATATGTCAGCGCTCACCTCCGCTCGAGCAGTTGTGTAATCTGGGCAGTCACTCAAGCTACACTTGAATAGTACTCAAACGGTGAATAATGATCAAGAACAATACTTGCGTGAACAATAATTAGAAAAAAATATAAACTCTAAAATTTAACTTAATGTAGGGGAAATAACCACTTTATATTTTTAAAGCTTTCTGGGCATATATTTTATTCACTGAATTTCTTGAAAATATTGTCTACTATTCTCTTTGAGAAAAAATATAAATTATATTTTTGAGAATGAGATTTACGTGGATATTTTCTTTTGAGAGTTTTCAATTTTTTTCTTTATAAATTCAACTATAAAATTTTCAAAGTTCTTATTGTTATTAGTGGTTAGAAATTCTAACATTGTAAATGTATTGTTCAAAAATTTTATTAAAGAAAAAAGATTTTAAAGTTCTGAATGTGAGATAACTCGGAGTAGGTTGCTCAAAGAAATTAATTAGAATTGAGTTATAAGAGTTATTGTAAGAAAATACTATTTATAAGTTCTTCTTTATTAGTGAAATTTTTTGGTGGCTCTTCTTATTAGTTTAGAGGGTTTTTATCATGTGAAGATATTTTTTATAAAGTTTTCTTTCGATAATAAATTTTTATGTCTTCTTTCCTTTTATTTTATCAATTATTGATTGAATTTGTTACTAAAATTTATTTGTGGTATACTTAGGTTAATTAGTTAGAAATTTATTCTTTTTTTTTCTATCCATTTAAGATGTAACAAAACTTAACATGTTTTGATTTGTTAGTTTTTAGTTTAACTTTTCACATAAACACCTTTAACTGCCTCAGGTATTCTAAGATCTAAACGTAGATAAATTTTCAATTAGTATTAGAGTCTAAACTTGATCCTTGATCCTTGATCCTTGATCTTGGTTTTTGTTTAGACAGAATATAAACCTCAAAGTTTATCCGTGCCACCTTACTTTGATAGAAATAATTATCCAAATTGGAAAGCTAAGATGAGAACATGTGTTAAGTCTGTAGATAAAAGAGTATGGATGCCATGTTTGAAAGCTTGGAGTCCTCTTATAGTCATAGTTGATGAAGTTACTAATCCAGATTGATTAGTCCTAAAAACTTTAATTAATAGACTAAACAAGAGTTGGCTAAATCTAATTAAAATAGTAAAACTATAAATGTGATTTTTATTGTTATTTTTCTGAAGAATTTAAAAAATATCCATGTGTTAGATTGTCAAAAATGCGTAGGATATTCTTGAGATTACCTATAAGATTATGAAAACTATTAAGAATTCTAAGTTTTATATGCTAACCTCTATATTTGAATGGATTAGGATGAAAGATGATGAAACGATCGATGAATTTATACTGAGTTGAATGATATAGTAACTTCGAGTTTTAATTTAGGTAAAAAAATTTCTAAAAATCAAGTGGTTAGGAAAGTTCTTAAAAGTTTGTTTGAAAGATTTCATCTTAAAATCACTACCATAAATGAAAGAAAAGATTTAGATTAAGTTAAAATAGAAAAACTAGTAGATTTCATCCAAATCTATATGTTAAATTTTTTTAAACTTAAAAAGTTTAAATCTATAATATTCAAGTATGTTAAGAAAAATATTGAAATTAAATTTAGTGATGAATCTTCAGATGAAGAAGAGATAGAGTTATTTGTTAAGAAATTTAAAAAGTTCTTTAAATCTAAGAAGAGATTCTAGTAAAAACTAAAAACTTTGTGAAAAGAGAAAAGCTCTTCTAAAAACAATAAGAAGGTTAAATATCCCAAGTGTAAGGGGTTTAAACACATCAAATTTGAGTATCCTAACTTCAAAAAGGGCAAAAAGGCTTTGAATGTCTTTAGTGACGATAACTTTAATAAGGATGAATGTGGTGAGTCATTTTTTAATAAAACCAATGTTGTGACTTTTGTTTTCTCTATAAAAAATGAGTATATTAATTTACAAGAAGATAGTTCAGACATAAAGAAAATATTCATAGTGCATTTGAGAAACTCATAAAAAGAGCTTGAAGATTAAAAAGGTGAACAAAGATGTTTAAAAAAAATTTTCAATTTTGTTAAACTTGAAAAGAAAGATCTTAGAGTTAAATTAGGTGAACAAGGTATGTTAGTTTCTAGTTTAAAAGAATAAAATAAAGTTTTAGAGAGTGAAATTAAGACCTCAACTTTTGAGTCAAAAAATATTAGATCACAACTTATTAAATTCTTTAGTGGTATTAAGAAATTGGATGAAATATTTAACGTAGTTCAAAATGTAAGTAGCAAAAAAAGGTTAAGTTTTTTTATAACTAACCTCAATAATGCTTTTAGTTTTAAAATAATGTTTATTACTTTTAAGGTAACTATTGCTAAAGTCAAGAAGAGTGACCTTAAAGCTATAAGTGTTTCTCATTCTATAAGTTATTTTTTAATAGGCAAGAAAAATATTAACCTTTCAACTAAATTTGTACCTATTTACCATGAATGTAGCAAAAGAGGTCACATAAGGTCAAATTATTTTAAATTTAGGAAGAAAAAAAGGTTTGGAGAAAAAAAATATCTTTGCTGTTTCTAAGTCTGTGTTTGATTAAGATAAACTTGCTTATCAAATGATAGACCTAGTTCAATAAGTTAAAATGATCAGTGATATGCTTACTTATTTGTATGATGCTATTGCCAACCATAGACAACCTTCTAGGAGCATGAGAGATTGTTGCTCTGTTTAATTCATATGTCTTAACATAGATTTGTTTCTTTTGAGTTGTCTTTTTATTTCTTTTCAGTTATTTGTGTTTTATTTCTTTATGTTTTATTTGGTGTGAATTTATTTTTATGCATATTTTTTAAATAAATAAATAAATAAATTTTTTGATTTATTTTTTATTTTTATTTTTTTGTTAATAAGACAGATATATAAAGTCTTTACCATGTTATCATGTGGAAATTAATTTTTGACTTATGTTTTGTAGAATTAAGTTTGAGTATTTATTATACATGTTTTGAATGTCCTTTGTATGTGAATTTGATATTTTTATTACATGTCTTCAAGTTTTTTATGTACTTGTAATTCATTTTCTTAATTATTATGCACTTCAATATGAATTTTTCTTTTGCTTAATTGCATATATAATGTTTGGGTAAGCAATCATAGGTTAGAATAGTATGTCATAGTAATTGAATTAACTTTTGACTAATGCACATTTTTTATAAAATATTTTATACCCTATTCCAATATTTGAAATGAGATCAAATATGCCTAAAGATAATAAAAAGAATGATAAAGTTAAAAATGCTTAAATGCAATAAAAAATATGAGCGATCTTTACTTTAGAGGGAAAAAAAAGAAAAAAGATAAAATTAATATTTTTAAAGGAAATGAAAAATACAGGCAATCTCTATTTTAGGAAGAGAAAAAAAAAAAGAAAAAACAATAAAGTTGCAACTTGTTCGAATTTTAGTGGTATTGGGTTTAATTTTCTTTTATCATATTCACATATTCAAAGTGATGATTTTATATAGTTTAGTTTTACTTATAATTTTTGATCTTAAATCATATGTTTATTACTAATTATCACTTTATATTTGTGAATTACTTGTACTTAATTCACTTTATTCTATACTTATTAGATATGAAATTTATGGCAAATGGATTGTATTTATGTATAACATTTACTTGAGATTATAATTCTTACTTGATATGAGTCTTAAAGATATGTTTTCATACACTTTTCGTGTAAAAGGATCATATTTTAGTCTATTAACTAATTTTTTTTGGAGTTATTTTATCTTTATTTAATTTGTTTCTTTTTTACTTGACTTAATTTTCTTTTATTTTTTTTTATTTTTTTGTCATTAAGTGAGAAAAAAGAAGAGACAATATATAAGTGAGGGGGAGATATATGAGTTTAAAATAATATTTGAATGCATGAATAAATATTTTTATTAATTATTTTTTTGTGGTGTTTGCATATTGATAGATATATTTGGTTATTGTTATTCATGTATATTGATCCTCATCTTATGTTATCTTTTTAAATTTTTTATAAATTTTTCCATACATGTCACTTGAATTTGGAAGTTGGCAATTTCTAAAAATTACAGTGTTTAATTTTAAGGTTTCTTAATTTAGAAACTAAGTTTATTTTTGGTGATTATCAAAACTTTGTAAGTTAGTTCTTGATAGATTTAGGCTTTGTTATGGAATTGCTAAGGAAAAAGTTTGTTAAGTTCCTATTTAATATTAGCTCATTTCATGTCAAAATGGTTAAGTTTGATAAATAGTATTTTATAAATAATACTTACAAACAATTAGACATGAGCAATAGATAAATAGTATCCGAGAGACAGAAGACTAACACTTGACCTCTTTTTGATACCTACTTGAGCGATGTGAAAAATATTATAAACAGTAATAAAAATTACTAAACAATACCTCAACACTCAACTTTCACCCCAGTAGCTGCGTATTTTAGACAGTTTGCTCAAGCTGCATTTAAATAATGCTAGAACGGTGAATAGTAATTATAAGCAGTAATAAGTGAATAGTTTCCACGTGAACGTTAACTCCAAAAAATATATAAATATTTCAAAGTTTAACCTAATGTGAGAGAGATAGTCAATTTATAATTTTTATAGCTTTCTAAGCATATATTTTATTTTCTGAATTTTTGGAGAATATTACTCATTATTCTTTTTAAGTGAAAATACAAATCACACTCTTTAGAGTGAGATTTATATGTGTGTTTTCTCTTGAGAATTTTTTAAATTTCTCTCTCTATAAATTCAATTTTGAAGCATTCAAAGTTTTGATTGCTGTTAACGGCTAAATGTTCTAATATTGTGAACGTGTCGTTCAAGAATTCTATTAAAAAATATATTTTAGAATTTTAAAAACAAAATAAGTCAAAATTGGTCTCTCAAGTGAGTTAGTCGGGATTGGGTTACATAAGTTATTATAAGAAATTATCATTTGTAAATTTTTATTTACTTGTAAAATATTTTGGTAGCTCCTATTATTAACCCAAAAGATTTTTATCCTAGTTAGATTTATTTTTTTTATCCATCCAAGATATAGCAAATCTAACGTGTTTTGATTTGTTAGTTTTAAATTTTAATTTTTTGCATAAACATCTTTCACTCCCATAGTTGTTTAGAGTCTAAATGCAACCAAATTTTTAAGATTAAGTAAGTTGGCTCTGTTAGAAATCACAACTAATAAAAATGTTATTTAATAAGTGGGAATCTACTATAAGATCAAGATTACAATCTGTCACATTCTACATATCTAACAGATGAGTTTAAATTATAATTTATATGTTTTGGGTTCTTATAACTAAATACAAACGTTTTAGATTGTAAAGTTCAAGAGCAAATTTGTGACGGATTATACACCCAAAATAAATAATATTTATTTTTTTGTTTGGTCTAAACTGTTGTATACAGCATTAAAGTCAATTCGTGATTCGATGTGTAGATATTCTAATTTATGATATATTTTCTATTTTGTAAAATGTATGTTATGGCTCCCTCATGAGAACATAAGATTTAAAAGAGGAAAGCATATCATATTTTATATTACTAGAAGATGAGTTTAGACTATAACTTATATAATTTAAATTTTTTTAATTAAATAGACACATTTTAAATTACAAAATTTAAGAGCAAATTCGTGATGAGTTTCATACTAAAAGTGAATAATATATACTCGATTATTGAGTTGTTGTTGCACAGTCGATTTCTTTTCAAGGTTTGGAGATCAAATCATTGGTATTAAGATAAAAGGAGCACGGACTAGCACATATTTATTCTAATAAAATCATTGGTATTAAGATAATAGAAGCACATACTAGCACATATTTATTCCAATAAAAGTTCGATTAAGAAGAATTGATGACGTTATAAGCCAGTCAACCTCTTTGGGGTCAAACATGAAGCTTGCATAACCTTAGCAAAAGGCATTTTAAAACCAAGATTGAAGCAAATAAAAGATAACACACCATGAAAATCGTAACGCTAATAGATCATATGATAGTATGCCAAGATATCTGAAATCATATAACATCCTTTCCATCTTTACTCTAGTAGATCTTATGCTAGTATGACAAGATTTCTAAAATCATATACCATATTTCCTTTCCTTTCCTTATTTAATCTTATTCCTCTTTTTTATATATATATTTGTACATCTAATAATCTCCGGAAAGAATATTACCCTTCAGAACCTCCACAAATATTAGTCTTCAAAGCTTCTTCAAGAACAAGTGTAATCGTTCAATGTTGAACTGTCTGCCTGTTGTTGACAGTCGTGCTTATCTACAGTATTAATCAGCAAGCAAAAGGGTAACTGATTAAAGGTGGCAATCACCTTTTATGTAGAGGCCTTTTATGTAGAAAATTAGTTCCTTCTCTATTGACACAGGGCTTATCCTTGTGAGGTTATTTGTCTTAAGTGGAATCCATTCATGGATTAGCGATAAACTTGAACATGTAAAACCAGAGGCTTAGCATGTGGTTTTGCTAATTTATTTATATATATAGCTAAGCAATAGTACTTGTATAAATTACTTTTTCAAGTTGTAAACAATATCAGTATGTGTGATTAACTGTCACCGTCGATTGGTTATCCTTCATATGTCACAAACAATATATAAGCGACTATGACATATTTGACTTATCCAAGCAAAGCAGATCGACCTTCACTTGTCTGTCAGTATCAGATTTGGCAATACTGTTCGGAAGAAGCCAAAAGAAATGTTCCTACCAATGGCAATCCACTTTAACATTTCTTAAAAATATTGTCCGAAATTTGATAGGTACTTACAACTTAATGGACACCTCAGAGTTGAAGATCACTGGTGGATATTAGCATTACCTTACAAATGCCAGTTCGGTGATGGCAAACTAACAAGGAAAAACGGCTTTTTTGCGTAAGATGAAACTTAAGTTTGTTTTGATTGAATAAACACGTCTCCATTAACATTTAGTAAACGTAAAGTTGAAACCCAGACTCCCTATAAATACCAACCTTACCAACTTCTAATCAGTACACATAGCTTTAACTGAAGCCCCTTACATATGTGTAGAATGTGTAGCTTAAGGATGTGCCTGGTTTGGATTGTCTTCGTCTTGCTACCATTAGCAAGAGCCGAAAGCCGCCGTCTTGCTCCCTTTGTGGAGAGGAGGAAAAACTTGAGTTTATCAATTGAGAGTACGAAACAGATTGCCAGAGAGGCAATCAAAAGCAAGGATCTGCAGCCTACCAGAACGAGTCCGGGAGGGCCAGACTCGCATCATCATTCTCTAAATAACTAGAATGTTGTAACTTTTTACTGCTATTATGACCTGAATGTAACGCATCTTTATTACTAGTACTTTTAAATAAATGGTCTTTGATTTTGGTTAAATCTATCCATTTCCTCGAGATTCTCCTTAATTTTAAGTAATGAGAACGAAAACTCTTGAAGTTGCGTTAAGAATTTAGCATTTTTATACCTTAACCGCCAAATATTATGTAGCTCATAGGTTGAGCTTGCAAAGTATATGACATAAGCCACATCAAATGAATACATGCAGCTTGATCATCAATCAGTGTCATGATCAATACATGCACTGCACAGTAGCCAGTACAGCCAAGATCAGATTAAACAGACACCAAATGCTGCGGTTAATGGAGAAAATAAATGAATTTCAGTTGATACTCAACGAGATGTTGTGTCTCATTCAAAACCATCGCAACCAGCAGATAGAACGTACTTCAAAAATTTTATTTGAGCATCTAGGGTTACGAGACGTACGTCTATATGGGAGACAGAATCTCAATTGTTCACAGTTAATATATACGAAGATTATGAATTCTTTTGTACGTATACCAAATTCTCTTAACGTAGAACTTCGGTCACCGAGTTTATGGCCCAAGGAAAATGTCTCGGAGACACATTAAGCGTACATTTGCACTACTTGCTGGGATATAACAAATTTATTACGGTCTTTTGATGCGATTCATTATGCTGAACAGGTTTTCATAAGATATAAATTTGCTGGGTAATTATCTGCATAAATGCGGATTGCTGGTTAGCTCGCTGAGGTTGGGCAAGAAGTGTATAAGGTGAATGTAATTCAGCCACAGTGAAGATCTTGGATAGCTTGGCTTAGGTTAACCTCATTTTGGTGAATCTACATATGAATATGAAAACAGAACTAAAAGTTGGCACAAAATGGATGGCAGCTTTTCCTACAATCCAGATAAAATGCAGATTTCGCAATTTTGTCTGTGTATAGCTCAGACATAGAACTAGCTAGTGGGGTATGGCTCAGACATAGAAAACCTTAGATATGCCGATTCGTGATCCACATATAATTCCAAATCGTAAGGCCACACATAGGGCAATATTTCGTGACTAGTGACTGGACATACATGCGCATGAACAGGCTCGCATATTGGAAAAGCATCATGAAATGAACACTCTTCTAAGAGCACACCACGCAGATACTTGATTCCACTTCTTCTTAATTGGATTAAATATTTTTTTTACTTCCTTTTGCTCATAAAGAAAAAATGAATGCTGTTGGCACCTTAATCTAACTTTATCTTAATGTCTTTCATATATTATGCCACTATCTCCCTAAAAAGATGAAGTGATTTATTCGATTTGGCCAGAGGCGAATTAAAAATCTAAAGCAATCGGGTAGAGCCAAAATCGAAACAAATAGCCACATTAGGAATCAAAAGGAAAGAACATATATTGGTCAGTAATAAAATTGTGCAAAGACAATATAAATCTCCCATATATGTACAACAATGTAAAGTGGGCAGCACAAAAAATAATTCTATCAAATGAAACAATGGCTTTGTGTAATTTGGCATGGATGTGTGTGTGTGTGTGTGTGTGTGTGTATCCTTCTGTTTTATTTTTAACTTTCTTCTTATAGTTTATGCACAAAAGTATCCCAAATTTTATGGTTAGGGCGTGAGGATGACTAGACAAACAAGTTATTGGCGATGAAAAATATTAACAGCACCTTGAAGGCTTAAGCCATGACCAGTGCTCAAGTGGGGACTAAAAGTGGTCTTGGGACAAATGACACACTTGCGATTAGCTGAAAACTCCATAATTTGGTTCAAAATTAGTGCACCAAATTTACAATCAATTGTGCACAATTATTTATTTTTCGTTCCTGTATTAAGTTAAATAGAGATCACATTTTATAAATTTGCCTGAATGCTCCAAAATTCAAGATGGTACCTGGTTGGAGTAAGAATATTTTCTTCGTGTAATTTAAGATAATGGACCGGTTTGCATTGATAATAATTAATGATCAAGTTGAATTTGTCAGCTACTAGCCCCCAGCAGCATTATCAATCGTTTATGCCTTAAGATCTTGGACGTTGCCCATGCATTTGATATATATATATATATATATATAGGAGCTTATATGTTACTTGCAAAGCTACTTCAATATCCTGCTGCTACCTTAAGCAATTCAGTTTCTCTTCAACAGTTATTATTGCTTTGTCAAATGGTTAATACCAAATCTATGCAGGTTTCAATATTGATTCTGCTGATCTTATCAGTGTTTGTGACGAAATTGGAAGCATATGGTTATCAAGGTCGTACAACTTTGCAGAAAAGATTTGATAGCCGCTCAATTTTACGTGGTTTAGGCTATGATTTGTCTAAGTTGAAGCATAGCAGGAAGGATGCGAAAGATAGAATTTCACCGGGAGGCCCGGATTCTCACCATCACTTTGTACCTACGGCATTGCCCTTGAACATACCAACCGGATGAACAATGGGGTTGCAGACTGGCTAACTGGCAACCATGTATTGCAAGAAGGAATCAGCTACTGATATCATTCTTCCTTTTTTATGTTACTTTTACCAAAAATCTCACCCCGACCTCTATAAAAACATAAATTAAATAACTCTCAGATGAGTGTGAGATACCCTCAATCCCTTGAACTCCTGCTTTCGATGCAAGAGCAAACCAACATATTACTTTTTTGCAGTTTATCTGTGTGTTTTGTTTTGTTGGCTAAGGCCAAATGTATTTCTTTCTCCATTTTGTCTATTAAGATGGCACAAACTAACAGGAACCAAAAAGAAAAAAAAAATTCAACGAAAGTTCGCAATTTTCTAGCTAATTACATTTCAAAGGTTATGAACACAGCAACATGCATGAATTAATTAAAAAACAAAAGCACAAAGGGTAGGAATAATTTATTTCCAATAATCAATAAAATTTGCACATTTCCTGAACGACTAGACAGGTTTTTCTTGAGTTTATGAAGAGTTTAGGTCCAGAGGCTTTGGAACTAATCTAACCATAATTTCTAATTGTTTCGAGTTATAAGATTGTAAATTCATTGAACTATAAGAAAGACAATAGCAATAAGAAGCTACGACCCTTTTTGCCCTCCTCTCATCCCAAAGAACCATAGAGAATGAGGAACAATAATTGTTAGTATACTCTGATTAGTAGTGTTAATCTTAATTTTTTACAGAATAAATAATAAATAATTAGCTTTTATATTAACAACTTTTTCTTTTATCCAATAACATTGGGTTAATCCACTTCACTACTTTAGGCCCAATTTAAAATTAGATATCTCTTAAAGATAAATTTGTTCATTAAAAAAAGAAATAATATTAAAATTTAAAGATGAAATTGTGACGTAGAAAATTTAGGATGAAAGTGATAATAACAACATGCTTGTTGAAAAAGAGAATCATTCTTCGGAGGACGGGTATTTCCAAGGCTTTAATGAACTCGATAGTGCTTGGCTCGCAGCCCAAGTGATTTCTCGATGTGAAATTAGCTATGTATCAATGACTAGTTAGAGATAATTATCCGGGCTAAAAGGAGATTTCCACTTGAAATATGGGCCGAAAGTGAAATTTTGCTTACTTTGGAATTGGTGATTAAGAGAAGCAACTGGCAAACATTTGTATGAGATACAACCCTATTACATGAAATATATTGATAGGTTAGATTAGGAACATTTTGTACCGAGTAATGACGAAAAGAAAGTTCCTCTTGTTGCTTAGGGGAACAGAAAAAGCATCCTCACTTTCTGTAATGAAAGCACTGAAAAACCATTAACACAAACTGAAACTCGTAGATAGGACACACCATGAAAACTGGCCATGTCAATAATATACACACAGTAGGGGCTTAAAACGAAGATGTAAATGAAAATCTTTTGCCAATTCTGCTAGTCTTTTGCTGTATTCTGGTGGGCCTGTCTCTGAACAATGAATTGTCAAATAGAACACTGAAAACTAGCAGCAACAGTAAACCTTCTCTAGAAATGAATCAAAGTTTGATCCCTGTAAAAACAGGAAAATGATTGACCATAACAAAATGTAGAAATTTTAGGATCATATTATGACTAATCTCTTTTGTTTATGGGCTAAGCAAAGAAACAAACAGGATTTTCATCAAAAGAACTGCATGAGACCCAGTGCCTGAACCATACAGTGATATTATTTGCCTACCTATAACCATGATGTTTATGACTCCCTTCTATAACAATAGCCAAAAAACATTCAAGAGCTGAAAGATCCCAATATTAGTTCTCAAATGCCTTGAGTGGGTCATTAGGGTCAATCTCGGATATCAGTGGGAGATCAACTGGCAAAGTTTCTAGACTCAACCCATCCTCCTTCAGCTTCGTGAACACTTCTTCAAAAACAACCCTATTCCCAGTTTGACTGAGGTGCAAACCATCACTGCAATTCCAATTACAGAAAATCATCACATACCTTTCACCATATACTGTCATAATTAAATGTTACTAATGGCATGTTCTTAAACATGTGCTGAGCCTGAATTTATGATGATTAAAAGTTTTGCCTTGGCTCATAATTAAAATTCAAGGCCGTTTTTATAAAACACATAATTGGCTAAATCTATGTATCAACCAAATTAGATTATTGGCCCATGCTAAACTAAATATGTAATCTGATTAATAGTATAAATAGTATGAGGTGATAGTGTACAAAAACTCCATCAGCATTCAACAAGCATAATAATAAGTTAATATACCTTAGATAAGCTTTCTGCCAGTCAGGAAACTGCTGCATTTTGGTCCAGAGATCTACCACAAGGATCCCACATTCTCTGGCAACCTCAATACACGCCTTGGCATAAGTCCCAGCTGCCTCATTTGTCCTCTCAGGCAGACCCGTTGGATTTTCAACATAAGGATATCTGTATAAAAGTTTTCAAAGTTCCTTTCATTATTAATTTCCCATAATAATCACAAGGACAACAATTAAATGTTCTGGACAAGAATAATGATGTACAGATAATGTATGTTTATATTGAACAACTAAAGATGTTTCCCTGGACATGATGTAACAAAAAAACTAAATATTACAAGAAAATATATGGTATGAAGAGGCGAGTATAGTGACAACGTACTTAAGGCGAGCCTCTTCATCAATTGGAGGAGGAGTGATGAGGAGAACGAGAGTTTTTGGCCACCGATTCTGGGAGACAGAAGACATAAAATAATGCAAACACAATCAGGAACCATAAACCAATGGCAAACAAATAAGACCAAAGAATCTAAAACCTACAGTTGGCATGTGTCATTAATAACTACTAAAATTGAATGAGATAACAGGGGAACTTAAATGTAACATGTGATTACAATCTCAAAGGATTTGCAGTTAATGGATAGGATGTCCTTGGAGAGACTCCATACTGATCATTAGAAATCATGGAATCATCCCTTCCTCTAGAAAGTACATTATTGCTGATTTCTAATTTGAACAAGCTGTACAGATAACCAAAGTAATTGCATTTCATATATAATCCACTCAGCCACGATAGCAGCAACTTATTGGTAAATTATGTAATGGTCAATGTACAATGGAAGTATAAGATTCATACACTAAGAAAACTAAGCTAATGGATTAGAGAGGAGAAGTGCTTCTGAAAACAACGAGCATCAGTTTCTCACAGTTTCTCAACTATTGGAGATCTCTTTTCTTAGAATTATAGATTCTTAAAGAACCTAAAATCAAATGCAAGATGCTTATGACAATCAACTCTTCCTTAATCAAATTACTCGTAAGGGGTTTGCAAAGTGCAAAGGGTACCACTCAACATATCAAAAATAATTGAGTCGACAATAGATCACCATAAACATCTTATGTCGAAGCAAATTGTTTAGCACTACTTTAAAACATCAAACATAATATAATACCTAATAATCCATTTGGTTATTAAGAGACAATACATTGGGATAGTCATTTTGATACAACTGTTAGGAGCCGACTTCTAAGATTCTTTGTTTTCAAGATACTAGAATATCAGCCATAGATCACAAAGAAACATTTTAAGGTGAGATTCCCTAATATCTCAACTGTATAACCATGAATCTCTCTATAAACGTATGTTCAAAATCATTCAAGCGTGTGACAATATGGTTCAAACAAATGGGAGATACAATATAGAGAGAAAACATTCAGCATCACATGCAACAAGATATATTATATCAATATAGCTTCACTTTCAAACAAAGTTCTCTTGAAAGCTAGGTGACCTAAGGAAATATATTATAAATTAATAAGACGTGTAGCAATACAGTGGAGACGTATTGATTTGTTTTGACAACGCCACATTTGATTGTGAGCCAATAGTCGAAAGAGGCGCAAGATGCGGTGGCATGCCCACCTCTTACCTCAAGGACGTGACTTGTGATCTCATGTGCCATAAATAACTGTAGATCATAGCAAACCCATCAACGGCTACGATTGCATATACAAAAATTTATGGGTCCCATCCTCAACTACAAATCAAAGTAATGCAATTTCTTATATTGCTATATTGGCCTTACGAGTCATTTAACACCTTGGACCACCACGCACCAATTGAAATAGACGTAAAAGAAATGCAGAATGATCTCACTCTTGTTAGCCGAAAGGAAAGCTATTAAAACGTCGACAGCTAACAGATAGTTAATACCAACAACTAATAGTCTAGCCACTGGCCACAGCTATCTTAGCTCACCCACCACACTTCTTTTGGCACATTTCGCTTCTCCATTTTCTCACAGCCATTAATTCTGACAATCCAAACTCACTTTTGCTAACCAAATCGACGGCTATGATCAATGTGGTGGTGTTATACGTTCTGATACATTTGATATTATATTCAGAAAGTCTTTCATTTTCCTTCGTTCCTTTTTCTAATTTCTATGGCTGCAATGTTCATATCTGCAATATATATATATATATACGTGCGTGCGTGCGTGCGTGTGTGTGTGTATACTTTTAGAATATTTTATATACACCGACCGATGTAATACATGCAGAGAGAAGGGGCACCTTGAGAAAGGAGACAATAGAGTGGAGATTCTGCTTGTATTCATGGAGAGGCACGTGTTGAAAGGCAGAGCATCTGTCGGGAAGGCAAGCGTCATTAGCTCCAAAGAACACCGTCACAGCTAATGGTGCACCTTCTTCACCGCCGCCTTTCACCGCCGGAAAAACCCTCTCCGCAACCTTCAAAGCCCATCTGGTGTTGTACCCACTGTATCCTCTTAGCACCACATCAACCTGAAACTCAAATCATTCGCAAACAAACTTAATCTCCTTAACAATCACAACCCAATGTCAAAAACAACAATATGATGAATCAATGATCGTATATAGAACAAAAATACTTCATACGTTGCGAGAGAACTGGTGAGCGAGAGAAGAACCCCAGCCACCATTGGCAAAGGACGCTTCAGTAATTGAATCACCAAAAAGATAAATCTTTGGTCTCATCTTCAGTTACCGTGCTTGAGTATGACTCAAAACTGTAGTTTAATTTCTTCTACGCATACAAACAACAAGAACGGTATTTCAAATCATACATGTAACCCAGAATACTGCAGAAACTTAAAGTTTAAATGCTCATGACCCACGAAAAAGAGAGAGAACGCAGGACACCTAGAGAGACGACGAAGTATATGGAAGAGTAGAAACTTGCTACTCTATTAAATTGACTGGTCCAGGCTAGTTTGGGGATTTGGGTTTTCTCTACTGGTGATAAAAGCCAATGGTCCGTAGTTTTCTTCTGGATACGAAAGTTGTTACAGTATTGGCTAAAAAAGGCCAAGTTTGAGGACAAGAACAGCCTCGATAGTTGGTAAGAATCACAGGAATGCCACTACTGGACACCAGGTTGGTGACATGACTCGTGGGTTGACATTACATTAAATTCTCTGAGATTGGAAACCAGCTCTGGTCCTGGTTCTCTGGCTCCCTCTCATCGATCGCCCTCCGCCGCAGATGAGATGCAGGTTAACATGGATTGAATCGCCGCCATTATATCTCCAAAGACTTGTAATAACGAGAAGCTGTCATAATTGCGGTGGGCCTTTCATGCTCCACCTAGAGGGCGATTTGGTCAAATTGGAAAAAGCATTCGGCATGTTTTTGATTCATCAAACCTAATAATTGTCAGGCATGACTGGTAAACAAAATGCACACTTAATTTCAAAAAAATTACACGACTTTAACCCCTTGTTTAATGCCTTGGGGCCCATGCTACTATACACCAATCCTAACTTCTACAATTTTTACTTGTAATTATTAAATTTGACATAATAAAAATTAGATATTAGTTCATTGAAAAAATTTGAAGTATAACTGTATTGTTATTATTAGTGTAATTAATACGATAAAATTATTTAATTAATAAATTAAAAAAATATTTATTAATAATAAATAAAAAATTAAAATAAATTTTATAAATTTTTCTTATCATATTAATTAAACAGTAATATATTTTTTTAATTTTTTATTTATTATTATAAATAAAATTTTTTAATTTTAGTAATTAATTTCAGCATATAAATTATATTGACATGATAAAATTATCCCGCTCAAAATTTTTTTAGTTAATTTATAATTTTATTATAAATCCTTGCCATAACCCTAATTTCAAATGGGAAGAAAGAGTTAAATGTACAAAGAATTTTAGTTCAAATACTTTACAATGATATTGATGTCGCTTAGGAAAATCTATTAGGGGACCATTGCCATGTAACAAGAAGTCGAATAATTGGAAAGTAAGAGGCAAAAATCAACAAGGGGTTATAATTTTTTTAACTTAATTAAACATCTAATTACATAAGTAATTAGAAAAAAAAATAGCTAATTAGTTTTCTCCACTCTTTACAAATTAATAATTTGAAGCATGACCCCATGTACTAATGATAATAGCTAGCAAAAGCTCCTTACTTTGACTGAATTAATTACGATTTCTTGTGTGCTACGATCCATCCAAGATCCAATGAGTGTTTAATTTTAAATTAGTTTCTTAAAGGTCACAAAAGATGCACTAATACTATGATTAGTGTTATTTAGGAATTTGCAGCCTCCCTTTATTGAGATTATCTTTTTCATTAAACAAATAAATAATTTCATGTTTGAATAATTATACTTATTCTCTTTTACAAATAATTTTTGTTTATATTTTCGTAAAAGGTCATTAGGAATTAAAAAGAAAAAAGCCTTGGATCACTAATCGTGTGGGATTCTACTAACTTTTTGTTCCTTTTAAATTTTCCTTTTATCGAGATTCTTAGGCATTAACTATGTTTATTTCATGTTCTTTTTTCTTTGAAAATGAAATATGAATGATTAACATGTGCTTGTTGCTATTTTTTTCCACGGCTATAGTTTACATATCTATTGTTGTTCAAAGTTGATAGATTCTTTCGTATGTAAGAATAAATATCTTTAGGGACGACAATTTGATTGGACATTGTGGATATTATTCAATATTATTCGACTAAAAAAAACTATCTAATACATGAAGTTTATTAAATAGTGAATAAATTTTGATTTTAATTTATATAAACACAGCTGATTTTAGTCAAATATAATTTTCAATATTGAATATGTAGTATTCTACCAAAAAAATTAATTATAAATTTTTTTAAAAATAGGTTTTTTTTTTCTATTTTGATAAATTTTATATATATAATTTTTAATCAATTTTAAGTATTTGATTTAAAATTATTTTAAATACAAATATTAAATATGTATTTTTTTAACTCTTATGATTAAGTATAATATATTAAATATTTCGATCAATTTTAGATTTAAAATTCTTAAAATTTTTACTTGAATATTGGAATTAAAATTGAAGTAGTTCTGTTAGATATCAAATTAATTTTTCATATTTTAAATAAATAGTTATTAACAAGCGTTAGGTTTAAGAAATGAAGCGACTTTGTCCCCATATGACTTAAAAAAAAAAGGTTAAGAAATAAAAATGAAAATGATATAAGACCAAAACCAGAAAAGTTCAACTTGCAAAACAAATGCTCGTGTTAATCCATTCTTTACGTTTGATAATTGATTAATGCAGAGACCACTTGATGGGGAAGAAAAGTGAAAGGGACATGGTATTGAATCCACTAGAAGGAGTGAAATGAAATCAAATGGGAAAGTTTTCTATTCTCATGCGTTGTGTTACTTTATTAGAAAACGATAGTAGCAAGTGGTGGGGGCAACCTCATTCCACAATTGGCATTGAAGAAACATAACAAGTTCAATAGTCTCAAAGGCTCTTCTCAAATGTCCTTTTGCGGTGTTTATTTTGGTGTTTGGTCTGGGATATTTCTCATGATCATGAAAGTGGGAAGTGGGTTTCAGTAACCAAAATCAATGCATCCCTCAACGTCGAAAATGAGCTCAAGTTTTGGCCCAAAAAGGCTCAAGTTACAGCATGCATCCAAAGAATTACTCGGTTGTGGGCCTTCTGTCAGCACTGGTTTGTAGTAGGCAAAGATGTTAAGCTAGTAACTAACTAGTCTTTTTTAACATCACCGCTTAGCCTAGGAGACAAAAAATGCCAACGCTACCGAGAATCAGACCGTTGGTTTCCTTGTCAACCCACAACTATTTTAGCCCTCCGGTCCTACCTAGCTGGACTTTCCCGCTAAAAGAACAGAACTATGAAATATCTCTCAAACCCATTAAGTGTCGGCTCTACCACTTCAGCTCATCAACAATACGTCAATTCAGATACCCGGTTTTATGGCCGAAAGATCCACACCCATATAATTAAAACTGGGTTTTAGCCCAACGCCAGTGTCTCTATCAAACTCTTGATATTGCCCTCGAAGTGTGGTGCTTTACAATATGCAAGCCAAATGTTTGGCGAATTGCCTCAGAGAACTTTATCGGCCTATAATTACATGATTGCTGGGTACCTCAAACATGGTTAGCTTCTGGAGTCGATTGGTTTGGTGAGGAGTTTAATTTATTATGGTGAAAGGCCCGACGGCTATACGTTTTCGATGATTCTAAGGGCTTCTACTTGTTGCGGCAATAACAAGCTGTTGCCGAGTAGTTTAGGGAGAGTGGTGCATGCCCAGATAGTGAAATGTGATGATGGGGCTGACGATGTTCTTTATACTGCGCTTGTTGATTCGTATGTTAAGGGAAAGTTGGCTATGCGAGGACAGAGTTTGATTTGATGTTGGAAAAAGATGTGATATGTTCTACATCGATGATTTCGGGGTACATGAATCAAGGTTTTGTGGAAGATGATGAAGAAATTTTTAGTAAAACAGTGGAAAAAGATGTTGTAGTCTACAATGCGATGATTGAAGGTTATAGCAAACCGTTAGAAACCGCCAGGAAGGCACTTGAGGTTTACGTTGATACGCAGAAGTTCAGTTTTCGGGCTAATATTTCAACTTTTGCTAGTGTGATTGGGGCTTGCTCTGTGTTGACTGAGTTTGAATTTGGTCAACAGGTGCAAGGTCAACTTATGAAGAATGAGTTCTTTGAGGATGTAAAAATGGGAAGCGCTCTTCTGGACATGTATGCAAAATGTGGAAAAATTGAAGATGCAGAGTTTTTGACCACATGCTAGAAAAGAATGTGTTTACATGGACTTCCATGATTGATGGTTATGGGAAGAATGGGGACCCCGATGAAGCACTTGAGCTCTTCCGTGTGACGCAAGAATGTTCTGTCCAACCCAATTATGTTACATTCCTTAGTGCTCTCTCAGGCTGTGGACATGCTGGTTTAGTTGCTAAGGGCCGTCAGATCTTTGAGAGCATGGAGAGAGATTACTTCATGAAACCAAAGATGGAGCATTATGCTTGTATGGTCGATATGTTGGGATGAGCAGGGAATCTGGAACATGCATTAAACTGTATACTGGAAATGCCCGAGAAACCCAATTCTGATATTTGGGCAGCTCTACTTAGTTCATGTAGGCTGCATGGTGATGTTGAGATGGCATATAGCTGCCAATGAAAGTTTCAAGTTAAATGCTAATGAGAGGCCAGGGGCTTATGTTTCACTATCAAATACTTTTGCAGATGCTGGGGAATGGGACGACGTAACTGAACTTAGGGAGATGATGAAGTTAAGAATGGTGTGGAAAGATATTGGTTGCAGTTGGATTGGGACTGATAGTGGTTTATGAAGTTTCATGATGAAAAAATTATGTAAATTAAATGTTGGGTGAAAATAGATCATGAAGTATGATTTCCCCACGGCAATGTCAAAAGTTCTTCTGTTTGAGATAAGGACTTTGATGCATCGATTTTGTGGGAACAACCCTTGAACTCAACGGAATCCTTAAGCAAATGGGAAGAAAGATTTTGATTAATTTGAGGAGCTCAAGCAGTGCTGTCAGGGACAAAAGCCTCATCAGATGAACTGCAGTTCTCTTGAAGCCTAACCCAAGAAAAATTATGCTTCTGATTCTCATTATTGTTGCACTACAGTGATTACCTTCATCGTATGGAAACAAATCCTTACAAATTTGGAGTTCTTACTATTTTTCCTCACATTTAGCAATTTACAACTTCTTGATTCCATCAAATTCCTTTAATCTAAATTATCCTTTGTTTTCTTCGGCAGACGGGTGACAAAGCTCAACTTATGCTAACATCTTGGCATGATATGATTGGCAATGCATTGCATAAGCTATAATTTTTTCTTTAAGTTAATTTCAAAGAGGATAACGTGCAACTGAAAAGGAAGGCTCATTTATTGTGTGAGAACAGGAAGTTCCGTGGGAAAATAGCATTGGTTGGTCGTCTGTCGTTGCCTTCAAAGATTGTGGCTTGTCTTAGTGTAGACGGCATTGCATTATTATTATATATACATACATATACAGGTTTTTTCTAGTCTGTGTCTTATTAGTCTTTGTGTCCCTCCGTCGGCTTTCTTACACGTTACATTATCCTCTCTTAGAACATATAGCAATTAACAGAGCAAGAAAGAAAACATAGAAGAAAGGTAAGCTATGTGCTGTGACGATAATTGTGAATGCAGGCCTTTGGGGTTCCTCTTGGGACTGCCCTTTGCCTTCCTCTCCCTCCTCATCTCAATCGTCGGCGTCTTCATCTGGATCATCGGGTTAGTACCAGTCTTCCCTTTCACCATCTTTCTGTTTAACGAATTATCTCTGATACAAAAGCTGTAGTGAAGCTCTAACATGGTGTTGTTTGATTTTTGCGATGCAGGTTGGTGTTGAGTTGCATATGTCCGTGCTGCTTCTGCGTGACACTAATAGTGGAGTTCGCACTGGGGTTGATCAAGGCTCCCATTCTGGTCATGAAGTGGTTCACCGATCAGATTCCTTGTTAATCTTGGATTCAATATAGCCTGCTTATTTGTAATTAAATTCTTTTGTTCCTTCTTCTTCTGTTGCAGTTCATCATCAGATTTAGTTGACTTTCGAACATGGGTTAGTTAGCCCATTCAACAGTATCTCTTATTTGTTTTTTCTGCTATTTATATTTTATAATTTCGATAATGGAAACAGCTCATCTATGGTAGAACAATGCGTATGAGAAAATTCTGGTTACTAATTGGAGAAGCATCGACACTATTAGGCGGCGAGGGGCTAGTATTAGTTATAGTTTCTCATGTATACATTGAGCCCAAAAGGTTTGGGCTCATGGGCTCAAACGCACTTTCTGAAGAGTACAATATGGGTTTTATTTGTTACAGCCCTTTCACGGACGGAGTACAAAGTGGGTTCAATAATTTATTTTAAGGAATATTTTCATTTTTTTTAAATTTAATAAAATAATGCTTTTTATAAAAATTAATAAAAAATATTTTTAATGATAAAATAATTATATTTTATTAAATAAAATTATTTTAATAATTTTTAATTTTTTAATTAATTCATTAACGATTAAATATAATAATTTTATTATTAACGAGCTTTAAAAATTAATCTAAACATAAATTCCAACATAATTTGTACGGAGCGATTTTATGAACCATGCAAAATTTTTTTTGAACATAAATTAAGATCGATTTACCTTTAAGGCTTAATAACTCTTATTTTTATGAGCCAGCTTAAATCGATCTAATTTATTTACCACTTTTGGTAAGAGTAATTTTTTATTTTATTAATAATTTTAATTTTTTTTAATTATCGTTACAATTTTTTCTTTATGGAATTCCTAATAACTTGCAAATTGTGTGAAAACAAGAAATTTATTTGCCGGATGTCTTGAAAATTTAGACGCGGTTTAGAGAATAATTCATACGTGGTCTACAAACGAATCTCTCTAATACAGAAGATTGACTACGGCGTCAACGCCAGCGACGTCGTATTTGTAAACCAGAACTCGGGCCTCTGGTTTTCAAACAATGGTCCCTCCATTCATCCATAATTGTAATCTAAATATCTGTTCCAATCATTAATTAAAACTGTTAATTAAACCACTAAACCAACGGCAATACCACATTTGTCCACTAAACCCGTCCATTTCTTTCTAAAACTACGTCGTTGTAACCTGACCCTTTACTGCTTTTGCTTCTCCTTGACCGCACCACCTACTCGTTTTTTGCTTCGTCCATTCCTAAAACCAGCCCACTGTTCTTAAAATCGAACACAAATTTTGTATATTTAAGGCAGCAAAAAACCCACCAGTAATACACTCTCAGTTTCTCATCAAACAATCACGTTCGTTAATTTGTTGTTTCATACTGTGTACGTCTTACTTGCTACTAATTATGGAAACTGCAAACACTATGGGTTCAATGGGCCACGCCACCTCGGCTCCGGCACCAGTCCACGGTGCAGTCTGTAGCGGTACTCTGGGGCATCATCTGGCTCGGAGGCTGGTGGAGATAGGGGTGAGGGATGTCTTCTCTGTTCCGGGTGACTTTAACTTGACGCTCTTGGATCATCTTATATCCGAGCCGGAGTTGAACTTAGTCGGCTGCTGTAACGAGTTGAACGCCGGATACGCGGCGGATGGGTACGCACGTGCCAGGGGAGTGGGGGCCTGTGTAGTGACGTTCACTGTTGGTGGTCTTAGTGTGCTGAATGCTATTGCTGGCGCTTACAGTGAGAATTTGCCTGTGATCTGTATAGTTGGAGGGCCTAACTCTAATGATTACGGGACTAACAGGATCTTGCATCACACAATTGGGTTGCCTGATTTCACCCAAGAGCTTAGATGCTTTCAAACGATCACTTGTACTCAGGTAATTAATTAAGCTTTGCGTATATCTCATTTACTGGTTCTTAGTGTGGTTATTTTTGCAGAAAACCATGAGTAATTTTGTTTAAAATTGTAAATTTGGAGTTTAAATGATTGTGGAATGCAATTTGTGGTGTTAATTTTTTGGTGGTGGGCATTGTGTAATTACAGGCTGTTGTGAATAACTTGGATGATGCACATGAGCTCATTGACACAGCAATTTCTACTGCTTTGAAGGAAAGCAAACCGGTTTATATAAGTATAAGCTGCAATTTGCCTGGAATTCCGCATCCGACTTTTGGTCGGGAGCCAGTGCCGTTCTTTATTTCTCCAAAGTATGAACACTTTCTTATTTGCAGATCCATTTGCTCTATTTAATACATATTTTAGTTTGCTTATCCTTTTGCTATGCTTAGTTTTTAGTTCCAGTTTCCAATCTCATGTCTAGTAGTTTGCAGCAATGTTATTCATTGAGTCAATTCAAGATGATGCAGATACTATTAGGCACAAAATTACTTGGAGCTTTGTGTTCCAGAAGGGGCTCATCCGAAGTTTATTCATATTTGAAGACTGAAGTATAAGTTAACCAGTGTCCATAGAAATAAAAGTGACTGACACTTCTTGGATACATTGTACCCTTGTTTCTGTTTTATTTTGGTTTATCCATCTTGCACTCCAGTATAGCGTAAGTTGTGATGAAATCCAATGTACTCAAATATGTAAAAATCTGGATGCCTAGTAAATTGTACAAAACAAATCATAGGAATCTTGGTATAACATGTGTTGAATTGATTTTCATCAGTCCTGTTAGAATATGCTGCTTTTAATTTCCATCTTCGAATCCTCTTAAGTATATCCTTGGGAACATTTTCCTTTGATGTAGGTTGGATATAAAATTTCAGGCTGGTTTCTTCTCTTGAATATATTGAATTCTGTGGTATTGATGAACAGAGATTTCACGCTGTCCATTCAATTTTTTATGCAGGGTAAGCAATCAGTTAGGATTGGAAGCAGCTATTGAAGCGACTGCTGAATTTTTGAATAAAGCTGTGAAGCCTGTCATTATAGGAGGGCCAAAGCTAAGGGTGGCAAAAGCACAACAGGCCTTTATGGAGTTTGCAGATGCCAGTGGTTATCCCATAGCTGTTATGCCATCTGGTAAGGGGCTGGTGCCAGAGCACCATCCGCATTTCATAGGGACATATTGGGGTGCTGTCAGCACCAGTTTCTGTGGGGAGATTGTGGAGTCTGCTGATGCCTATGTTTTTGTTGGTCCCATCTTCAATGACTACAGCTCTGTTGGATACTCATTGCTGATAAAGAAGGAGAAAGCAATCATAGTGCAGCCTAATCGTGTGGTTATAGGCAACGGTCCTGCCCTTGGCTGGGTTTTTATGGCTGACTTCTTAAGTGCATTGGCCAAGAAGCTAAAGAAAAACAGTACTGCTCTGGAGAATTACCGTCGGATATATGTCCCTCCTGGTGTCCCATTGAAGCGTGTGGAAAATGAACCTCTTAGAGTCAATGTTCTCTTCAAACACATTCAGGTAATGCGATCGTATAAAACATGTTTTATGTGCATGTGTGTGTATCAAACCAGGATCTTTATTTGTTTCTATGTCTAAGCACTGCATTAGCATATTTTTTGTATCATGTAAGATATTAACACAGAAAATATACGTTGAACTTTTTAAACAGGACTTGCTAAGTGGAGACACTGCAGTGATTGCTGAAACTGGGGACTCATGGTTTAACTGTCAGAAGCTCCGCCTCCCTGAGAACTGCGGGTAAGCCAGCATCTTTTTTTAACAATGCATTCCTATAACTTTTGGTGTGTTGTGAGCAGACTGTAAACCTCTAATTAACAACTGCATTCAGATATGAATTTCAGATGCAGTATGGATCTATTGGCTGGTCAGTTGGTGCCGCCCTTGGGTATGCTCAGGCTGCCAAAGATAAGCGTGTGATTGCTTGCATTGGTGATGGAAGTTTCCAGGTGAGTAATGCAATTTTGATACAAGAAATATAAGACTTGTATAGGAAACACCTCAGCACTTTCTATAAACTGATGGTAAAACAAAGATTTTAAGAGTATAAAAGCTAACAGAGTAACAGTTTGTCAACACAACTTGTAACTCTCAGAGTGACAAATTTCCTATTTTAAACTGTTAACTAAAACTATTCTTATGTATTTTAGTGATAATCACTTTAGTGGGTAAGTGTTAGAATGTGCACATAGTTCTTACCAAAGGGTGAAAATGGGCTAAGATAAGCATCCGTTGTAACCAGAAGTGGCATAACTTTGGAACTTCTCTAATTATGGAATTGGTAAACTTGTTGAATGGTGCAATGAGATCTGTACATGTGACTAATAAATTGTAGGATTTCTATCAAACAATTTCATAGTTTTAGTGTTGTAAGTAATGTTATCTTTCTCTGTTCAGGTAACAGCCCAGGATATATCAACAATGATTCGATGTAGACAAAAGAGCATCATATTTCTCATCAACAATGGTGGTTATACAATTGAAGTAGAGATTCATGATGGCCCTTACAATGTGATTAAGAACTGGGACTACACTGGCCTAGTTAATGCCATCCACAATGGGGAAGGCAAATGCTGGACTGCCAAGGTTAGCACATAAAATGTAGTTTATTCAATCTTTATATTTTGATAACAAGGAAATGGATGTAATAGTTGATCAATTTATTATTTTTTTATCCTCTCATGCACCATCCGCATTATCTTTTTATGGTCACAAATTTTCTGAGTTTGCAAGGAACTTCCAAAAATTTTCCCCTTAAACTGATAGATTCTATACTTCTTCCATGATAGCATATTGAATTCTTGGATATAATTGCTAGAGGTTTAGCTTATGAGTGACAAGATGTTTTTATATCTAATCCGTGGTTTTTGAAATACAGGTGCGTACTGAGGACGAACTAACAGAAGCAATTAAGACAGCAACAGGGGAACAAAACGATTCTCTATGTTTCATTGAGGTCATCGTGCACAAGGATGACACCAGCAAAGAGCTGCTGGAGTGGGGATCTCGAGTTTCTGCTGCCAATAGCCGTCCTCCAAATCCTCAATAGAACGTAGAATTCAGAGTTCCTCTCGTCCTAGCTGAACCTAAAACATGTATCAGGACTAAAAATAAGAGAAAAGAGACAATGTAACTGTTGGTATCGGAAAACTGCTTTCTGTTGCGACAATGTAACTGTTGTATGTCTATTGTATACTTTTGTGGTGATTTTAACTGCTGCTTATTGTTGAAACATGCTTGTAGAGTTGCATCTATCATTGAATAGCTGGTTTTATAAAGTTAATGCATGGAGGTATCTCCACCTTGCTGTAACTTTGATTTTGATGCAATTTTGGTAAATTTTAGTCCGTTTAAGCGGCCATTTCTTAAACCCATAGTAATTGGCATGCATGATGTTTTATTGAAGTCGTCTCCCAAGGATTCCCGGGGATCTCGATAACTACCAGCAAATTTCTGCTACTTAGGAATTTCTGAAGAACATGTATGAGAGCCAGAATTAAAGAAGAGACACGGCAGTAGCCCTTGCTTCGAATTTGTCAACCTTGTAGCTTAATCGGTTGTCAAAACAACAATAACAAGTGAAATGTTAGGGTTCTATGTAGACATTTTTGAACCATTTTGGAGCTACTACTTTGTGTTTGTGATGGATGCAACGGCTGCAATTCAAACGATCAATTGGCGACTGTCCTTTTTATTGAATGGATCCTTCTGAAAGTAGGTTGCATTGCAGCAAATGGACAAATAGTAGCAGTTGGCAACAAGGTTACTCTTTGTAGCTACTATGTTTTTGTTTGATATAGTAGTTCAAATATTTCAAGAACATCCAATCAGGCACTGCCAATAGTAACTCAGAATAAAGCTAGTATAACACCTTGCCTGAAGACGATGATGCGAAGTGATCATTTCAAAGCAGCGGACTCTTCCAGAGCCACTACTTTTACTTTATTTGGCTTCCCTTTTTGAGTTGGCTTCCCCTTTTGAGTTCCCCATTCTCTTTCTCTACAGCTCTACTTTCCCTTCCCTTGTATCATCAAAACAACGAAATGAAGACAGCAATTTTGAGATCTGCCGGCGCTGCTCTTAGGAGAAGTGCTGTTTCGACAAGGTCATGCACGCCCTTGCATCTGCTCGCCAAGTCACACTACTCGACTGGGTCGCATCCCGAGCGCAAGGTGGCTATCTTGGGTGCAGCAGGTGGGATAGGTCAGCCATTGGCTCTGCTCATGAAACTCAACCCTTTGGTCTCTACTCTCTCGCTTTATGATATCGCCAACACTCCCGGTGTTGCCGCCGATGTTAGCCACATCAATTCCCCCGCCCAGGTAGCCCCGTTTCTTGCTCTGTAGTATGCATGGGTGATATGGTGTCAAAGTTTTAATTTTGAGAATTGGGATGAGTTTTGTTCATTCTTTTTCCGTTAACCCAGAAAGGTTTATAATTTTGCTTCATTCCATATTACATCAATCTTCTTCCTTTTTTGACTTGTATCTGTGGGGTCATTTGTTAGGTTGAGGGGTATGCAGGTGACGAACAACTCGGGAAAGCATTGGAAGGTTCGGATGTTGTGATTATCCCTGCAGGCGTTCCTAGAAAGCCAGGGATGAGTCGTGACGATCTCTTCAACATTAATGCTGGTATAGTAAAATCCTTGTGCGCCGCCATTGCCAAGTACTGCCCCAGGGTGAGCTGCTCATTTCGTTTTCTTTATTCTGTTTTTGATGTTGTATCTTCCGGTGATCAGATAAATTGATGATTTTAAAATTTTGATTTTTGGGATGTTGTTAGGCACTGATTAACATGATAAGTAACCCGGTGAACTCCACGGTTCCAATCGCTGCAGAAGTTTTCAAGAAGGCTGGAACCTATGATGAGAAAAAGTTGTTTGGTGTGACTAAACTTGATGTTGTTAGAGCTAAAACATTTTATGCTGGGAAGGCCAAAGTACCAGTTGGTGGTATGCTTGTTTCATAATATTTGAGGCTTATTTGATTCTTCATTTTGTTTGAGTGCCTTTTAGTCAACTTGTTTTTTATGTGATTTTGGTTGCCGCAATAGATGTTAGAATAGGGAAGAAATTTGGTATTCAGGAACAAGTTAAATTTTGTGATGTGATAGAATAATTAAAAGTCTCTTTCCTCGTCTTGGCTGGTTTATGACAATATTTTCTATTGACAATTTGTTTTCATGACCTGTGTCGATGTTATTTCCAACTTTAGGTTTTGGATGTCAATTTATATTGATAACCAATTCTTATCCGCAAATGTGTGCTTACTTTATTCTTTCCTTTTCGTTTTTCACTGCTAAGAAAAATGGAATCTGTAAATCTAAAATAGTATGATTATTTGCTTATTGAGATCCAAAAAAGAACTTTCAAAGAACTAAAGTCGATAGTCCTTTACTCTTTTGAGATTATTTTTCCATGTTTTGCTTTTTCCTAAAATTATAATGGCACTGAAACTAAGTTTGTTTTCAATATGTTTGGATTTCTCCCCATGATTTCATTAATAAAGTAGAATATCGATGAGGAAGGTGCTGAAATCTCTGAGGAATTGCTTGCATTTGACTTGAATATTTTGTCTCGTCTCTACATGTTGCAGAGGTTAATGTACCAGTGGTTGGAGGTCATGCTGGCATAACTATTCTCCCTCTCTTCTCTCAAGTATTCCCTCCTTCCCTCTTCTTAAATTTGATAAGATATATTTGGGATTCCTTTTCTAGCTTTGATGTTAAATTCTTTTCTTTTGGAATATTAATAGGCCACTCCCAAATCCAACCATTTAGGGGATGAAGATATCAAGGCTCTTACTAAGAGGACTCAGGATGGAGGGACAGAAGTTGTTGAAGCGAAGGCTGGAAAGGGATCTGCAACACTATCGATGGCGTAAGTCTTGATGCTCATTTTTTTTATTTCTTTTTTCTCGGGAAACTGCTAGGTTTCTCAAATGGCGATCAGATATTGATTCTTTTGTGACTTTTCTTGGAAAGGAAAATGAAGGGGAAAAGAATAGGTTCAAGTAAGACCATATGCATTCTGAACAAAAGTCTTCTTTGTTGGTAAATTTTGTTAGAAAATTTAATTTGGAGTAAAATTTTGTGGGACACAAGCACCCATAATCAACCAATATTGTCTACTCTACTGTTCAAAATCCTGAAGCAGTAAAAGTAAGCTTATTATTACAGCTTAATGTTTATGGTCATAATCTGTTGATGGGTGGTATAGAAAGATTCCATATTTCATTATCAATGCTTACTAATGCTGCATGACCCTTTTGGTGAAATATAAAAAGGAATTTCAATGAAGTTAACATTCTATGCTTAACACATAAATATAATGTGAATTTCCTTCTTTGCCCCCCTTTTAAGGTCCATGCAAACTCATACACACTTCATTTCAAAAATATTTTAGTAGTTTGTTTGTGCCTCTGAAAGTAGAGCTGTCTTGCATGTTGCAGCTATGCTGGAGCCATTTTTGCTGATGCCTGCTTGAAGGGGCTCAATGGAGCTCCAGATATTGTTGAATGCACCTTTGTGCAATCCAGCGTCACTGAGTTACCTTTCTTTGCTTCAAAGGTGCGGCAATTTCAGCTGCTTAATATATTTTATTTATGTTAGTTGATGTTATTTAGGTATTCTTGTATCTGCGTTTTATGTGTTGATGCCAAGATTACTTTTTCTGCTACATTCTCTAGCTCTTTTTTAATAACTCTGGTACCTAAGACACCCTATCTTTTATTTTATTTTCCATTCCTGTCTGTCCAGTGGAGGGAAGTTTACAGCCTTGATGAGAAATAGCAAATAAATGTTCTCAACAAAATTAGTCTTTTCAAAAAATGATATTGATGGCCATGATTCCGTACTTTTCCCCTTCCCCTTTTCACCTTTTCGTATCATTAGGGTACAGCTTTTAAGAATTATCATTTAGTATTTGCCTGATTGGTACTTGTCTTGACTTATAATTGTGGATTGAAGCACATAATCTCGAGAACATTTCTAATGCTGGCTGTTGACCTTTCTTCAGATTAGAAATTTGGTTGCGATATATCAGCAAAACACATTCATAATATATTATTTTAAATCTTGTAAGGTTTATACCAGAAATGGAAAAACAAGGGAGAGCATGACATAGGGAAGCAAACCAACGGGTAATTAAAGATATTAAGTGGTTGTAATGGTAATTTTTTTTTTTTTTTTTTTTTTTGTATATCAGTTAAACTGCAGAATGTAATCCTTATATCAAGTATTTTTTGCTTGGATTTATATTTTATTTCGATTAATTAATTGGACAGTGCCTGAGATACATCAAGGTGGAACATGTCTTACATTTGAGTGTTTCTCGCGAATACTGCAGGTAAGGCTGGGAAAGAATGGTGCGGAGGAAGTGCTTGGGCTGGGTCCTCTTTCTGACTATGAACAGCAAGGTCTAGAGAGTCTCAAACCAGAGCTGAAATCGTCTATAGAAAAGGGAATAAAATTTGCCAACCAAAATTAGATGGTTATTATGAGGATTTTAGGTTCCATATTTCTGCATGCTACAGTTCCCTATGGACTCGTATGAAGAGTTATGTTGTACTCATATGAAGTTTTCATGCAAAATCAGCTTGTGAGATGCGATCTAAGCTTTGGACTGAGAGATCCCGTTAATAATCTACAAGAGCCTGTGGTTTATATTCTTGTATTTTGTTCATTGCCCATCATTCATATTTGTTCGTGTCAGTTTGCCCACACACACACAACTCTTATCATGAACAGACAATCTTCTGGATACTTGTCCGGACGAAAGTTCTGAATACATAACCCCCGTTATAAACAACGACCAGTTAATACATGGAAAGTTCATACACTTCACAAGCACCGGATGGATGGATTACCAAGAAATATTAGAAGGTCCATGCACCATTTCTCCTACTTATTTTTCGTGTAACTCATTAGGTAGATGCCATATTTTCCATAGAAGAATGACTAATCCAAATAAACCATCCATCTTGTGCTTCTTCGGTATTTGTGTGTGTATATTGATATCCTTCTAGCATTTATGGAATTTTGTCGTCTGGCTAGGAATGATAACCAGAGCTTTCTTATCCCAAGAGATGAGAGCGGATTAGCTTAGGAATGATAACATGCATTGATGCATGTTTCACCTTCACGTATCTAAGATCTCATTTGCCTTAAATTTACAATTACTGGCAAGAGGGTATTATCAAATATCTTTTCTGTTACGTAATAATTTTATTTTATGTTAAATTTTATAAAAATATATTATTATTTTTTATATTAAATAAAAATAAATAAATTAATATATATTTATTTTTAAAAAAATATATTATAAAATAAAATTATTATCGATATTAAAATTAATTATTTAATTAATAAAATAAAAAATTTATTTATTAGTAATAAATAAAAAATTTAAATAAATTTTATTATTCGATTAATATAACAAAAAATTTATAAAATTATATTATTAATTAATAATTTTATTATATTAATTATATTAAAATAATAATAAATATATTTTAATAGAAAAATTCACGTACATATAATATCTTGTAGCTTTGAGAGAGTCGTTGACGCACGTGGCCAGCAATAACTGAAATAAATTGTGGATAGTGCTGTACAGCGGCCGAGATTCGAACTGTCACATTCAAGATATGCAGGAAAGCAGGCTCTACAGCAATCGAAGCAGGTAATAATACCTACACAAATAGATTCTTTAAGGAGGTAGCAATTATTCATGCTACTGCTCTTATCCCTCCTCCACAATCATACGGATGGCTTCATATTCTTTTCTTGCCTTCTTGAAAGAATCATTGATGCATATTTTTCTCGACTTGGCCATCATTTTGCGTGCAAGAGCATGCTACGCATCAATCTTCAGTTTTGGTGAGAGTTATCGATACTGGAAACTTTCTTTTTCTACAACCTAATAATAATCCCCTGTATGCCTTGCCTCCTTGTGGAGAAACCTACTGTCATCACGCCCACAGGACGTCGCTCTGATGGTCGTCTTATCATTGATTTCATTGGTAAGCAACTGTGCAACGCACATGCATGCACCCAAATTATTACGAAGCAAGCATTTCTGCTTTTATTGTCTGTTTTCTTGTAATGTTTTTGCATGCTTTTACAGCTGAATAATTCGGACTTCCGTTTTTGCCTCCAAATCGTAGATACAGCCTTAATGGAAGTAGTTAAATTTTTCAAAGGGATGCAAATTTTGCTGTTGTAGGATCAACAGCGATACATGCCGCATATATATATATATATATATATATATATTTTTTTTTTTTTTTATAGAAAGGAACATCTATGATCCTACCAGGAATAGTACATTGAGAATTCAACCGGGGTTGTTCAAATAACTTTTATCGTCTCTTTATTTTATTCCTCAGTTTCAGGTATATATACTTATAAAGAAAGATAAATACCTATGTAATACATATCATTTGAAGAATTGAAGTTGGCTATTCAATTTATCTACAGATTGCAAAGAGTTCCTCAGAAACTCTGATTGTTTTGGGAGAAATTGGAGGACAACGAGTACAACCATTCCCTCCTTAAAGGAAAAGGCCGTGAATAGGTTCGGGAATATGTACCACTTGTGATCAATGTCATTGGTTCAGCTATAGAGGTAAACTATCATATTAGTGAACACAGAGCACAAATTTACTAATAATTTTATCAACTAAATTAACTTAGAGGACCCAAATCACACTTTCAAATATGGTCCAAGATTTGTTTAAATTGAGTTTCGAGTATTATTTAAATCACAATTATTGTGAAATACAAATATTAAATGTCAAATATTAATACCAATATAAATAAATTTTATAAAAAAAAAAATTAATGTTACCAAATACATATTTATTTTTATATTTAAAATTTAGTAAAATCACTGTAATTCTAAATAAAATCCCATTTAAAACACTTGAGTTATAAAAAAGGAAGATGAATGTTAGATGGTTGGAGTATGTGGGTGCTAACAACAGAATTGTATAAGGTTAGGTTTCAGATAAAATGTGTTTTTTTTTTTCCATTTTCGGATAAGTTTCTTCTCTGGCTCAAAATATGGGGGCAGGGAAAGTGAAATGCCATGTGACTTGTTATTGGTGCCTCAAAAAATGGTAATTTTGTGATTGACTGCAAACATATGATGTTTAATACGTTTGAGTGAGCTGACAATTTTTAAAAGAAAAAACATATACACACATGTCACAGCTCTTGTGATTTGTAAACAAACTAAGAATCAATTTGGTATCGAGACCGGCCTATCAAAACAAGATTCACGCAAATTTACGGGTCGAGTTGGTTAAAAAATAGACAAATTTGATATGATTTATAAGTTTAAAATTTAATGAATTATATAAAATTTATTCGTGAGTTTTTACTTTTTAATATAAAAATTAATATTATATTAATCATCTAAGTGAGATTTATGAGTCCAAGCTCAATAAATTTAGTTCAATTTAAATTTGTGATAAATCATTATTTTTTATTCAGAAGTTATAATTATCGTAAATTAAAAATACTAAATATTAAATTTTATTTAAAAAAAGAGTAAATTTTATTAAAATTTAATATTTTTAAATACTTTAGTTTCGTTTCTAAAATCAATGAAATCATCCAAGTATCAAACAAACATTAATACAATCAGAAAAGAAAAATTACCTCAATACCAAATTCACACTAGTTTTTCTTATCTCTTATTTTTTTTTTTTTGAAAATTTTTATGTTAATAACAACTAAGTCCTATTTTTTTATAATTTTATAAATAAAGACATAACTTATCTATTTATATTAAACAAATCTTCAAGTTCTATTAAAATGAATAAATTATTCTTAAAATATTAAATTTTGACCCTATGTGGTGTAACTTAATTTGAAGGGTATTTTAATCATCTCAATAGGATTATGAAACCATAAAAATAGGGAGATAGTTGTTGTTATTCCCAAATTTCTTTATTGAGATGCGGCTAAACTTTGCTGTTGTGTTTCTTACGAATGAATGCATTGCAAGTTATGATTGCCATAGGGGTACTGTCATTCTTGGTACCTGGAGTCCTACCATTTGGGTGCCAACCACCCTATCTAGCATATTTTGAGAGCTCGAATAAGGAAGAATACGACCCCTTAACCGGCTGCCACAAATGGCCAAACGAACTTGCTGAATATGACAATCAACAGCTTCAAATAGAGCTGAATCGAATCAGGCAACTTCATCGTCAGGCTAACATTGCTTATACATTTTATACAATGCCGTTATACATTTTATACAATGCCGCGATGCCCCTTTATCAGACACCAAGAAAATTTGGTCGTTTTCGTCTAATAGAATGCAATACTTTTGTCAAACTGAAGTGGTTAATTACGTGCTAATATCAGTTTTCGTCCAGTTTTCAGGATTTACTGGAGAAATTACGAAACCATGCTGCCGAGGGGAAGGAAGATATCGTTTTAATGATGAGGTAAAATGTGGTCATCATCTTGCGTATTCTTGCCCTAACCCTTCTGTGTATATTATATGGGATGATAACCACTTAGCTGAAGCAGCGTATAGATTGGTTGCCAAGAGTATATTACAAGGTCCTTGCACCATTCCTTCTCTCAGAGTTTCGCGTAATTCATTGGCTATACAATACAAGGTTGCGAGCTTGTTTCAATTCTTATGTCATTAACTGTTTGGTAAATTCGATGGAATGAATAATTATAGACTAAAAGATAAAGATTGGTAGGGCATGTAATGAGGATTACCCTTTGTAAATCGCAGTATAGATTTTAAAAACACAATAAATAATAATGGATCAATCAAAATTTATATTAAAGACATACAATGAAGAGTAATTTTAGCAAAATAATCAGCAATTGCATTGTCATCTGTAAAAAAAAATTAAAAAAAATAAAGTAAACATATTTTTTTCATATTTAATTTTTCTATTTTCTTTGCAACAATCTCAATTTTAAAGTTACAACATCTCAATTTCTTACAGCAAAATGGAGCTCTGTCCATTTTTGCAAACTCGCTAGTTAAATGTTCTCTATGTGCCCACAAGCAACACAATTTTATCAGGAAGCAAGTGACACGTACATTTAATACATCCTTATTTATCTTTTTCATGTTTCAACTGATAATAGTTCAATACTCAACTACCAAAAACTTAATTAATAAAAGAACATTGCTAGTGCTAGCGTTGGAATCGTCGTCGGATGAACATCCTACAACAACTTCAATTCTCTAATGAGAGAATGAAAAAGAAAAGCCAACTCAAATTGCTTTGTGTGTATTTCTTTTCCAGTAAAACCATCTCCCGGGGACCAAATGATGGTTGTCAATTCATCTACCGTAATGATTGTGTCAATGTTGCGTTGTGTCAAGAACTTTTTTCGACAGATTAAAGCACAGTTATAGCAGTGTACTAACTACTAACGTATTTGATTACTACATGCTACATCCAGAGGTTAATTAGGTGGTATATTTAGAGGGTTGGGTTTTGAAAATTAAAAATAAGAACGACTAATTCAAATACTATCGATTGAGTCCGACGTTTTATCGGCGAGTCATATTCCAACATGTAGAAGACAAACCGTGCATGCATATTTTCTTTTTTTAAATGGGACGCAACTTCTGGTTGACTTAAGTTGCAGGCAGTCAAGGCTCAACCGGGAGCTCTCTATATATGGACATGGCGTGCAGAGAGTAAAATTGGTCCATAAGTTATCAACCCTAGCTATAATTTGAGTTCTCTATATCTCGTCCCTTTTAAGATTTACCATGAAATTTTTTCATCTCTTCTTTGCTTTCTGTTTCCTGAGGACAATTTCAACAAGTCCTCTACAATATCATGCAATATTTTGGTGATTCTCTGAGCGACACGGGCGATTTCCTTCTTTCTGGTGCTCTTACAATTCCAGTCCTCAGAAACTCCCCTATGGCGAAACCTTCTTTCGTCGCGCAGCAGGCCGGTGCTGTGATGGACGACTTGTCGTTGATTTTACTGGTGTTAATTGTGTTACGTACAGCCGAGGCATCTCGGTCGCCATTTTTGCCACCATATCTAACCCTAACCAAGGGCCAAAGTTTCAAGCATGAGGTGAATTTCGCTGTTGCTGGAGCCACCGCTCTCCAATCGTTTTCTCTCTTGTAGACAATGCATCCTCGAGTGTCTGATTGATTGGTTCAAGAAGCTCAAGTCCTCTCTTTGCTATAGTAAACAAGGTGACATTGACTGAAACCTAACACAGTTCACTATTTAATTATTCTCTCGCGTAAACTTTATGATCACATTTCTTATTTGTCACATTAAACAACTCCAAGCATCTGTGCCTCTAGTTGAAGCAAATTAATAAGGCCACTGATGCAAGTAGATATCAAACACAGGAAAAATTTCAGACGTAGATGTTCACATTTTGTGTAAATTCAAACAACAGAGAATTGCAGAAAGAGAAAGGGTTAAAAAAAATAAATTAACTTAATTTTTTGTACTATGTAGTTGAACTCTCTATACAAAGAATGGGGTTAAAATCTATTGGTAAAATTTTGACCCTGCGGATTAACCATTCTAACATTTCCTTTCTTTTAAAAGCTCTTATTACTTTGTTGGAATATTTGTCAGTTGTTGATAGAGGAAGTTGCGGTGGAGCTACTGGTGCCGGGACATTTTCCAATCGGGTGCTGAGCGGGGTTCTTGACCTTGTTCCAAATGCTTTTGCTAATTAATATCACAATTTAAGCTGATGGGTGCTTTACAGGTGTTGAGAGTAAAGTATCCCCGCGCTAAGATAATTTATGCCGACTACTACAGTGTTGCCATGCGTTCTATCATTCACCTCGACATTTGGGTGAGTTGCTAAGCTTTGTTAGTAACAAATCAATCAATTTTATACACATCTCAGGGGCAGACTCTGATGAGCACATGGAACCATCCATATGGCGGAGAGCCCCCACGGCCCAGACATAACGACCCAACTTGATTATGTTTCGTCTCTGACTCGAGAAAGACGATCAAACAATTCTCAATCATGGTCAAATGATTTCCTTGGTTCAGGATTCTCCGGAGGGTGCTAAAAGTTTGTTATGGAGGAGTTGGACCATACAATTTCAATAATTGAGCGAGGTGGGGGCACGCTGGATTGTGAAAGTCAATCCACTTTTGCAAATTGGGAGCGGAATCCACTTAACGGAGGCTATTCTGTGAGATTAACAAAATGTAACGACAATTACAAGGGGTATTTAATTAATGAATCAATGAATGTTTTTATAAACTAAGACGTGATAACTCATTCAATTTCCGTAGCACAAAATTTAGTCTTCATTACAAATCATTCCATATCTTTTAAAGAAACGATAAGTCATCTTATGTCTATAGAAAGGAACGGCCACTCCATATTTCTATGAATTGGAGTGACGACAAGTCGTACGT
This sequence comes from Swietenia macrophylla, assembly GCA_032401905.1. NCBI lineage: Eukaryota > Viridiplantae > Streptophyta > Magnoliopsida > Sapindales > Meliaceae > Swietenia > Swietenia macrophylla. Next base: position 4,391,532 of record CP135572.1, read on the forward strand.
GCACTCACTTAAAGACAATTAACAACTACTAACAACTATTATTTGCCCATTCATCCAATAGACAAAATGACTTCTTCCTTCTTTTGAAACAACACATGACAGATCAATTGTCTATTTACGTCATATTCATGGCACCACACCATCAAACCGCAAAATCAGAAAGTAAAAGTCAGACATTTCAAAGGTAATAGCATTCGTGCTGTTCATATGGGAATGACATCCAACTCAGCATGCATACGAGTCACCATCTAATGCTACCATATATAAAATACACATCCAGTGTCGGCTTTGCAGTTGGCAATGTGCATAACGATACGAGGATTAGCAATGTATAGATGGTCAGATTTCCCGAATTATGAGCCTCAAAAATATTTCATATCTATTTAGTTAAAAATGAAGCATCAAGTTCTCAGAATACCTGGACAAATTTATGAACTGGGTTGTAGTATAAACAGGAGAGCAGGTATATCAGGACTAACCATCTAAATGAATTAACAAAACAACATGGTTCGTAGAGCAACATGGTCGCAGATTCAAGTATCAAAAGAACTGGGATTAAATTATTTAAATAAATAAACGAAAAAAAAACAATGTGATTTTCTCTACGATCGATCGATTTAGAGCTGTTTGTCATATTTTAATAGACAAATATTTTATTTATAAATAGCTTCACAACCAGTGAAAGCATTGCAGGTGGTTCAGCAGATCATTCAAACTAACTTGGACTCAGAGATTCACTGCAGTAGTTTCTGCAGTTAACAAAGGTTAATGTCAACAGGAACACAGTATCCTTTACATTGTAGAATAAACTGAAACTTCGGAATATATATATATATATATATATAAGGAGCATTGAGTAAATTTAATTATGCAAGGCATAGTGAAATTTAAGAGTCCCAGATGGGACCGAAGGCTGGAATTCCGGCAGACTTGCACGAATTGACAACATCTCTGCTTCCTTCTGGATTGCTTGTAACAATTACTACTTGAGCTCCCCATGTTTTAGCCGTATCAACGCTTATTTGAGAGACGTTCGGCCGACCAAGCACAGCTGTGTCGTGAACAATTACCTTATCCTTCGGATGCCCACTCATCATTTCCTTAATTTCTTTGCCAAAGTTTTGCTCAATCCCTTTGGCCACCCAGAGCACGCACACACTAGCTCTACACGGCTGCAATAGGAACGACAAAAACACGCAAATCCCAGAACCTGTTGCAACCAACAGAACCCTGTCGTACATGTTAGTGAGATAAGGTAGACCCGCAAAGTGCACCCGTCGAACCCACATGTGGCTCGGTGGTTTCGATACTAGGGACTTTGTAAAGTCCCCGACAGCGCCGGCGAGCATCATGTGTTCTGTTTTTCCATCAGAAATGATGCCGAAAGCGTGCCATTCCGATAATGGGGAAGGACTAATCCTACCCAGTATGCCGGCTTTCACTCCGCCCTCGAATTTTATGATAGAGGCGTGGCCTGAAGGAGCGGAGACCCTGACGGGTACACGTCGTACCGTCACCCATGGAGTCATGATCAGCACTGTAATTGCTAACGTGAACCAGAACTCCTGCCTTTTGATCAACCTTGAACCAAGGTCATTTGAGTAGGATTTGGTCTTCGGGTCGTAAGAGATTGTGAGCACAACAAAAGCCCATAAGAGTGCAAGCGCACTCCACCCTGCAAATCTATGAATTCTTTCAAACACGTTGTGGTGAATATGGCGGACAAGGGGGAATGCAGCCAAAGAGGAGAGACAGAGAAGGGAAAGAATTGCACTGGCAACTCCTATGATTTCTGAGGAAGTGTTTTCTCTGTCTTTAAGAGTGAGGACTAAGGAGAATATAAGCCAAGCAACTGAGGAAACGCCACAGCTGCTGTGTATGCCACCAAGACTCTGAAGAAGGGAAGTGGTAGCGGTCTTGATTGGAAGAGGCACCCAAGACCTCCCCAATATTTTTACCACAAGCCAAAAGACGACCCGCAAGAAAGCCTCGCTCCTGCAGAGTGTCAAAGCAAAAATGTTTGCGATGGAAAAAAGAGCAGCCCTGTTTCTTGCATACGGGAAATGGCCAGTGGCTGCAAGAACCAAGCCAATGACGTTCAAGCTTAAGCAAACTACAAAGAGTCGCTTGTACACCGTGAAAAGCCCTTGGTCTAGCAATATAATAGATAATCTTGAACCTAGCTTACGTGCAGCCTTTGGTGGCTGCTCACGCTTACTAGCGGATGGAATGATTGGCTTGTGATCTTTCTCCTCGTTGTGATCCCCTTCTTCTAACCTCTCCAGCATGACATCATCTTCACCATCGCTACCGTCGTCATCGTTTTCAGGATCAAGATCACAGAAGTGGCTACTGGCTCTGCTCATAGATCTTGTTACAGAAGAAGGGAACACTTTGGAAGAGTTGCCTTCATTCCTGAAAGGCCAAAATCTCTTGCTGCTGCGAGGTTCATTTTCTGTGGGTGATGCGATAGCAAATGGATCTGCATGAGGTTTGATCTCAAAGGTCACACCTCTGCAGCTAGAAAACCTCACAGGGCTCTGCATGTTTTCTTTACCCTCACAGCGATAAGAAGTTGTTGCACTGAGAGAAGAAAAGATTAGGAGATTCTAGCTAGTTGCTGTTGTTTGCTCATGGCAATTCCTAAGTGGACATTTTATAGGCCTTTGCAAGCCTATTTACACCTTGACTTAGCCTTTGGCTACCGTTTTACACATTTTATTTGGTCAAAATATTCCGATTTAGCAACTCCTTGAAAATTCGGGCAAAACTAAATGATAACTGCATAACGGTTTTTTTTAACATTCTTGCAAGTCATTTCAAAGTTACGACAGCATATGAAGACTTTTCACTGTTTGAACACAAAAAAGACTTAGTCAAGACTCAAGATTATGATTTTGATTTATGTATTTGTAATGTATAATACATGTACATACCACATTGGTTACTCTTCACTTTCACTATGTTCATCACGTTCCTTTATACACGAATTCCGCCTTGTCTTAGATTTGCATTATGAGCTGATTGCTTGTAATTATAGAAATTATATAATGAGGTAATGACATCCGTTTTCCCCAACTTTTATAATTGTATAAAAAAAAGACGTAATTTTTTCATTTATATCAAATGAGTGTTTAACTCATAATTAAATGATAAAATTTCTCTTATAATGTATTAGTTTTTAATAACGAACTATAAAAAAGATATATTTCATATACTAGAATTCTAGAATCTTCTTCTAATTTTTTTTTTATTCTTGATTTAATAAATATTGACATGCAGTATAATTAATAATGAATAGTTTAAATTTAATATTAAACTTCTTAATTTAAATTATTTATTATTAATTTTATCACGTATCAATCTACAAACTAGAAGAAAATTCTAATCCATCTTTTACAAATGAATAACATATATTTATGTGTAAAAAGTAAACATAAGGGACCCAAACGTTATTGCTCCGATACTGTAGACCAATTCCTTGATTATCTTGCAGAGTTGAAATTGTACTCCTCGTGCTATTGTGACAAATGCGTATAAAAGGATTAAGAAAAATGTTAAAATGGTATTAGTGTTTTTAGATTGGTAAATCTACAAATATTGGGATGCCTGTGTTCCTAATTTATTGGTTAATAAAATAAAAGAATAAAAAGGTAAATCATTCATTAAAAATGACCATTTCAAATAAGTTTAGTGGTGGAAATAGAAAATATTCAGAAACCGACTTGCATGAAGAGTAGCATAATTAATTAATGTGGCTAGAGAGATTCTCTTCGTAAATAACACAGCTCAAAGAGTGCCATAATTACAACTAAGCACACAATTTGATTAGTAATCAACCAAAAGAAAATTTTCTTATTGAGTAAGCCATTGGAAATTCTTGCTAATTTTACGTTGACTGCGTATTCTCGCTCTTTTTTGGTGTCAAATTGGTAGCATTTGGAACTTTGATTCGTTGCAAGCCAGCGTCCCGAACCTGTAGAAAAAACCTTAAGGCTAACGATTTCGGCTTCCCACTACTTTTTGACCTTTTACAGCAAGTTCATGTCGTTCGCAGATCCATTTGTAAACTAAACATTTTCGTTTGAAAAAATTATAGGTAAAATAATTTTATTCCATTAACATACATAATGTAATAAAAATAGAGTATTTTATTCGTTAAATATAAATAAAAAAAATTAAAAATAAATTTTATTTTAATTAATATAATAAAAAAATTTATAAAATTTATTTTTAATTTTTTTATTTATAATAAATGAATAAACTTCTTTTTTTTTTAACTGATTGAATGATATTATTATATTATTTATTTTAAAAATACCAAACCATCCCATCTAAAAATTTCTCATTCCGTGCATACGGCCAAAATCCTTGTTCATTGATCCTTGATTTTAATCCTTGAATCCCATATTCCTTGGTCAACATATTGGGCTATACAGTGCGGATGAAGGTCACCTCCTCCCGTCAACATGTGCAATAGGAACAAAATTGTGAACAACTTTCTAGCTAGCTGCCATTTGAATGTCTACATAAGCGGCTTCCATATCTCCTCATTGCAAATTATGACGTACATAGAACAGCTCGATAATCATCATGGATTCAAAATAACTTATCAAAGACTTGGTCTTAAACTCTAATCATCGAGCTCGATAACTTGACAAGAGATTTGAATTACAGCCCTAAATCAGATATGCCTCTCGTCAGCTGAAAGTAATACGGTGCTTTATGTTCAAGCCTTAATTAGGAATATGAAGTCAACCAGGATAAATTATTACAAGTTGGTCTCCATCGGCTTTGTGTTTCTAGTTCTAGAAATAATAATGGAAAATGATTTTAAGGTAAAACTCGTTCAACTGAACATTATTAAATGATTGAATTATAATCCTTTCGAAAGCATGCTTAGTTTAATTACTCTGAGTTGACGTGACACCACAGTGTATATATTTTTTTTAATTAATGACGTACAACTTGAAATGATTCTATATCAACCCTAATCACACTCTTTAATTATGCAACTTGGATTGCTGTCCTTTTTTATTAAAGAACTTAAAATTCTGCTACTGCCAAGTTGTGATACAATTTGGCTTGTCCAATCTCTCTGACTGTAAATACAGGTAGAGCATTTCAATCTACACCTGGAAAGTGGGAATTGCTTTTGAATGTTAAAACTAAAATGAATTCAAAATTCCAAATCTAGCAATCAGATTAATAGCTGACTTTGCCCAAATCTAGCATTGGCCAAGGTCACCTTCCTTCATATGCCATATATCTGGCTAATCAAATGAAATGTCTACGTAAGAAATGATCAGAGGATCCGTACCTAGCTACTCGGGTTAATGCACTTGGCTAATTTACAGGCATGGACGTACGTATCCACTGCTAATCAAACATTAAACTAGTTTTTATTATATATTGTGCGGTCAGATAATAACGATGGGAATTTAGAAACTTTCTTACAGGCATAATTAATTCTTACAAGTTAAGAACATTGACTAAGCTATGTACATAAGATAATACGTATTTCTCTTCCAAGTGTCAAGTAAATGATACTCATTCGTGATGTAAATGACAAGTAAACGATAGTTACACTTGTTCATTGATTCCTTAATTTGTCTTACCATGCTAGAGTTTTTACAAGCTAATTATGACCTTTGCCCATGTCAAAGATTCCTTTGCTTTTATATATATATATATATATTGATTTTTGAATTGTTCGTCGAGCTTATTTTAAAAACTTCTCTTAAAATTACTTGTACACAACGCCTTGCCCAGCTCAAATATTAATTTCTCTATGACAAAGGTATTAAGATAATAAATGAAGAGAGACACTAAATTCACAAATTAATTACCTAATTAGTGAGAATAATTAATATTAATTAAATACTATGATAATAATAACAATAATAATAGTAATAATGATCATCTCTTCTTAAATAATTTTAACACCAGAGTTGAACCTTCCTGCTAATTATAGAGCAAGAGGTCTAAACGGTATTCATTCATTCATTCATCTTATAATCTCTTTCAGCCTTTAACTTTTGGCAAGTCAAAGTCAAAGTCAGTCTAAAAAGTTGACTCGTTTATCGCACTTGTAAGCGCGTAATCGGCACATGAGACAATCGGAGAACTAGCCGCAAGGGAAGGCCAGATTTTTGTGTACGTCCCATGATTCCTTCCCAACATGTCAATTCCTTGTATAATTTTTCACTTGCAATTTTTATTTTTTTTTTAATTTTTGTTGAGACAATGATTGTGCTGTGTGTGAATATGAATTTACCCACATAATTAATTAACTGCTGTAATTCATGTTTAAAATCACCTGTTTAATTATAATTGATTTACACACCATCAAATTCAATCAAATTCAATGTTAAATAAAATTTTATACAAGATTGTTCTACCATTTGAGTTGTCGGTAATACAGTAAAATTTTTTAATTAATTAAAAAAAAGAATTATATTTATTTATAAAAAATTAAAAAAATTAAAGTGAGTATAATTTAAGTGGGAGAATAAAAAAATTAAATAAAATAATTTATTTTAATTTTTTACTAATAAATGAGATTCTCTCTTTTAATTAATCGGATAATCTGTAATGTTATATCTTAATTGCTCTGTTAATAATTATTCACATTGACTATTTTGATTTGATACTGTTAATTTACTATAAATATTGTTTATCAATCTCAACTACATCTTTTAAATAATTTGTTAGAAAACTTATGAACTTTTATTATATAATCATAATAATAAATAGCAAATAAAAAAATAAAAAATAAATAAATTTATGTAAAAGAATTTTAATTGTTTAAAATAAAAATTACGAGTAAATATAAAAGGATTTCATTATGAAAATTGTAGAATACAACTTTTTCAATATAACAAAAGAACAATTTTAATAATCTCTTTCAAGTATTAGAAGAAAATGCCTCACAATGCAAATATATAAACTCAAATATAATTATCTTATTAATTAAATATATATTTACTCAAATTAAGTATTACTTTGTTAACAAAATATTACACAATCTCATGAGCAAAAGATTCCTAATCATTTGGGATTTATTGTGTAAGATTAATTAAAATATAAAATATTATCGATATTAAAGATTTTTTGTTGATATTGTATGTAAACTGTAAACTCACATACAACTTCAATTTTTTTTTTCTTCCCCACTAGCTAGGTCTCACAGTAGTTCCTCGATACAACAATTTGAGAGGAAGTTTGATTCACAATGCAAAATTAGTTCTAAGAATCCTGGAAAAAGATCAGAGTTTTGAATCTAATCCAGATACAACACCTAATTTACATGCTGGCCTTTCGTAAATTGCTTTGATGAATGCATATAGATGATGAACACCTAAAATTGGCTTACACGATACGAAATTTTATTAATATTGTAGCATACAATACAATTTATTCAAAGTGGATTTAGGTCGGGAATTGGAGCTAACAACATGAATCTAACCAGAAACAGTGATTGCACCAAGACCTAATCCTGGAGGAAACAAAGCGACACACTAAGCAAAATAGAAAAGCACACCAATCAGCTGCAAGGAAACTCGATCCGAGCAGATCCCTCTAATGAATTATAACGAAGCAGAGGGACGTCTTATTCTATTTTATATATATATATAGAGTCAACTTAATGACTTAGTAAACTTTATTATAATTTAAAGTGGAATTAATTCCCCAGTCGCAGAAGGAGGATCTGGCACATAATTATCATCCAGCACCCAGGAGCCATCATCTTCCTGAACCATATTTTTGTTCTTTTCAACCCACCAATTAACTGGTACTTTATACTCAGGCTTTAAACCATCCATATCTTTGTTGACAAGAGATATACAACGCGGAACTGCCAACTTAAAATCCCCGCAAGCCCCTTCAGTACCTGCTACTACGTGCAGGTAAAGTTCCAAGTTATGTGAAGATGCATTGGCATTCAAGTACGGTGACTTTGCACTGTTAATTACCAACTGTTCACCTACGTCAACGTACCCAACTTCCAGACTTGGAAGATCAGGAACAACGTCTGGGATATTTGAAATGCGCAAAATATGAAGATCATTTTTGTTATCACATACTTTCTTGAAGCCTTTGTCACCAACACGAGGGCCAGCGAATGCCATGACTGTGACAAGACATGCTTTGTTTGGCTGATTAGTGGGCTTGTTATATCCATTGGCAACGATGTCCACGGCATTCAGCGTTGCAAGTGCTGCACCCAGACTGTGGCCTGTCACAGTTATGCTGATCTCCTCATCCTGGTATTTATCCACCAGTTTCCTGACCTCGCTTAGAATCTGGATGAGGATATTAGAAATTAGATATTTTAATTTAAAAGCGCGCGCGCACACACGGGGTAAATACTCAGTATTGATAATGAACATTATCTAACTAATGTTTTACCTGCTCTCTGGCGCTGGTCTTACCATAGACGGAATCTGAGCTTTTGGCTGTGTAGAGGGAGTGAAAGCCGCTGTGCACCTTAGGATCGTCGGCATTTCCGAGTACATCTGAAGCTGAAGATAGGGAAAAATCAGCATCTTTAAACCACTCCATAGCCGTCCTGGTTCCCCTCCAACAAATCAAAATATCCCTCCTTCCTAACACATCCTTTCCTTCATCTGTAGCCACAGCTACATACCCCATCCATGAGGATTCCCCGCCAATTACCCAGACGAATAATTCCAATTCGACTCTAGCGTAAAAATAGTTGGTCACCTTATATTTGAAAGGATTACCATTTTGGAGACCAACCATAGAGAAGAAATCGTTCGGTGGATAACGGGGGAATCTGCATTGTTTAGAAGCCGTGTCACCGTTGTAAGCATCACCCACAGCTTCCACCCTTTCACCACAGTGAATAATATAACGGCGGAGATCAATGTCAAGAGGGTCCAATAGACCCTCCCAGTTGTCCTCCCCACTGAGTTTCCTCCAGTTTCCTGCAATACCTGCCATCTCTCACTACTCTTGTATAATTAGTTTTCCCTTGCGAGTGTTGTCTCTTGAAATTTGTGAGAATGGGTACATATTGCAAGCTTTGCATGCCTTTATATAGAGCAGAGTGTGCAAGCAGTCATCCATTAGTCCTTTCCCACTATCGCTAAACTTGAATCATGTCGCATACAACGTACGCGCGTCCACATCTCCTTAAATTTGTGCAATATTAATTGAGATGCAAATGTACACAGTAACTTTTTAAATATAGTGCTATTTATTTTAAAAAATCTCTCTAAAGGTATCATTGCACTGTGAAAACTTAATGACATGTTCTTGTGCATTGGGCCATTGTTTATTTAATCTTTTGGTATTTAATCGTGTGCTGTTAACAGATGTAAACTTCTTCGCGTATGTCTGTCATCGCCTGTGAAATTAGTTGTATAAGAATCTGAAATCAGTTTTATATAATTTAGTTTATTGCCATTCGAATTAAAGACGAGGCTTTGGCCTACATTAGTCTGTCAATATCATCTGGTTGGAAAGTAAGAGTAAGACGACGAAACGTGAATAACAGTGGCGTTGGCATCTTGTCACGTTTGAAGAAAATTTTTCTGCGACTCTGTATTGCTGTGTGTGGGAAAACAGAACCACGAATGACACAACATTCGTGTTTCACGTTTGATGAGAGTGATTCCAATATTGAAGGCTAATTTAAGAAATAAAATTTTTAATATAATATTATTTTTCGAATTACTGACTGTACCATCGTCTCATTTTAAGGATATGCTGAGATCATTCAATTAAAAAAATATAAAATTATAATAAATAAAAAAATTAAAAAAATTCTTATCAATTCATGCATTTTTCTCTTCTTTTTAGTTAAATAATATTATTAGATCATTAAAACTAATATAATAATATTGTTCTATTTAAAACTTTTTCTCTTGCTTTTAAAAGTGGACAAAAATATATTTCATCTGTGATCTATGGAGCCATGTGGCCTATAGAGGACCACTAATAGTATGAACATAACATTACTTTTGTAACCAATATATGTATCATTGTCAGTATAATGAAAGATTATATTTGTTTATGGTCCACACAATCTATATTTCTTCGTACAAATGTGAATGTTATAAATATTGTTCGAGTATCAATTTCACGTTTATTCACAAAAAATGTGAATATATCTACCGATAATTAGAGGATTGGTTATAAATACCCCAAAAGATGGAGGCATTCGCGTAAAAGAAGTTGGTCACAGTGTACTTATAAGGGTTGCCAAGTTCAAGCCCAACGTTAGAGAATAAATCTCTTGGCGGATACCGGGAGAATCCGTAACATTTGGATCCCTGCTCAAGAATGAATGCATCGCCAATAGCTCCAACCCTTTCACCACAGTGAATAATATAGCGCCGGAGATCAATGTCAAGAGGTTCCAGCAGACCCTCCCAATCATTCTCACCGCTAAGCTCCCTCCATTTTTGGGCTATGCTAGAGACTGAGCCTGAGCCTGCCATTTTCTTCACAAACGAACAATGTACGTATGTGGTCTATTGTGTGTAAATAGGTTGTGTGTTGTGAGGACATGGACTCGTATTGCAGGTCATATATATAGAGGAAGGATTCAGGTTACCGAGTTTAGGTTTGGGGTGCATCACCCTTGGGCTTCAGTATTTTACAATTAATGACCTACGTAATTTGAGCTTATCAATTACACGTCATTAAATTAAACGACGTGGCTGCAACGTATATATGCCTTTGATAATTAATTTCTAATTTCTTTCTCGTAACACCTTGAAAACGTTTGAGTATGGCGGCTCATTTCGATTTTGGTGTCGACCACACAAGACTTAAAAGAAAGACATGCAATACTTAGTTGTGTATTCCGATTAATGTTGTTAACTAATAATGCATGACCGTTGAGTTGTCGTGATCAATTTGATCCACGTTTTCATTCTGATTAAATAAACGTGCAATAATTAGTAACATAGCCGAGCACTATTATATCATATATAAACATAATTGGCATCTAACACGGCTACGTAGGACAATGCCAAACATGTGACTTTAATTCGTCATTTATTTTCACAGTATATAATTGACATTGAGGGCCATGTCCTTTCAATTCTCTTGAAAGCCCAGTACCAATAATCGACCACGTAATTTGAACTTATCACTCTAATTATTATCGTGATACGATTATTTAATTAAAAAATAAAAAAATTATAACTTAATAAAAAATTTTATCTTTTTTTATTTTTTAATACATAATTTTTTTATTTTTTTATTTTTCACCAACTATATTTTTTATTATTTTACTAATCAAACGATTCTACTCTATCAACTATATTAATACGATGGGTTAATTTTATTTAAAATTTTATGTACTTAATCAAACAATTTTAACTGAATATTTTTGAGATTGAATAATATTACCGCATTGTAAACATTTGGCTATGGTGAGTCAATTAAACTTTTTATCAGAAGAAGTTAGCTTTGGTCACGTTGGGTGTTGGGTTTAAAGACATTAATTTTCTCTAATTTTTTATATCATTAACTTTTAAGAATTTATTAACACATAAGTATAAAATATAATAAAGGACTCAGATTTTATTTTAACTAAATTTTTTTATTTTTTTATCTTTTAATAAGTAAAAATTAGTTAAAAGATACAAAAAACTAGGATAGAATCTTAATTCTAAGTTTAAATATATGTGAAAATTAGAATAAATACAAAATTTGTGTGGTTCCTTGTGATTTTTGATTAATGTTAATGCTAGTATAACGAGAAAAACATGTTGAAAGTAACATAATAATATAAAACTAAAATAGTATTTAAGAATACTAACTTTTACTGGAATTAATTCATTTGCTCAACAATATTTAACATTTAGCACTTCTATTTTAAAATATACTAGTTATGACTTTGATGTTACCGCAATTGAATACCCACGGAAGCTCTAAAATAACTGCCATCTACCACAACTCCATATGACAATGCTAAACATGTGACATTAGTTTGTCATTTCATTTCACAATAATCAAGTTCTGTAAATTAAGATAAATGGTGGGCATTCTGAGTGTAAGCCGCATAAGTGATCGTTTGAAAGCTTAATTTTCTAGCTAAAACTTGATGACTCTTTCATGTTAATCTCCTTCTTAACTATGTGCAGGAAACAAGGATTAATCATTTCTTTATCTGCAGTGGACATGAAGAATAACATCCCATAAGAACTCTATATTAAAACTAGAGGCCATCAGCATTCGGGAGCATATATATGTAGGCTGTATTTGTACCAACAACCTAGCTAGTCCAATACAAATTATACAAATCAACTCTTTGTTGTTGCCAATCCAACTGGTGACCACATAAACTTTTAGGAGTTAATATGTTCTTTCCTAGGACTTGGAGGAGTTTGTACCTAATCCTCCAAATTACAGGGAGCCATTCTTCAGTTAAACAATGCTCTTGTTATTTACAGCCCACCAGTCAGGTGGTATACCGTGTTTTGATCGCTCTTTAAAATATCTTATCCTTCGATCAGAAGTGCGATATTGGAATCAACTACCAACTTAAATTCGTCGTTGACATGCATTCCAGCAAACAAAGCTCCAAATTATGCCGAATGGACATCAGGCAGAGATAAAATGGAGATATCTTTCTTAAGTCGTATATGTTGATATGTTAGTTGATACTGTTCCCACGTCAATACATTTAGCAAATGTAGGTGGAGCATTAGGAACTATATGTATCATTGGCATTTTCTATCCATTTGGCAACTACGTCGGCTGCGTTTAGTGTTGCAACTGCTGAGATCAGGCTATGGCTTCTCACTGCTACGCTTATTTCCTCGTCCTTATATTTATCCACCAGTTCTCTGATCGCACTTAGAACCTGCACGCACACTTTGAACCTGAAAGTACACATTGAACCTGCAAGCATATAACAGAATCATAATTAATAATCAATTGAACAGTACTATCTGATGTTGTGTAGAGAGAGTAAAAGCCAACGTTCATCTTAGTACCGGTATCATTAGTGGTGTCTCCAAGTTTATCGGAAGCTGAGATTAGATTGTAATGAGAATCTTCAACAACTCAGTTCCTCTCCAAGGTATCAAAATCTCCTGCCTTCCTGACGCAGCCTAGGAAGATCAAAATTTTCTCCTTACTACGTGGATATTTGCTTTTGCACATACAATGACTTATCCAAATATTACGATTACTTACAAGCCATATTATTCCAAAGAAAAAAACAACCAATCTACTTAATAAAATAAAAATTATTTGAAATAACAAAAATCTAGTCATTTTTTGAGAATTTAATGATTGATTAGTGCGTGATAAATTATTAAGTGAGACATTTATATTATATTGACATAATTAATATTATGAAATTATTTAATTAATAAAATAAAAAAATTATTTATTTATAATAAATCGTCTTATTTAAAATTTTCTCTTAATATATATAACATTACGATAATTAATAATAAATTTATTGTTGACACGGTAGGAAATATTGTGGCGCGGCTCTCTGAAAACAATTGTATAATGTGGTTTTCGTATTCAAATCACTGTCATCCAAACGGTACATTAATTTTGAAAACCATTTCTGTATCGCAAATGAAATTAGCATCAAATTCTTTTTTGTTTTGGACATATGCCTGGGGTTCAAAGTTTATTTAACTGTCTACCGAATTTGTCGTGCTATTATATGCCCCAAGCCAAACAAATTAACAGAAACACCATCACTAATCTGATGGTTTCTCACCTGCAAACCAAATCTCCCCACTAGATGAGGGCAGTAATGTCACTCCAATGGGAGTAGAAATTCTTTGAAGAGGAGGTTGATTAGAATGGATAACGATGTGTTAGCTGCTACTCTGAATGGGTTTTTACCATGGAATTTTATCAATTGTGGCTGTAGTTTAGTGGTAAGAATTCTACGTTGTGGCCGTAGAGACCTGGGCTCGAATCCCAGCAGCCACAAATTAAAGCTTTTGAATTCTTTCTCTTAATTTCTCATTACTTTTTTTTTATTTATTATTATTATCGCTGGAGGCCTGGATGCAATAGGCGGAAAATACAAAGTTGTGACCACAAAGGCAATGCAAACTAGGATTATTAAATCATATACAGCAGCTTGCGAACAAATCTAAGAAACCCTGAGCAACTCTGTGGTCATGAATGAAACATAGCATGGAATAGCATCGTTCATATCGAAATAATTGTCAGGGACTGGAAGGCACTGGCGCATACCCTTGATCATCCAGCTCCCAAGATCCGTCACTACGCTGAACCATACTCTTGTTCTTCTCACACCACCATTGAACCGGTACATTATATTCATCCTTTAAACCATCCGTCTCTTTGTTTACAAGTGATAGACAACGCGGAACTACCAACTTAAAATCCTTGTTAATCCCTTGTGTTCCTGCCATTGCATGCAGGTAAAGCTCTAATGTGTGTGGAAATGCATCTTCCTTCAAGCATGGTGACTTTTTACTGTCAATTTTCAACTCTTCACCCACGTCAACGTACAAAGCAATAGTTGGTGGAAGATCAGGAACTTTATCTCTGATGTTTGTGATGCGTAAGAGATGTAGATCACTGAGTGAAGAGTATACTTGCTTGAAGCCTTTATCTCCAACGCGGGGACTAGCAAATACAATTGCGGTGACTGGGCATGCTTTATCTGTCCCATTACTGGGCTTGTTAAATCCGTTGGCTACTATATCCGTAGCATTCAGCGTTGCAAGTGCTGAACCCAGGCTGTGGCCTGTCACAGTTATGCTGATTTCCTCGTCCTGGTATTTGTTCACCAGCTTCCTAACCTCTCTTAGAACCTGAAAATCGACGGTAATTAAGATCATTAAGTTAATGCCGATTTGACTGCAATATATATAATTAACTTCAATAATGTTCTACCTGCTCTCTTGCGCTAATCTTATTGTACTCGGAATCTGAGCTCTTGGATGTGTACAGGGAGAGAAAGCCGCCGTGTACCTTTGGATGATTGGCATCTCCAAGTATATGTGAGGCTGAGGAAAGGGGAAAATCAAGATCTTCAAGCCCCTCCACTTTTGTCTGGGTTCCTCTCCAAGAAATCAAAATATCCCTCCTTCCTAAAACAGCCTTTCCTTCGTCCGTAGCCACTGCTACATACCCCATCCAGGAGGATTCTTTCTCAATCTCCCAGAAAAGGATTTTAACTTCTTCTCTGGCATAAAAAAACTTGGTCACCGTATACTTGAAAGGGTTACCAACCTCAAGACCAACGTAAGAGAAGAAATCTTGAGGCGGATATCGAGAGAATCTGTACCATTTAGATCCCTTCTCGCCAATGTATGCACTCCCAAGAGCTCCAGCCCTTTCACCGTAGTGGATAATATAGCGGCGGAGATCAATGTCGACAGGGTCCAATAGACCCTCCCAATTATTCTCACCACTAAGCTCCCTCCATTTTTCGGCTATGCCTGAGACTGCCATTCAGAAACGATATGTTGTGACTTTTGACTTGCTTTTGCATGTTATATAGTCAAAAATTTTGTACACTGCCAACAATGATATAGCATGTTCGAACAAAAAGTGGACCAATCGTTCAATTGACCACAAAAACGTGGTCTACTATTTTGTTCCAAATTTGTGGTCAGTGTTACTCCACTGGTTTGTTCCGAACATGGTCTTTTCTTTCACCTCCACTACTAAATCTCTATTAAACTATATTTTAATATCAAATAAAATTTCTTAATTTGAAAGTGAGAATATCAACTTGAGCTTTCCAATCCAAATGCCTTCATTGTATACTGCGGAATATGTGATAGGCGGCTCTACTGAATTTGCATTCCGCCCACGAGGTTTAAATGAAAGACAAAATTAGGATCAAATTTAGTTGCTGTCCATCGCAGGAGTGGTGTAATTTTGTTGAATATTATTAACGGAATGGCCATAATAGATAAGAGCACGGCACGGCAGATATTTACCGCAAAATTTGTCTAATTGCTGACGAAAACTGACAAGGTTGATGGAAGACTGCGTGGTTGTTGCTCGCCAATGTGATATGTCCGAAGATTGTTTATGTTTAAGAAATATTCTAATTGGTTTGATTTAAACATCCGATCGCTGCAACAAGACGTCTACATAGATAAAAAGAAAAATAAACCAAGTGCTATAAACGTGCAACTTAAAAAATTAGAATAAGATATCATCATCATCATCATCCTCTTCATGATCCATTAGCTTCCAAGAACCGTCTGCCTGTTGCACCATACCCTTATTCTTCTGAATCCGCCACGATACTGGCACAAGATATTCATCCTTCAAATTGTCTATTGTTTTGTTTACAAGTGCAATATCACGATTAACTTCCAATTTAAACCCTCCTTTGCTTCCTTGTGTTCCCGCCACTCCATGCAAGTAAGCCTCCAAATTATGCCAACTAGAGAAATTTCCAGGACTCTTCAAGTACTTGGACTTTAAAGTATCAATTGTCAACTCCTCCCCGACATCTGAATAGCCTATTAGTGGATATTTGGGAACTATGTCTAATTCATTACGAATTCTCAAGGCTCGGAGATCTTGATATCCGGAAAACACCGTCTTGAATCTTGAGTCGCCGACGCGGGGGCTGGCAAAAACAATGGCTGTGACGGGACAGGTTTTATTTGGCTGATTTTTGGGCTTGTTATGTCCGTTGGCGACTATGTCAACTGCGTTAAGCGTTGCCAACGCTGCGCCTAAGCTGTGGCCGGTGACAGTTATGCTGATTTCCTCGTTCTTCAATAGCTCCACTAGTCTTCTAACCTCCCGAATGACCTATATAATTAACAAGAAACAACCTTAATGAGCAGTATTAAAATTAACTAGAACCTTACTACTTGAAAGATGAACATGGTTTACCTGATCTCTTGCACTGCTCGTATTGAAAGGCGAACGCTGATCATCAGAAGTGTAGATAGAATACCAACCTTGGTGCACCTTGGGCTCATTACCATCTTCATCACCAAATATCTTTTCAGCAGAAACTAAATTAAATTCAAGATCATTAACCCACTCTAGGGTTTGTACTGTTCCTCTCCAAGCAATCAGAATGTCCCGCCGCCCTAAAACTGCTTTTCCTTCGTCCGTCGCCACCGCAACATATCCCATCCAACTTGATTCCTTGCTCCAAGCTTCTCTCGATAATGGCACTATGATAAAGGCATCAGGGACATGTATTTGAGACGTTGCATAAAAAAATTTGGTCACCTTATATTTGTAAGGATTGCCTTTGTCTAATCCCACCTTGGAGAAGAAGTCCTTCCTTGCATACAAGCTGTCTCCTGCATATTTAGATGCCTTCTCTGTGTTGAATGTGTCATAAGTAGCTTGTGCCATTTCGCCGTTATGAATAATATACCGCCGGAGATCAATATCCAGGGGATCGAGGAGGCCGTCCCAGTTGTTTTCGCCGCTTAGAAGCCGCCATTTTTTTCCGATACTATCCGTCATCGCCCTTTTCTTCTTGTTACCAAAGCAACGGATGAGTAATTGTTTCTCCGTTCTTTAGAATTTAGATATGTGCTTGAGAATTGAAGGGTTGCTTGCTCTCAATAAATAGAAATAAATTTCGAATTGCGTTGAGATTCTAATTTCCTCCTTCAATTTCTTATCGAAATTAAGATTAGACTATCAGAATATTAAAAGCAAATTTTATAGTCTGAAGCATTTGACTCAGTATAAAAACATATTTTGCAGCCGACTGCTTCAGCACTATCAAAACTATGAGGAATCGACATATGGGTTGTTTGATAAAATCAACTAGTGACTTTGCTCAAATTCTTTGCCCGATCTTGTCAATAACTTGCCAAATTCATTCTAGTTATTTTAGGAGAAATAGATAAACAATATGTTAATATTCTTCAATTTCCAATGAAAGTACAAACCTTCCAGTTTTGTAATGCCACTATCAAATGAAAGCAGTAAGCCTCGTTTTTCACGCGTTTGGCTTTAAAATCATCGTTCCCGTTTGGTTTGGGGCATTATAATCTATTCTCAACACCTGGAATTTGACTCCAATATTATAAGTGATCGCTTGTCAATGCATATAACCTTGACTTCTTTCCATTCATAGAGTTTGTCAAATGCTTATACGGCTCATTTCTCAGTCCTTGTCATCAGTAAAATAAACATATGGGTTCGTCATCACGATTTCTTTTTTAATTTTGATTAACATTGCAAGCAACATGCTCGGATATCCCTAACCCAAGAGTGTGCCTAATTTTCCGAATTTAGTGGAATGTTTTCTGGCCTGGAGATGATACAGAAACGGAATAGTACTCCATGACCCATGATCGACATGGCCCTTACGGTGCCAAAATGCTTTGCTTTACAGTACTTTTCCACTCTTTGCCTAAGAAAGCGTCAACTTATTCGCCAAAATCTATTGGTGGATTAACTAATATACCCTAAAAGAAAACTAGATTTACCATCTTTGTAAAGCATAATGCTTGTGCAAAACGAAACCAATAAAAAAAACATCTCCACAATGATGAAGTTCTTCTAAATTTTGACGTTGTTCATGGCTAAAAGGCAACCCCTCATTTGCCTTATTCTAACTCAAAACCTTCCTTCATCACTTCCGTTAACTTCTAACCCAGTTACATTTTCTGAATATTTCGGTACAAAAGATATATTTTGGCTGAATTTTAACTCCATTCATGTCTGTGCCTAACGAAAAACGTAGCCTGCAAGTTTTCTTTTTGGATTATCATTAACCTAAAAATAGAGTAATCTTTGCTTCAACGTGTTCTTAGGAGAATATAAGTGGATGTATGAACTTGCTTTCAAGTTGAAGAAGGCAAGTACTGTATTCGTAACTAATATATCGAATACTTTGTTGAAGTAGTGAGGATTCATTAGTCGAAAGTTTGTTGATGCAACCTTGAATTAAAGATATTCTACACACTGCTTTTTTTCGTAGCCTAGGAAATTGTTTGATGCGGCTGTAGTCTGCGTAACAAACTTATTGGGCCTAGAAATTCAAAACGACCCAAAATGACAAACCCATATATCATACAACTTTTGTGCTTTTGGGTTTGTTCAGAAATATCAGTAGACAAACCCAATACAAGAATATTACCATCACAAATCCTTGACATGGGACTCATTTGCAATTCTTGGCCTGGTCTATTTGCGTTGATTGGTCTACCGCCACCTATTTGATTTGCTTCATCTACTTTAGCTTACCATCATTTTCTGTGAAACGATAAGCAACTGCCATACTGATTTTCGGTACCATTTGGTATTAGCTTTTCTAAGGCAATCAATTTCCCCAGGGTGACAAATGATTTCAGGCATCGTTTTCTTGTAACTCCAGAAATGTTTTTCGAGACAGAGGCTTGGAAAGCAACTATGGCCCTCAGACTAGCCTACTACTTGAGTGGTACTCTTTTTAAGTCCAAATAAAGGTTTTCCCGTTGTCGCGGTCACGCAGCCTACCCTTCTTTGAACTTAATTAAGAATTCATACAATCCAACTTAAAATGGGTTAGTGTTGATGATGGCCATTGATGGTTAATTGTTCGTAGAAGTTAAGCCTCTGGTCCAAATAAAAAGATCACGGGACAATGGGAACTAGTGGCGGCCGCAACATAGACAAACAGTCGTTATGCTCATTTGCAGTCCCATTCTCTTCCCAAGTACCAACCCTATTTATTTCGGTCCATCTCCGGCACATGCACAAGCAAATTTGCATAGTAAGAAGTGCAAACGATAGTTTCCATCGTATCAAAATTAAGGTTCTACAAGATTCAGCAATACAAATTGTCTGCACAGGACGTGTATATCCAATTCCAAAATGCTAGCACCATCTTGTTTGTCCTTGTGGGTGTAGCTAGTGGTTGTTTGTCCTTGTGGGTATCGCTAGTGGCTCATGGCCCGTGACAGGGTGGCACTGCAGAGTTTTCCGGGTTTTGCATTGGCTGTGAAATCCATCAATTTTCCGCCCATTGGAGATGGTTTCGTTGACTGCCACAATTAACAATGAAGAGTACTGTTGTAGCCCGTTTCCTTTTTATAGAAATTCTCGCCTTTAAAAATCTTAGTTGAAGGTGTAAATCTTTCAGTAAATAGGGAGAACAGTGCACATAATAATAATAATAAAAGCAAGGTGCTAGTTTCAGCCCAATTATGTGGTAATCTTTGTTGTTCACTCAATGTTTTACAGTAATCTAGGAATTTGCACATAGAGTAATGCATATAAATTACGAAAAAGAAACTGGACTAAGTCTAAGGCTAGGTTTAGCTCCATGTCCCAAAAGATGCCCTATAATGTTTGTCCATGTATGACTCTATTATCAATGATGCATTGAAATATCAGTATCTTTCCCGACCAACACCTAGCCGGGCAGAGATGCAGAACACTAGGCTTTTCATCGACACTCGTAATAGTGTTTAGATTGCACGTCCTTGCAATAGAGATCTACAGGGACCAATATCCAGTGGCTTTAGCTACAGACACATTAATGGTCGGACAAACTTGCTAGATTCGATAAACACTAAATTTGCCTGCCTTTTACAATCGAGTAGCTATTATTCAGGTTCATCTTTGCTTGCAACTGTCGGGCTGTTCTTCTCTTATCAAGTCTGCGTGCTCACAATGGGGATATTTGAACTCCATGCTTCTTATTTCTGTGTTTCAGCCAAGAAGACCCTACTTATTGGTAATTCTACTATACCCAAGAGATTTTCAAAATTTGGAAAACCAGAGAGAGCTTTATATTACTAATTTATGGGTCAATTGTAATCATTTGTGAAGGCATTAAAAATGTATACTCTGAAGAGGCTATAAACTCCCACATCGAATTGAAGATGCATGGATATATAAACGAATGTGATGGTCCTAAGCACGTGTGACAACTTGGCCACCTCAATCCTGATCAATTCCCTCAGCTACCCAAATGACGAAACCCCAGAACCTAACCCATGCATATGCATATGACTGTCTATGCCAAACCTATCAAAGGGAGCCCGGTGAAGGGATATGCATATTATTAACTCACGTTTCGTTGGCATTTGCGTAGCTACCGGCTTCTGCACGAGAAGAATTATACGATGATCTTCAGTTTGAGGCAATATTGGGTTCAAAGGACCACTACTCCCATCCGTTAATTTCCTCTTCTTTGTTACGTTCCTTTCATTCTAGCTTTATTTGAAACCGCTCTTCGCATTTATTCCTCTCACTTGTTTCTTACCTCTCCTCTCTAGTTTGTGAAATAATAATGACTGTATAGTAAGTAGTACATTACACATGTTAGACTCATGCCTGTGATGAATTTCGTGAGAATCACTGTCAATCCATCTGGCGACAGAGATCTCTTTGTCGTTCTTGTAACATTACTCGGAAATGTTTTTACAGTGTTCTTTATTGCAAGTAATAAGATTGCTTAAAACATGTGTACGTGTTAAAGACAGAGAGAGAGAGAGAGAGAGACAATTAGTGGGGTTGGTTCTTCTTGCTTCTCTGAGAGGTTTCACAGAAGCACTTCACCAGTCAATATCAGGGAAGATCCATAACAGCT
Organism: Swietenia macrophylla; assembly: GCA_032401905.1. NCBI lineage: Eukaryota > Viridiplantae > Streptophyta > Magnoliopsida > Sapindales > Meliaceae > Swietenia > Swietenia macrophylla. The sequence goes on from CP135572.1 coordinate 4,413,046, forward strand.
CTAGCTCACTCAATCCCAAGCTCTCCTCTATTATTTACCACCTTTCAGCCAGAGAACGCAGGCAATGTAAAGAGATGAAACCAAAAATAAACTGCAAAAGGGTCTCTCAGAGTTCTATTATTGGTCTCTATTAAGCTAATATTCAGCGGTTCTCAGTGAAAGTGATGTGTCAACCATGTAAATGCCATCGCCTCCCAATTTAGTGAATGACAAATTTATACAACTAACCCATCTAAAAGTAGATGCTGAAATCACCCAAATCTATGCTCGGAGTCCTCCATTTTTTGCATTTTTAGAAGGCTACAGCTAATAAACTTCGGAATTCAGCCAGATATCCATGTGCTCTAGTCAGTCTCCCCAGACTCAAAAGATAATTACGGAATTGATTAAAGAGAAAGTTTTTGGTGTAATTATTGTGTATTTAATTAATAAAATAAAATAAATAAATTTATTAAGAATAAATAAAAAATTAAAAAATATTATAAATTTTTTGTTATATTAATTAAATAATAAAATTTATTTTTATTTTTTTATTTATTATTAATAAATAAATTTTTTAAATAATTAATATAATCGAATGATTTTATCTAAAATTTTTTCTTAACTAAATTATATCATTAATTTTATAAATTATAATTTTATTTGCCATAATTATTTATTAAAATTATAAAGTCTCCTTCCTAATTAGGGATTAGGAGATAATTAAAGAAGTTTAATTAGAATATGGTAAGAGTGGTGGAGTCGGACTTCACCGTTGGTTTGACGTCTCTTGGTAAACCAACGAGTTTTAACCATTCGCAAAACGAAAAATCGTGAGAAAATAGTGATAAACGAGACGGGAGATTTAACTAAGTTGACCGTTGGGCCGACCTTCTCTTTTTTTTTTTTTTTTTTTTTAAAATTTCTAAAATTTGCGCTGTTTGTTACTAGTTCATAACATTCTCATTAACGCGCCTACAAACGCACGTTCTAGTCACGAACTCTTGTGGTTGTAGGGCCCATTATTTTCTGATTTGAAGATAATTGGACAGTCCGATCGGATCTCCGATTATTTGGTCCGGATCCTAACAATTAGGGGTCGCAAATCCGATTATTGTGACTAGTTGGTGCCGTGTTGTCTCTATATCCCATTAAATACACGTGTGAACTCAAATTCAATTCTTTTATTAATTATATCTAAAAAATTAAATATAAATATTATTTAATTATTAAATAAATAATTTAAATATAATTCGTTTAAACACAATTAATAAATAAATTATAAATAAATTAAAAAATTTTGTTTAACCATAATTATAAATAAATTAAAATAATACTTTTATTTATATATGATACAAATTTATTTATTATTTATATTTTAAATAAATAAATAAATATAATAATATAAATATAAATATAATACGATTATTAAACGAATGATAAAAATATGATATATTTATTATTTATATTAAATTTTTAAAAATTTAAATTTATTTATTTATTTTAAATTCACTTAAAATAATCATTTTATAAACCGTATTGTCGTCTCTATTTCTAATATTCGAAATCCAAATTTTAGCCGGATCGGGTTTGAATCGAACAAATATATCCGAATGGAAAATGGTTGGGCAATTCAAATATATTTCAAACTGGATCCGAGAAGACAAGACCGTTTCTCGTAAACTGTGTCCTCACTTTTGCTTGGACTGAGTTCCCTCGTTAACGTCCTCACTCTCTATCTCACTCTTAGATTCTAAAAGATTTTATCTTTCGGACTCCCAAGTTTCGGACAACTGTGCCTGTGCGTCTCTCAAAACACACAGGGCTGTGAGTAAGCAAGCTGACCTTATCAATGGTAGCTGGCAAGGTGAGAATGGCAATGGGTTTGCAGAAATCACCTGCAAACCCTAAGCAAGAAACTCCCCCAGCAAAGCCACCATCGCCTTCGCCGAGCTCGGGGAAAGTTTCTTCTCAGAAAGCAGTCTTCTCACGCTCCTTCGGCGTCTACTTCCCACGCTCCTCCGCACAAGTGCAGCCTCGTCCACCTGACGTGAATGAACTTCTCCGCCTAGTTGAAGAGCTCCGGGAGAGAGAGTCTCTGCTGAAGACGGAAATTGTCGAGCACAAGCTGTTAAAAGAATCAGTGGCCATTGTTCCTGTTCTTGAAAACCAGATCTCTGCGAAAAACGCAGAGCTTCAAGTATCGTTGAAAAAGATTGAATCTTTGCAATGTGAGAACGATAGATTAAAAGAAATGCTTGAAGAGAATAAAATAGAGAGTGAAAAGAAAATTAAAGCTATGGTGGAAGAGATTGAAGAGCTGAAGAAAACGGTGTCGGAACAACGTAGCAAAGCAGAGATATCATTAGAAAGCGACGACCTTTCTTCTTCTCAGAGGTTTCAGGGTCTAATGGAAGTCTCAGTGAAGTCGAATCTCATCAAGAATTTGAAAAGAGTTAGAAGTACGGACGGTGTCGTTTGTTCAAGCTCTGATAATCATCGCCACAAGCTTGAACGACAGGATTCTAAGAGGGAGGAAGCTGAGACTGAGAGACCGAGACATTCTTCTCACTCACGGTGTAACTCAGAAGAACTTGCTTACTCGTTCGAGGCAACTCAGTCCAGTATCAGATCTCGTGTTCCTCGCGTGCCAAATCCACCACCAAAGCCATCATCCTTCTCTTCAGTGTCAACAGATAACAAACTTTCATCAGAAAAACAGATTCCTGAGCCGCCTCCACCGCCACCTCCGCCAAAGAGGATACCAGCTCCACTAAAGTCTGTACCAGCTCCGCCAAAGTCAGCACCTCCACCACCTCCTCCGCCTCCGAAGGGACTGAGAGCGGGAGCAGCGAAGGTTAGGAGGGTCCCGGAAGTCGTGGAGTTTTACCATTCCTTAATGCGTAGAGACTCGCGACGGGATTCCGGGTCCGGCGTACCGGAAGTCTCGCCGGCAACGGCTAATGCCCGTGACATGATAGGAGAGATTGAGAACCGGTCGGCTCATTTACTCGCTGTAAGCGTTTAGTTCCCGGTTTTGTTAACGTTTTTACGGTTTTGCCACTGATGTTGTGTGCGCGACAACTGACAAATCTAAACGCTTTCTTGGTCACCTATTAATTATTTTTGTGTTCTATTGTTCTCTAGCTAAGATAAGACAGTGTCTAGATTCCAAGTTCTCAAACAAATTAATTACTTGAATAAATGTTACAGGTAAAAACAGATGTTAATTAACACTGACAAGATATTTGCTTATGATATGAGCTTTTCTTCTTCAAATTTTACAGGTAAAAACAGATGTTGAAACGCAGGGAGATTTCATAAGGTTTTTGATCAAGGAAGTTGAAACTACTGCATTTACTGATATTGAGGATGTTGTGCCTTTTGTTAAATGGCTGGATGACGAGCTCTCATACTTGGTACAGCTTGTTTATTTCCCACATAAATCTGGTAACTTAATACAAAATTCTGGATTTTGTTTTGTGAAATTTTACATTGAACCTTGAGTTTCGAATTGTTTTAGGTGGATGAAAGAGCAGTGCTTAAGCACTTCGATTGGCCAGAGCAGAAGGCAGATGCTCTGCGTGAGGCAGCATTTGGGTATTGTGATCTCAAGAAATTGGAATCCGAGGCTTCCTCATTTCGTGATGACGCTCACCAGTCATGTGGTCCGGCATTCAAGAAAATGCAAGCTTTACTTGAAAAGTATGTCATTTTATCAATTCTGTTTGAAAAAAATTGACATTTGTTGTTGCAGTTTATGATTTTTTTTTCTTTAATGAATGCAACAGATTAGAGCATGGTGTTTACAATGTCTCACGAATGAGAGAATCCGTGGCAAAGAGGTACAAGGAATTTCAGATTCCGATGGATTGGATGTTTGAAACTGGAATTGTAAGCCAGGTAAATTACTTGAAGCTTGCTTGGTTATTTTTGCGGGATCAAATGTAAATGAACGGTTGCAATGTCAAGTTTAATATTGCAAGTGTATTTCTGTACTGGATGGCGACAATTGGGTGATAATTGTTTACTCATTTCTGCCTTCATTGATGGAAATATTGGTGAAGACAACAAAAGGGAGTGCTTCACTTTTAAGGTGGTCCCCTTGGGAATCACATTTTGCAAACTGTAGAAGAAGAACAGAAATAGTTTTGACATTGTCTTCCAGGTATTATTCTAGTAACAGTAGTGTGCCGCAAGATGACAAAAAGAAGGTTAAATTTTTATGCCTCATTTTCTCTGCCCACGCCTTCACGCACGCACATGTGGACTTCCAGATTTTATATTTATCTGCTTGTTTGCTTCTTCTTTTAACTTAATATTATTAATATTCCAAGAGTAGAGCATCAGATTATCTTAGTTGACTGTTAATCCATGTTTATTTTTATTTTTATCTCAACTGGGATGCAATTACATTCTTTATCTCTAAATGATACCAAGAAAGACCTGAAAGTTCTAAGACCTTGCTGATTATTAAAGAAATTGCTTAATGGATGGAACTTTGATAGTGATTTATTTCTGTATCAAAAAGATATGCTGGGTTCTTCCTTGTTAGACTTGACCAACATAGACTTGAATAATGGAGTAATTTTATTCTATTTCTCCATTAATGTTACTTGTTTCATGGATCTGGGTTTACTACTTTGTGGTATTAATTGTTATGCAGCACAGTATAATGTAAATAATTGACATTTTGGTTTACAATTTCTTGTTTGTTACTTTCAAGCTGCATGATAATAACTTACAATCAATGTATCTCTAATGTTAGCTTATTACTGAATAATAATGCTGTGCATAATTGCAGATCAAGCTGGCATCTGGTAAATTGGCAATGAAATACATGAAGAGGGTATCTGCTGAACTCGAAACAGTTGGTGGCAGTCCTGAAGAAGAGGAGTTAATAGTCCAAGGTGTTAGATTTGCATTCCGTGTACATCAGGTAAAGACTAAAGACTCACTTGCATACCAAATGAATTCAACAATTACAGTAGTTTCAACTTGTTAATGATAAGATGTAACACATTAAAATTTTTACCAGTTTGCTGGAGGATTTGATGTCGAAACAATGAGGGCATTTCAAGAGCTGAGAGATAAAGCCAGATCATGCCATTTACAATGCCAAAACCAGCATCAGCAGAAACTTGTATGCAGGCCTACAACTTGCTAATCCTGTAGCAAACTCTGCTTCGGGGTCGCCACCAGCTTTTGTTGTAAAGATAAAAAACCTTGTTTGTGTATACAATGCGAGCAGCCCCCTTGCATTCAGATTGATTTATCAGTTCATTATTGAAGATAAAGGACTCTTTATATCAGTATATCCATCAACACTTTCTCGACTGTTGGTGTCTCACTGTAGAACCGACATAAAACCTTCTGACGCATTAAGTGCAGTTCTATAGGGACTATCTCTCACACCGATCAGGAAACCGTTTGCTCTGTATACAAAACCCTGTAACAATTTCTTTTGCTAATCGTCGCCGTCTTGTGAAAGTTTAACCAAAAGAAAGTCTCTAGCTCTTCCAGCCCCCTTGTGGAAGGACAACCAAATGCATCCGCCGATTCACTAGCATTCCTCTGGGCACTTGCTTTCTACCGTACAGCTTTGGCATTGAATATCACTTTCTAGTTTCAGTCTTGTTCTGGTGATGTATGATGTTTAAGGCAATATTTATGGCTAACTGAATCCAGCTGTTGTATATAAAATCCAACTTTCTGACATTCTGCTGCATGTTTGAATCGAAGTAGCTCCATTATTTTGTGCTATATAAACCAATGTCTATTACTAATTGAGTACAACTTCCAGCATTTCTACAAATCAATGCAATGCTTGTGCAGTTTGTTTGCTGCCACAACCAATATACAGACTAGTTATGGCTACGGGCAGCAAATTTGCTGTTGGCTTAAATGAGTTTGTATGCACCAACCATTTTATGGATGTGCGCCCTGTTCATAATGCTGTACTTATTTCGAATTGAAAGATGCAATGCATTCTGCAAAATTGTATTAGGTGACAAACAACTCTGATGTCAAAATGCACTTGGGTAAGTTTCCAAATGCATAACCCAACGAGAAGAAGCTGCGCCGTGGGCTTGTTCTTGTATTAGCTGAACGAAGTGTTCAGTGTTGAGGGCATTTTGGTCTGTATAGTATTCTAGTAATGTTTGGACTTCGAGATGAGTACCAGTTCGATTCTTAATTTGCCACTTACTTCATCGACTGAGTTTCGGTCTCTCAAATTCGATCACCTAAGTCTTAAGAACAATTCTTTGTTCTCACCATACCCCTTTATTTATCTGAGAAACCGATCCTCATCTCAATGACTTCCTCGGTTTTGTCGCCAAAGCAATGCAGCGAAAACAACAGCCATGGAAGCGGAGCAGAGTCGTGATACAGCCTCCGGCAGCAGCTCAAATCCACCTATGAAACTCTTGTTCGTGGAGATGGGTGTTGGCTAGGATCAACATGGGTTTCTATTTTCTACGCAATTTCGCTTTCCTCTCGTCATTTGCTCTTTTCTATACTTTTGTAGCTACCCAATAGTTTCTTTTCTATTATTATTTTGAAAGATATGATGATAATGTTCTGTTTGTAGATATCAGTTATAGATTTCTTTGGATTGATATTTTTGGTTTGTTGAATTGGTGCGGGAAACGATACTGATATTATGAAATTGCATTCGACAGGCAAAGATGTTACAGCTGCAGCTATTGGGGCTTGCTGGGATGCCATCTCTTCCAATTTCATTCCTGCATTTAGGAGAAGTATATCTTTGTTGAGATTTCAATTTGTCTAGTACAGTGAGTGTATAAATAAGTTTATTTGTATTTCAGTTTATTGCTTATAGGATGAGACTAGAATGATTGGATTGCCTGTAAACATATATATGCATTAGATACGTGGTATGAGATTGGAAGAATGTGATATTTTGTGCTCTGCTGGAATGGTGAAATAAGAATTTATCAGCCACCTCAAAAGATTGGGATATGGAACTGTCAATTGTTATTAATTTGTTATAACTCACATTTCCTTTTCCCAAGAGTTGTATCCTGGCATGTCTTCTTTTTCAGTTGTTTCATATAGGATGGCTTTAGCAGAGTTGCCAAAATTGAAAGTTCATTTGTAGGAGCAACAACGTGGATCTCTTATGTAGAATATGTATAATTTAGCTGTATGTTTACATGTAGGACAGTTAATCTCTTAGAGAATGCATACTTTTAAAATCTTCAATTCTTTCTATGACACAGTTAATAAAAATCATCATTTTTATATAATTTCACGTACCCCAGGGCTAATCCTGTTACCTAACCTAAAGCCTAAGAGAGATCATATGTCCTCTGCAGTATAGTTAAAAGAAAATGCAAAATTTACCCGACCTCATTACTGCTCTTCCATATTTCAAAGTTTTCTTATATATGATGGTAGTGGTGTTTTCATTAGGTATAATAAGCTGATATGATTTCAGGGTCCATACCTGGTGTCTCTTTTGAACAATTGAAACTACTGATCAAGCTAGGAGTTCCTTTTTCTCTCCGGCGGTCACTGGATATTGAGTGGGTCAAACCAGTCTTTCCCTATTAAGTACCTACACATCTCAGAGTTGGATGCATTGATAATCATTATTGTCTCTTAGAATTTGAAAGAGAAATTGTAATTATTAGTCCTCTTTCTTAAACTACAGTGAGCTTTTTGTTGGTACAGTATTCTCAACTCTAATTTTTATATCTGGTTGAGAATTCTTAAGTATGATTTCTTGATCACATCAAGAAACTGAATTCTTGACCTAATTTCTTGATTTGGTTCTCGACTTGTGATGTTTTAGTTCAATTAGAATGACCCAGCTGATCTCAAACATAAAAAGATTGATATGGAGTTAATAGAAACACATTAAACATCAATATTTTTCTAGGATAACTGAAGTGAATTGGTTTGAAGTGGTTTTAACTTCAATCTTCTGTGTAAGAACTTGAAACATGTTATGCATGCAATTTGTGAATATCAGTTGGAGTCAAATTATGAAAATTTGAATCCTTCTAGCAAAGTCTTGTTTGTTTTGAGTTCTTCAATCGAATAACATCGGGAGATTCTTCTGCTTCACTATGTTTATGCTACACCACTGCTTTTGCAAGCGCTTTTGCAAGCTAAGTATAGTCACTTGTTAAGATCTGGAAACGCATCCCCAATATCTGAGCATTTAGTTATCATGTTTCCTTGGCACTGTAAAACTCACAATTTTGTCGTCCATACCCACAAAAGCTGTAGAAATCTTTCATCAGTGTTCTGGATGATCCAGTAGTAGGCTAAACTCTACATTAATTACCTTTGAGTTCTTGGTGTTATTCTACATATTTTGTGGTTTAGATACTGAGACATAGACAATGAGACAAAATGTGTATGAAATTCCCTCTTTTTTTGGCTGACTTCGACTTTGGTTTAATACTTGCAGTGGCAAAATTTTGAATGTTAAAGGCGTGAACGGAGGCTTGATATGCTCGAGCAGTGTGCATGTTGAGGAAATGGGAGATAAAATTGATGACTGTTACATAGTGAATGCTGCGGTATATGTAAGCCACTAGATTTTTGGTTCATTGCTATACCCTTGAGAGTTTGCTTCAGTCAGGTTTTTCATTCACAAGGGAAAATAGGTGGAGAGATGTTGATTTCTGATTGTTCACAAATCATCTCTAAATTTAAATCATACGGAAGAATAAGGAAATGTCTACTGAATAAATGTAAGTTTACATGATTCTCCACTTCCCCTTCATAGCATTCTATTGTCAATTACAGATGCCTTACTCTTTCCTTTCTGACAGCACTTACTGTGGTCTAAAAAAATCAATCTCTTTACAATTGATTTTTACACCCTTTATTCTGATGAGAAATTTCTTCATCTCCACAAATATATAAGCAATGGGATAGAGAAACTGAAAAAATAGGAACGCTTCCGTGGTATTGAAACTTCACATGACTAGAGCTGCATACAGGAGCTGGTTCCAAGTATCCGGCAGACCAGGAAGGCACCAGTGGCTGCAGTCTGTGCCAGAATGCTCACCGCTATATGTAGATGGGTGAGCATCTTTTCTAAGTTGTGAAAGAGTCGTTATATCTAGCAAATACACCGGCTTCTTAATCATACTTAATACTTTGTTCACAACTGCAGCAGCTGGAGGTGCACCCACTGGGTATGTAGATCCTGAGAGTGGTTGTGATTCTCCCAAGCAGTTCTTCTTTGGTGAATTCCAATCCCTCCCCCTGGTTAAAGTTAAAACACATCGAAACTTTAGTCCATACTTCCATAAACAAAAATTCATATTTTCACCGATAATAGCAAGTGCTGGAGCTCTTCACTTACATATAATGAGTGGGAGAAATGCCCTGGAAGAAGACTCTGGTTTTAAAAGTATCAACATTTTGGTCAACCCATCTAGCCCATGTACTCATCCCTTTATAAAATGCCTCTAAACGGTTCATATCCTTGACCAATGCTTGCCCATCTTGAATGTAATCCCATCTGCATTTCACAGAACAGAAAACATGGTAAGCCCAAGACAAATTTTCTGTGTTTTATGGACAAAATAAGGTAATGACATGAGATTAAAAAGAATAAGATCATACCCTCGAGAACTTCCAGTGTGGGTCCACCAATGCCATGAATTGAAAATCAGAATGTCCATGTCTTTCCAAACATTGCCAGCTTGGATTGAATTTAGCATCAGTACTCGCCCAACTTTCTGTCTAACTATATCGACTAAGTATGGCGTTCGATACAAAAGCAGACTTACTCCATACCCCTGCACATTTCCATTTCTTAGCCCATGAGAACAAAAAATAACCATTAGTGTACAACTAAGAGTCTGTTTCTAACTTTTATATTTTTGCCTAACTTTGAGAGCCTCGCAATATTTAGTGAATACCCATTTCTATTTGATAATTAATATTTAACTGTCGAGTCTTAAATGGCAAGAATCTAGCCCCCTTTAACAAATGAACCAGTCTTAAATTAGTAGAAAGTTACTCCCCAAGTGCTAACCCACATCTCATTTCCGGTAATCTCTATTTAATAGTGTGATTAATTGACTAACAGACACGGGAATCAAATAATTGCATAGGCAAAGCCCAAAAAAGAATAACAGGTTGGCAGGTTCATGGTCACAGCCGTAATCTGTAAGTGGTGATGAACCCTGTTTTGGTGTCTTAATTAGATATAAAGATACATGCGGCGGCCAACTAATAATGCATCAATTCGTGCAATTTCTAAAGCCCTTGTTTCCTAACTTTTTTCTGCCAAGTCAAAAAGAAGTAGGATAAAGACAGACTGGGTTTGTTTAAAGAGATAGCTGGTGGGGTCTGTACTAAAATACTAAAGAAACATAGAGCAGTTTTTGTTGGGGTTAATTTCTCAGTTATACCAATCTCACATCCTGTTTTCTTTTTCTTGAATTGTGCATGAAACCTTCTTTCGAGCAAAGTAGAAAATACAGTTGATTGCTGGCAGGTTAGATAAGAGTTTGGTAGGCTGAGAGTAAATAGAAAATCATAGTTCCTATAATAGAATTGAAAAAGAAGCGAAAGAAAAGTAAAGCAAGAGAAAGACATGATTCATTTAATTTCTTAAGCCATCTTTTACTGCTGTCGATTTCACTATTGCTCTTGCCTGTCCGGAAAGAGGAAGGCTCCTTGTGTAACTTCATTTATATGGGTCTATTATTTATTACCTCATTGCACTTAGGTTCTAATCTTCTGTTACTTTGTATCAAATCTAAATTTATCAGAAAAAATATTTGTTTGAAAAGAGTGAATAGTGTAAGCAGCACAAGATGGTTGGAATTTGAAACATACTCCCCGGGAGGAAGAGGTGAACAGAGCGAGAAAATTAAAAAAAAAAAAAAAAAGAACAGAAAACGGACAAAGATTCAGTCCTGCAGGCAGGCACAGCCGCACAGTGGGTTGCGGTGATAATTATAATTCGAAGGGGAAATTAGACTCACCTCAAAAGTAACAGAAGACATAGTGTCCTTCCTTACAAAAGTTGTCTTGGCATTCGGCACCGACGCGTGAATCATACACGAGAACGATTCCCACATATTCAAACTCAGCGAGTCACCCACAAACATTATCCTTTTCCCTCTCCATCTCCTCAAGAAATCTGCACCATTAAATCTACAAAAACAAAAAACAAAATCATATTTTTATTCATACAAGCTATGAACATTGAAGAAAAAAGTAATGGGCAAATGGGGAGTTCATTTTTTTAATAGGTGACCTTGGTAAGGCACAAGAATCAGGTTGCCAGGAGTACTTGAGGTATTGCTTATCAGGTCTGCCATATTTTATGCAATCAAACTCAGCATCAATGAACGGACAAGATGATGAATCGTAGAGAGGATAAGAAGGGTCAATGACCCATTTGCCTCGAAACAAATTGCACCCACCCACTTGCTTTCTTCCTCTCAAACTGCTCACATTGTAGAAATGTTGCTCAGCTTCTGCTTGTTGCAAGATTGACGAAAGCAGAACTTGCAATAACAAAAAGAATAGAACTTGGGAACCAAAACCCATCTTGGATTCTGGGTCCTGGAGAGAAAATTGAGAGTTATGTCCTCGAAAAGGCACAAACACACACACGCAGGCACAGCTGTGAAGAAAAGTTGCCTGTGATTTTGCCTATGTACTGTAAAAGATATATATATATATATATATATAGAGAGAGAGAGAGAGAGAGAGAGAGAGAGAGAGAGAGAGAGAGAGAGAGAGAACAAGAAGGAGTTGGGTTTTGGTGGGTTCACATGGAGGTGAGGCAAAGCCAGAGGACACTGATTTTTATTTTTGGCACAGTTGGGAAATCTTGGATGGATATCTTCTTCTTCTTGTGAAATGTACGATGTTTCAATGGGGTTAATTCTAACTTGGTGTTTTCTCGTGGGAAAAATCAAATCGATCCATCGATCGATCGCGAGAGAGAGAGAGAGAGAGAGAGAGAGATGAGTCTTTGTGTAAAGTTCTTTTACATAATCTATTGGTCTGCATGTCACGAGCCATCTTAATCATGACTACAAAATTGCAGAAGCATAAACCATGTGTTGGCTTCTTAAAAAAAATTATAACACATGCAAGATTAGAGAACCTATCTATGTGTAATTACATGATTAGGGTAACATTAGACTTGCTAAACAGCTGGTATACGTGTTGAAAAAGGATAATAACCAAAGAGTTAAGATTTTTAATCTCGTAATTAGAGAAGAGGCGGAAGAAAACATGTATATTAATTTATAAAAAAAAATAATATTTATTTCAACTCAATACACTTTTAACATTAAAAATAATAAAATATTATTTATATATTTAAAATTTAAAAAATTATTTAAAATTATTTAATTTTATTATATATTAATTACAATATAATACTTAAAATATACTGAATCTCCTTACGTATCACTACTCGTTTATAAAAATAAAAAAAAAATTCTATTTCTATATAATAATTATAGGAAATTTAACTCATGCAACAAAAAAAAAAAAAAACTGAGGGAAACGTGACAGTATTTAATTTAATTATAAGCAACATTATTGCTAGATTCTTGGTGAGAGTTGTTTAAACAATAATTTATAATGCAATGACAATTGATAATCTAACATGTTTCGGCATGATGTCCGAAAATTTAACAGAAATTTCTGTCGAAGAACGATTAATGCTTGCAACTTCAGACAAGTGAAGAGACATCAGAACGATCTTTGTCTTCGAGCGATAAAATTATTGATAACGAAGTATAAATTTGCAATTCATTACCCATAATTCAAAATAATTAATCACAAACTCCATAATAACAACATAGTTTTCACCTTTCCAATCATCAACCGCAGATTTCTATCACACACATAAATGTGGAAACAAGTTGTCACAAACTAATTCCAATTTCCGTATTTCATTTCGTTTTCCTCACTGTTTTTAAAGAGTGAGACTGACCCACAGGGGAAAGAACGATGGTCCAATTTGTGATTGTGAGTTTGTTGAATGGTCTATTGAAATGGACATCGCTAACAGACAGAGAGGTTACCGAAAGCAGCAGCATTGAGTGTGCAGCAAAACAAGAGGGTGTGTTTTCATTTTCTCGGTTGGCTGTTTGCTTAGTTGAACAATTAATAATCTCATATTAGATTAAGCTAAAACGTTACTAAACATTTTCCTCTTAGTCTTCAATAATTTGCTTAAGTTTCTATTGATGGTAAGGAATCATCTAGCATCTTCAAAAGGATAACATACTTCTTTGTTTAGTAGATTGATCCCAAGGAAGAGTTACATAAGTCGATCTTACGATAATGACAATACTATTAATTAAGAATCGAAACTAATATGGAATGTTAATAAAAGATGTGTAATTTATTCCAAAATAGTCAAAATATTTTAAAAAGTTGGGGAAACAGTTTCTTCAAATTAATTGTATTTCATTTGCCTACACCACCTTCCAATATCATTTTCTGAAAACCAAAAAGGCAATGGCACTTTGGGTAGTGGGTCGAAAATGGTGGGAAGCTTAGGCAGTTGTGGGGTTTGCTTTTGCTTGCTCTCCATAGAGTGTTTTCATTATCAGAAACGAAAACAGCTCAGAACATTAGGGTTTTGTTGTCATTATTATTGGTTTTATAATGCAAGTTGTTGTGGTTTTATTATTACTTGGAAAGTGATTCAGTTTTCCATTCCAAAATGGCTGCTTTGCCAATAAATATATAGGTAAGCAAAGATGCCATAGCTAGGGTCAGAAGATCAGCACCAAATTGGATGAATCTACAGCTTTCTACATTAGTAACTATGTTTTAAAAGCTCATGCATGTTTCTTTTTCATCTTTATTGATGAAATGACACATGGGCATGGAATTGTTAAATCATCCGGAATCTTAGAGGGGTGTCACGGGAGGAATCCTCGCGAAAATTCTCAGCCAATGAGACAACAATCAAAGAAGACAAATCTGTGTAAGAAGACATATCTCAGGTCAAGTTTCAACTTTATATAAAGTTGATTAAACCAAGTTCATGTGGTTCAAACTGCGTTATTGCATAAGTGATGGACCAAAAAATGGACTCTAAATTTCCAGGTTATATGTGATGTCACTCAAATTTTCAAGAACCTGCAACGTGTTTTCATCAGGACCCAACACGTTGTCGTGGATTGCGTTATCGTTATGCGATGGTGGGTAGAGTTCAAAGAGTCAAAGCATGCACGCAATAGCCACAGCATATGGGCAACAGTTGGCAAAAAGCAACAACTACCGACATGGGGCTAACATCTATCAAAATGGTGGAGGTCCACGTAAAACAACAATACACAGTACATAGCTTTTAGCTTAACCAGAAGTTGCTTTCCGCAGAAACGATTTTACATCAATCCCTTCTGGTTTTTCTCAGTTTGTCCTCTCATTCTAACCACTTGGTGAATCTTTCTTTATCGTAGAAGAATGATTCGTATGAATCAGCTGTATTTGCTTCACTTCAACTCTTCAACTTCTTGGATATGGACATTCTTTCAGATAAGATTCCTGATGAAATCTTACAGGTTTCATTTTGTTGATCTCTCTCTTTGATGTCAAAGGTCAAAGTTGTCGTACAATTGTGTTCAATTATTGTCGATTTTCTTTTCTTTGTTATGCATATTTTATTTCTTTTTTGCTATCCATTCATTTCATTATATAATGTAATAATCTTTTATTAGTTTATGTAAACGAGAATCACTATCAAAATCCTTGTCAATACCGTTAGTAAGTTGTGCACAACTTCCCAATTATGTGATTCGTCACGGCAATTCTCGAACGATATTTATAATTAATTTTATTTATAATATTTTAGATTCAATAATTAAATAAATATTATTTATTTATAGTACCAGTATAATATTTATTATTAATTTTATTTGTAATAGTTTAAGTTTAATAATTAAATAAATATTTTCATCCTTTTTTAATACAAAAATTTATTATAGATTTATTTTTAAATTTTATAATTTAAAATATATTTATTTAATTAAAAAATTTAAATTATATAATTTATGTATGTGACGCTATTCACAAAGGAATTCTATCCACAGATTTTACAGAAAGCTTAGAAAGAATGTAGGGATTTGTACAAAATGCAATAAACATATTGGGCTTGCCTCGAAAATTAGTTAATGGGTATGTGGCCTCCTGAGAGACACTTGGGCTTCATTAGGCACAGCCCAGTAAATGGGAAATTGGGCCCATTGTTAATTATTACTAAATATACCCCATTTAACGGGCTGGATTTGACCCAAATTTACTATTGTATTTGTACTGGGAGTCTCGGTGGTCGACAGGGCAATCTTAAACACGGCTTTTTCACGAGGAGATGACAAAACGAAAGAGCAGTAGAAGCTACAGAGAATCGAAGGCGTAGAGAAATGGCTTCAATGTCGTTAACGACATCGTTATCTCCATCATGGATTACTAGCGGAAGTATCCAACACTCACGAATTCCTTCCGCTTCTCTCACTCTGCAAACAGGAAGAAGCTCTGTGTCGTTTAATGTTGCCAGCAGAAACCTCACTTCTCGCTCTGGGCTTCTTCACTGCTCCTTTGTTTCTTCTTCTTCTTCTTCTTCTTCTTCTTTAAATTCTCTTTCTTTTTGTTCATCTTTTTCAGGTAACCATAAATTTTGGTTCTTTGCTGCGTGGGCGTTTTTCTTCTTGCCAAAATGTTGCCATTTCGTGAGAAGGAATTAGTGTTTTGAGTGAATTGTTAGGATTGAATCATTTAGGGCTTTTATGTTTTCTTGTTAGTTTGTATAATGTTCTAGCTTTTGGATATGATTGAATGATGTAATGCCGATTATCATTATATTGTTATTCCGAATTTCGAATCAACATCGCTCTTGCCTTTAAGGTAATTATTGGTTAGAAATTAAGGGTGCTTTCGTGCTTGGGAAGTTGAAGCAATGCAGTATTCAATTTGGGAAGTGAATAAATTCTTAAAAGGCACTTTAGCAGTGTTTTGGATGTTCTGGCCAAATTGGAGTGATAGAAAATTGGACAGAGTTGGTTTGCTAGCTTATCAAGAGTAACAATTTTGTTTTCACTTGCAGTAAAAGTATCTTCAAAATGACAACCGAACTATTCCATATCTCCAAAATACCATTTATAGATAAATGGATGCTAGAAAAGGTACTTAGAGACCTTGTTATTGTTGTACTTGCAGACCCCTAATATTGATTTCTTTATTGTGGATGGATTATCTTTTTCCCTGTTCTTCAAACAATCAGAGCCTTATTTTCACTTAGTTGCCGGGAATGATAAGAAAATTTAACCTCTACTATTGCATGCACTTAAGCCTCAATATTTGATAGGTTTCAATGTTCTAGTGTGTATTTCCCGTTTCCTGACGTTTTTTTTGTTTCCTAGCTGCATATCTTAAATGTTTTTCACAATCTATGTAACTTGTTGCTGGTGTTTAAGCTTCTTGTTCTTTGAACAGGTGTTTAGACCCAGATTGAGTTCTTTTACCTGAATTGGTTGTGCACTGTCTTTTTGCCTTTGCCATAGTTTATTGTCAATGTTTGAATTTGAAAGATATCTTGAGGTGATTAAACACCATAGGACCAAGCTTGAGCTTCTTCTCAACTGTACGTCATTTGCAGGTTTATCTTTGCGGTCGGATTTCAATTCTAGCGTCGGGGTAAGGAAGGACAAAGGTCGAGGCCTAGTGGTGAGAGCTGGAAAGGCTGCTCTTTGTCAAACAAAGAGAAATAGGTCTCGAAAATCCCTTGCTCGCACACATGGCTTCCGCAGACGGATGAGAACTACTAGTGGTAGAGCAATCTTGAAGCGCCGAAGAGCCAAGGGACGATGGGTACTTTGCCCAAAGTCCAATCCTAACAGTGGGAAGCGTGCATAATTGCTCTTACTATTCAGTTTCAATGTGGTTTGCAGATAATCTATGCGAACTTGATCAGATGCTTCTTTTATTATCTCATTTGGGCATTCTTTTTTTAGCTCCATGAAATTCACGTTCTCATCATCATCTCTGTTATTCTTGTTGTTTCCGTTATTATCAGTAGTTTCTGTTGGGAATTTACTCCAAACCAAGTAGAGAAAGTAACCACTTGCAAGTGAGAATACACCTTGTCAAAAATTGATGTAATGAGATGTTGTTGTAATCAACATGCAAAGAATTAGTGGGAAACTTTGACCAAAATCCTTCCTGAAAAGTTTGATACGAACATAGTTAACCTGTTAACATAATATCTAATGATGATCATTGGACAAGTAACCGGAAGTTGGTGGGATTCCATCTGCTGGGGGGGTTTTTCCTCCCAACTTTGAATTCATTGCACTTAGATTGTTTTTTTTTTTTTTTTTTTTTTTTCTTTTTTTTTTCCTTGTATAGGTGTATTCTTAATTAACAAACAAACAGCGATCTTTGTTGGGAAAATTTTCAGTATACCAGGAGAATAGACAAACTAGTTTTCTATTCAGCATAAAAATTTACATCGTCTCTCATTGATTACCACAGAAACAAGACAAGACAATGTTATATTACAATGACGATTACATCTCTGTTAAACCTCTTCTAGTTCTGCATATATAAACTCAGCCCCTACTTGTTCTATATGTGGTTGTTTCCCGTTTATATGTCATACACAGAAGGTAGTTTGCACCCATTCTAGTTTACTTGTACAAATTTGGTTCTTTTACCTAAGGGAAGTCGTGCAATCAGACATTCGGGCTACAACAGCAAAATCATACATTCCTCCATTAGATTTTAGACCTGCGTATTACGATGGCACATTGTCCAATACGATCGCATTCTAAACAAGGCTTTTATCAATAAATTAATTAGGGATTCATTGACATACTTCCATACAATAGAATCAGCTCTCTTGCATAAGGGTTGATCTTCTTCATAAGTAAATTATTATTCTCAGACACTAAAATGATCAAGCTTTGATATTAACTTTTTCACAGCCTAAAACAATTTAACACCCTGGAGTAGAAAAGAAGAAACTTTACTTATTGGTGAAGTTGAGAACTTACATCCAACTTTCTCAGTTCGCTCTTATGCAATTGGAAATGAAGCTCTGCTAGCAATACCACATAAACCTATTCCACCAACACCTCTGTGCATCCTTATATAACCTCCCTCTCCCCGGTACCTCATCCAGAAATTAGTTTTTCCAAATCCAACGACAGTAACAACATGATCCATAGCAGTCCCACAGGGTCCATTGTAAATACCACCCCCTGTAATACTTGAAACCTGGTGTGTCGGCATCCATCGCAACTGATAATGATTACATGGCTAGAGCCTTTAGTAAAGCATTTTCATCAGCTGGTACGTTTGCATAACTTTTGATTCGTGCTGCTTTCTTCGTTTCCCTTCTACTGGTTGCAAGCTTCTTCCCTTTGCTGATACCGGTACATATATTCGGCTGTCAGACCTTTTCTTCGTATAAGATATGAAAAAGCATCGTCCATCCAACCACCCTTCATCCATTACACTTGGAGCAATCCAACACTTGTTGCTCCGAAAGTGAATACTAAATCTGATCTCGCTGATTCCTTCTACGGCTGCCACTCCTGAAATGCCCAGCAACATCCTATTAAAAGAATCAATTTAATTAGAAAAATGAAAAGAAAAATGAAGCAAGTAAATCATATTCGCAGTACTAATTCACTTACCACATTGGCCTTGGTATTTAGCAGGAGTGACAGTTCCTTTGGTCCTTCAGTCCAAGTTTCTTGGAACAACAGTCATGTTTCAGTATCTGAACCAATTTGTGAGCGCCTGTGAAGGAGTCGAAATCTTATCATCGGGCATCTTGGATCCAGTGTAGGTAGTATGGAACTCTTCATCAGTTAAGTCTGCAAATGCATTGACGCCTCTTTATTTAATTTTTCAGTAAATTCAATATTTTTCTTGAATATCTCAAGGCCCATTTCTTTCTCTGCCTTATTTTTGTAACTGCGCGCATGTTGAAACATCCATTGTTCATATTTCTCAGCAATGAAAGCTTCATGCAACGTGCGAGACATGACTGGAGATACCCGAGTCACAAGAATAATCAATACCGAAAAATTTTACCAAAGGTAATGTAGTGTGCTCTTTTGGTATAATGCAAGGAAGTCCTTTGCCAATGAACCAAGTCAATGGGGAATCTGTGGGAGACTAATTTGCGGTGTGGTGGATGATTTACTTATTTTGTTTTACCATTGGAAACTAATTGGATTTGTAACGATCGATATGATTCTCTCTTGCATCAAAATCAGCCATAACACATTTGACTGATTTCTGTCAATGACCCACATTCTTTTATTTACAGTAATATTAACAAAGAAACAAGTTTAACAATGAATTTCTCCACGATAAGCAGAGAATGCTATTACAATCCAAGATTAATCAAAACATTAGGGAACGAACTATCCTTTTAGCATGGGATTAAGATTTTTTTTGACTTAATCAAAATTTACATGCGAAGTATATAATAATAAAAGTTCAGATTTATATTATAAAATATAAAATTAATTTATAAATTTTATTAAAATATTAATTTATTATTAATTATGTCCTGTGTTATTATCTTATTAAATGAATTAGAAAAAAAAAATTAGAAGAAAATATTAATCTATAATATCATCATTAATTTTTTTATTATTAACTCATTTTGAATCACGATTCTTCAATAATAATTCTAAATAATAAAAATTTATTGTTTATATATTAATAACAGCGAGAAAACAAGCTAGATAGTATAGGCATTTCACAGCCATGAACAATTAAGACTCGAATAAATATAGGAATAATAATAGAGAAAGCAGCACTGTTACGTGCTTAAGAAGTATAACCACAACAGAACGCATTCATCAGCAACTGGATAGGAAGCAATCATGGAAATGCCACATTGGCCCTCAGATGCGTCAAATACTCTCTGTAACTTGAAGTACCCATCTTCACCCCAGCCAGCGGCCCATGAGTTCTTGACTAGCCAATTCTTCATACCTTCCTCGCTTGTTCCGTACCCGACGGCAGTAACACCGTGGTTCAGTGATGTCCCACATTCGCTGTCGAAAATGCCGCCTTGGTACAATTTTAAGGAGCTGGCATCAGTTGCCACTGAGACCGGCTGGTTGGCTACAGCCTTCAGCAGGGCATCTTCGTCATTGGAAGTTACATCTTCTTTTTTTGTAATTTGGGCAGCAATTTCCTCTGCCTTCTGAGTGTCACAAGTTCCGTCCATTCCTTTATAGGGGTAAACTGTTTCATTGGCAATAACTTGATTATGTGCATTTTATTCACAGGCGTCGTCCACCACACCATCTTTGCAGCCATGGTTACTCCCATTTGTTGCACAGTCCACAAGTTGTTGCTCAGACAGTGAGACAAGGCTTTTCGTTTTGATAGCAGTAATACGTTCCACAGCTGCCACTGCTGAAAATGCCCAGCAACAACCAATAAATAAAAACAAAACAGAGAATTAGTTATAGAATTATGATATAAGAGAATGCCTATATGTGTGTGTGTGTGTGTGTGTGTGTGAACTATTGGGGAGTGGAATATTTGGAGTTCTCTTACTGCATTGTCCTTGGTCTTTTACGGGCGTAACGGCTCCTCTCTTTCCAGTTCAAGCTAGGTGGAAACTCTGAATTTTTGTATCTAAATGGGGCGTTCGTTTTGACCGACTTTGAATCGCTGGACATCTTGAATCCAGTATGTGAAGCGAGGAATTCTTCGTCAGTTAAGTCTGCAAATTTATTCATGGCTAGCTTGTAACTCCGGTTCCCTGCACTGTTAAATTCCTCAACAATTGCCAGATTGTCCTTGAATAACATAAAACGCTTGTCTTTCTCTAAGCCATCCTCGTAGGTGCGTCCATATTGTGCTATCCATTGCTCGAATTTTTCATCAATGGAAGCATCATGCAACATACGAGGCATGGCTTCGGATGCCCATGTCCCCAAAATCATCAACACAGAAATGACAAAGTATTTTTCAAGCGGAAAAGCCATTGTTTATAGGTTGAAGAAGGTTATGAGGCAATTGATTTCAGTAATCGATGGTTAAGCTGTGAGGATGGAGGAGCTCATTTCAGGTATATATGGAAGATGAATGTTTGCTCTTAAACAGAATTCTCATTGTAATGCTCTTATGTTTTGGGTGGAAAGCAACCTGATTTCCCCGACTCCCCGGCAGGTTAATTTCAACTTGAATTGCGGATGTAGTATGCATTGTGAAAATAGGAAGTTTGCAGCTAGAGTTATTCCGTGAACGATACGAACTCAAACCTCCGCGAATCAAGCTTGTTCATGACTGAGCTTAACCAATGCATTTGGCTGCTTGGATGTTAATGACTTGCTTGTTTCTATCATAGTTCTTCTAGCTATCATCTCTGGTCTTTTTTGCTCAGTTGTTTAGATCGCTGATGGTGTTTTCTTGCTGGAGACTGCTCTATTTTAACCGATAAATCAGAATTAGGTTCGAGAATTAACTGCCCGTGGATCAATCCAACTCGTAGTTTAAAAAAGAAAGGATGCGTTTTGGTGAACTCAAATCATGGCCCTGGTTTTGAAATTTATTCTCGTACAATTAGATAAGCAGCGTCAATTACAAAGGCAAAAAGACGTCCAGCTGCGCCGCCATCTGTCAGAATCCTCATATAAATTTATGATTAGTCAAAACAAGGTATAATTAAAACTAGGTATAATTAACTTCTTGATTAATATAATATGACGTCTATTCATATGAATTGGTGTAATCTCTGATGTTTAAAGGTAGACCCACTGCACCTATGCAGTAGTCAATCATATTGATTATGTTACTAATCAGAATATAGAACAATACGGAAGGTACTGAATGAGGCATTAAGCGAACGTTATATTTAATATCAAATAGTCATTCAGCCCCAGCTTTGAGGTCAACTAATACTCAAAGATTTGGATAAACAGCTTCAAGAGCAAGGCCACAGAGACCAACATCTCTCTGGATTCTCATAGAGCCTCCCACCCCCCAATCATATGCAACCAAAAAATCCTTTATTAGCCAACAATTCATCCCGTCTTCAGTTGTTCCATATCCAACGATCGCAACAGCATGATTTAGTACAGTCCCACATTTGCCACTGTAAACACCATTTTTGTAGTGTCTGAAATCGTCTTCCCCTTGCATCAATACCTATTGATAATGGTTGCATGCATACAGCCTTGAGTAGCGATTGTTCATCGTTGGATGGTACATTCTCGTATTTACTGATTTCGTCTTAATCTGTTGGTTCTCCCTTATGAATGATAAGAACATTTATAGTATCCTTCACTTACCACATTTGCCCTTGCCGCTTTACCGGAGTAACAGCTCCTTTCTCCCTCCAATCCCTGCTAGTCGGAACTTCAGCCAAGTTTTTATACCCGAACGATGTTGTGGACGGTCGTGATTGGCCCGACTTCTTGTATCCTGTATATTATTATGCAATAAACCCTTCATTCATTCGTCAGGTCTTAAAATTCATTGATGCTTTAATTTGAATGTCCGATTTCGCTCTTTGTTTGCTTTCTCAATGTATTCCAGGTTTCCCTTGAATATATTCTTCCTCTCAGGTCACCCAATTTTGCACTAAACACTATTTTTTTGGGCCACCACTAAACATAATAAAACCAAAATAACATCACCAGTAATTTACATCACTTACAAAATGCAAATTTTATAGCATGTAGTTAAAATAACATTGCAACATTTGGTTAAAAAATAAACGAGAAATTATGAAAAGAGAGAATGTGTTCATATTTTTAGTGATGGAGTTAATTTGCTGCAATTGTTTTTTATATAATTTATTTAATAAAAAAAATTATGAAATCGACTAATTTGATAAATTAAAAATAAAAAATAACTAGTTTGATAAATCATGTTGTGACACAACATGATTTTAGAATCTGAATTCGAGTTTACATAGATTAATATTGATATAAAATAATATAATTATAAATAGGTAATATGATTCACAATATTAATAATTATATCTATTTTAGATTTAAAATTCTAAACATGTTAATTTATTTATAATTATAATATAATAATTTATTTATGATTTAATAATTTTTTTATATTATTAAAATTATTTAATTATATTACAATAGCATTTGAGTATATAGTATTGTATGTATTATAAAAATATATAATAATATATATATATATATATATATATATATTAAACAGATGATAAGATTAAAATATGTTTAATTATATAATAATGTCAGTTTTTAATTATTGATAAGATTATTAAACAAATCAACTATACTTTAGGCTTTATTTGACACATAATGTAAATTTTTATCTTTTATCTATGATTTTTGATGAAAGAAAAAGAAAAAAAATCCTAACTTATTATGAATTGATGCTTCATTCTCAATTTGATTATTAATGCCTACAAAAATAATGGTTTTTTAAAAAAAATTTGGGTATGATTTATACCATGTACAGTGGTTAATTAAATGGTAATTAGAATTATAAGCCTCATTAGAAATATCCTACATCGTCAAAAGATCCGATGTAACTCTGACTTACTCACATATAAAAATAATAATAATAAATACATAAATAAAATTATAAATTTTAATAAAATATTATTTTTTTACGTTTACTTTAAATGATCTTAATTATTTTGTGTTAATCTAAAATATTAAAAATTAATCTTAACAATAGCAAAATCTTGCCAACAAATTTACTTGTTATTCAAGTTTAAATCCTTAATCGAGTGAATGGTAGATCAGAATTAGAGGTGGTAATTGCAGGCTGCACTTAATCAAGTTAAAATTTGACTGGTACAGTTATTTCAATGAGCTGCGAAATTCAATATAGAAAATTATACATGTAATGTAAACGACTAAACGGGGCAAGATTGAACATATTATATCAAACGAGTCATTTAATTGATGCCCAAATATGGACATTAAGTTACAAACGTTGGTGCAATACTACAAAACCATAGAAGAATGAGCTTGAAGACTCGAGTACACATTCATTTTCATATTCGGAGACTATGTGACAGTGGCTTTTCCAAAACCAAAAGCACTTGTTATGTAGGAAAAGGAAAAAGGGAACTTATTGGTGGACATTAAGCATGCATGAAATTTCATTTATAACTTATTGATATTCACGCAACTGGATAAACAGATCTTGTGGCAATGCCACAGAGGCCTCCAGATGCGCTGCCTTCTCTCGAGATCCTCATATAGCCACGCTCACCCCATTCCTCGCCCCATGAATTCTTAATTAACCAGTAATTCATCCCCTCTTCACTAGTTCCATACCCAATGAGAGTAACAGCGTGAGTACACTGAGTCCCACATACTCCATTGAAGACACCGCTTTGGTAGGACTTGAAGTCTTGTCCGCTGCCTTCAATACAAACAGATATTGGTTGCATGGTTACAGCATTGAGTAATGCCTGCTCGTCATTAGCTGGCACCTCTTCAAATTGGCTAATTCTTGCTGCTCGCATTGCTGCCCTCTGTGCGTCGCAGGTTCCTTGCACTTGCTGGTACGCGTAATCTGTTTCGGTGGCGATACCCTGGTTTTCGATAATATACTCAAATGCATCACTCATCCAACCGCCTTGGCATCCATTCCTGTTTCCACGGGTAGAGCAGTCTAATAATTGTTGCTCTGAAAGTGAAATCAATTGACCAGTGTTAATCTGGGTAATACCTTCCACGGCCGCCACAGCTGAAAATGCCCAACAACATCCTGCGTACATAGAAATAATTAAGTTTGACAAATAAAACAAACAGAAAATTGTATTTAATTAGGAAAATATGCATATGGTTCACTTACCACATGAGCCTTGATTCTTAACAGAAGTAACAGCTCCTTTCTCCCTCCAGTCCATGATAGTAGGAACTTCATCCAGGTTTCCATACCTGAACGATGTTGTGGATAGTTGTGACTGCCTGGGCATCTTATATCCAGTATATGAGGCACGAAACTCTTCATTAGTTAAGTCTGAAAATGGGTTGATGCCCAATTTGTATGTCCGATTCCCCTCCTTGTTGGCTTTCTCGATGTATTCAAGATTTTCCTTGAATACATTGAGACGCATTTCCATTTCTGCCTCGTCCTTGTAAGTGCGTCCATACTGAGTCATCCATTGACCGTGTTTCTCAGCAATAGATGATTCATGCAATGTGCGGGACATGACTTGAGACGTGCAAGTCACCAGAATTATCAACATGATGGGAATGAGAAAGGTTTTCTCAAATGTTAAAGCCATTGGTGGCATGCAAGTTGGAGAATATTTTTTGTAGGGTGTCACTGATTTGTAAGCTATGAAGAAGTGAAGCACACAACATAGCTATATATAGAAGACGAAATCGTTCTTTCCTACACCTTTCTCATTTCCTCCTGTATCCAGCCGTAAACATTGCTTTGTCGTGTCCCACATTTCTCGACTGTTTAAACCAAACAAACATCAGTAACCGGGCTGGACTACAATTATCGCCGCGATTGTTGGAGTTGCCCCTTTTTTTAGTGGTGTGTCTTCACGTTTATTAACTTGTGGCACCCACTGATCAATCCCACTTGTAGTTTGAATGAGACATGTGAAGAGTTGCACAAGTCAATAGAATTATCAACATTATGCAAATGAGAAAAGTTTTTCCAAAATATGAAGCCGTTGTTAATTTCCAATTCAAAACATGTTTTCAGGAGGTTAACTTCGTAAGAAATAGAATAAATCTTATTTAAGAAGGCATATATTTCGCATTGAATAATAGAGATACATTGTAATGCACGTATGTTTTGGGGTGGAAAGCAATCTGATTTCCCCGACGCCCCGGCAGGTTAATGTCAACTTGAAAACAGGAAGTTTACAACTAGAGTTATTCCGTGAACTATACGAACTCAAACCTCCGCCAATCAAGCTGCTCATTAATCAGCTTAATCAATGGGGGAATTTCTGGCAACGCATTTCGTCGCTTGGATTGTATGCTCTTGTAAGATCGATGTTGATTACTAGTAAATGAAATTACCAATATTATTTGTGATATCATCCTTTATATCTACTGTAAATGGTCTTAATTATTTTGCGTTACACCGACACATTAAAAATTAATTGTAATAATACCAAAATCTTGCTAACAATTTCATTTGTCATACAAGTTTAACTCGTTAATTGAGTGAATGGTAGATCAGAATTAGAGTTTATGGTGACAAACTGCCCTCAATCAAGTTAAATTGTGAATTATAAAACTATTTCGATAAGCTGCAAAATGGATTATAGAATAGTATGTGTAATGTGAACGACCAAATGAGGCAACATTGAACATATATTTCAAACGAGTCATTTGATTGATTCCCAAATATGAACATTGGTACAATCTTTCGTGCAATACTACAGAACCATAAAAACATGAGCTAGAAGACTCTGTTGACAGTGGCTTTTCCAAAGCCAAAAGCACTTAGTTACATAGGAAAAAAAAAAAAAAAAAAAGAAAACTTATTGGCGTTGAGTTTTTTTTTTTAAAAAAAAATTTCTAGGTGGCCAATTCTTGAAATGTAATCTTAAATGGTTTTAATTAACTATATTAAATATTCCACTCAAAATTTTCATAATTCAATTTTTATGAATCATAATTCAGGAAAAAAAAAAGATTAAAAAGAATCATAATTCCACTCAAAATTTTCATATAAACAAAATTAAATACAATTAACTTCATAATTCCGTTATTTTTTTTATGAAAGATAAATTGATCTTAGTAAAAGCATTTTAAAAACAATAGAATTAATACTCATTACATTATAAGTAAAACTTCTATATTTATTTTAAGAGAGGATTGTATAAAGTAAATATCAAGAATCAATATTCCTATTAAGATTTGGTAATAATCTCAAACATTTAAAGGTAGATCCACTTCACCTAATGATAATTGATACAGCATTAATATGCAGTGGTCAATCATATTGATTAAGTTACAAATCGTAATTTAGAATCATACGCAATGTAAATACTGAATGATGTATTATACGTACTTTTGTATTTTAAGATCACGGTCATTCAGAGCCCTGGCTTTGAAGTTCGCTAATACTCAAAGAATTGGATAAACAGCTTCAAGAGCAAGGCCACAGAGACCAACATCTCTCTGGATCTTCATATAGCCTCCCTCACCCCAATCTGCACCCCACTAATTCTTAATTAACCAGTAATTGATCCCGCCTTTAGTTGTTCCATATCCAACGATCGTAACAGCATGATTTAGTTCGGTCCCGCACTTGCCACTGAAAACACCATTTTTGTAGTGCCTGAAATCGTCTCCCCCGCCATCGATACCTGTTGATACTGGTTGCATGCTTACAGCCTTGAATAATGATTGTTCATCGTAGGCTGGTACATTCTCGTATTTACTGATTTTGTCGAATGTGTCGGTTCCCTTATATGCTTCACAAGTTTCTTGCCTTTCCTGGTACGGGTAATTCCTTCTCGGTAGTGAGACCCCGTCTTGTATAATATATTCAAAGGCATTATCCATCCGACCGCCGGTGCAACCACTGTTACCGTCAGTAGAGCAGTCTATTAATTGTTGCTCTGAAAGTGGAATCAATAGACGAAGATGAATCTGTGCAACCGCTTCCCTGGCTGAACAGCTGAAAATGCCCAGCAACATCCTGCGTACATAAAAATAATTAAGCTCGACGAAACAAATATTTGAAATATAGAGCTAAGACCATTTATACTGTGGTTCACTTACCACATCCGCCTTGCCGCTTAACAGGAGTGAAAGCTCCTTTCTCCGCCCAGTCCATGTTATTTGGAACTTCATTCAAGTTTATATACCTGAAAGATGTTGTGGACGGACGTGATTGGCTCGACTTCTTCTATCTTGTATATTTTGCAATGAACTCTTCATTCGTCGAGTCTGAAAATTCATTGATGCTTAATTTGTATGTCCGATTGCTCTCTTTGTTGGCCTTCTCAATGTATTCCAGGTTTCCCTTGAATATATTAAGACGTCTTTCTTTCTCAGCCTCATCTGGGCAAGTGCAGGACATGACTTGAGATGCACAAATCACTAGAATTATCACCGTTACTAAAATAACAATAGTTTTTCCAAATGTTGAAGCCATTGTTCATTTGCAAGTTAAAAGAAGTTATGGGGAGGTTGCCTCCGTTTAAATATATGCATGATAATAACCGAAGTGGAAAGCATGCATCGTAATCAAGAAGGTGTATTTTTTGCATTGAATACTATAAGATTCATCGGCGATTCTTCTCAAGTAAAGGAAGACCCTTGATTTTGGCTTCCTTGAATTATATTTCTTTCCTTAACAGAGAAGTTGAAAGCATATACTTTTGCCTTCCAATAATTAGAAGGTTCAAGGAGTCGGATCTGACCCAAAGATAGAAATTCTTTACGAGTCTGAATTTAATTTTGTAAGTCTATTTATTATTTAATTTAAATAATAAAAATTCATAAACAAAATTATGTCGAATTTATTTATTTTTTAACCAATTTATTCCCGAACCCACAAATTTACATTGGTCTTATTTTTGTGAAATTTACATTTACTTTATTTTTGGGGACCGGCTCAAACCAATAACATCTTTAAGGATGAAAAATTAAATTCCTTCTTTGCCAAATCAGTACATGCAATTAATGGCAATTGTATAGATGTAATGCCTAGTTTTGTACATATAATTTTACATTTAAATTACGAATCTATGTGTCTTGATATTATATTTGTATTTGAAAATGATGTTTTCCGAAGAAGAATTGGGGATAAGATAAATTAAGCGTATAATTTGTTGAAATTACAGAAAAATAAGCCAATTTCATATACTTTGAAGCTTTAAATTACATAGACAATGCATTTACACGATATGCGAGAACAAGAGGCACATTGCAATCGCTACAAACAGCACACAATTTAGAATAGATTGATGTCCTAATCCATGATTAAGCACAAGATAATTTATTGTATATTTAGTATCCATTTGCTATGATTCAATCAAGCAGTAGGGTAAGAAGATTCCATGGCAATTCCACAGAGACCTTCTTTGGCACCAACATCTCTCTGCATTCTTATGTACCCATTCTCACCCCAGCTCGTTCCCCATGAATTCTTGATAAGCCAATACTTGGTTCCATCGTCGGTTTTCCCGTACCCAACTGCTGTAACACCATGGTCTAGTTCAGTTCCACACTCTCCTGTGAATACACCACTTGAGTAAAATTGGAAATCGGATCCGCTAGCGTCGATGGCAACCGATACTGGCTGCTTAGTTACTGCCTTCAAAAGAGCTGTCTCGTCGTTGGCTGGCACGTCTTCGTAGCCAGTGATCTTGGCTGCCGCGGGAGTTGCCTCCTTTTTGTTGCAAGTTCCGTCACTTGCTTCGTATGGGTATTTAGTTTCGGTTGTAAGGCCTTTGTTTTTAATAATAAATTCAAAGGCATCATCCATGAGACCACCTTCACAGCCTTGGTCTTCACCACTTGTGTCACAGTCAACCAGTTCTTGCTCGGCAAGAGAGATCAATTTTCCTGTTGTGAGCTTTGTAATTCCTTCCATTGATGCCACCGCAGAAAATGCCCAGCAACATCCTATGTTTCACAACAACATGTTAAGTTCGGAAACAAAAGCAAACAAGGACAGAACACAAGCATGCATGCGCTTCTTATATGCGTTAATTTAATCGTTTTACCACATTGGCCCTGGT
This sequence comes from Swietenia macrophylla, assembly GCA_032401905.1. NCBI lineage: Eukaryota > Viridiplantae > Streptophyta > Magnoliopsida > Sapindales > Meliaceae > Swietenia > Swietenia macrophylla. The sequence continues at coordinate 4,442,717 of CP135572.1, forward strand.
CCTTAACGGCGGTAACAACTCCTTTCTTTCTCCAATCCATGTTGGCCGGCACATCAGTCACATTTTCATACCTAAATGATGTTGTTTCAGATGATCTGACACTCCTTTTATATCCATTACGAGAAGCCCGGAATTCATCATTTGTTTGGTCTGCGAACTCGTTGATGCTTAGCTTGTAAGGCTTGCCCCCTGCCCCGTTGAAAGACTCAATATATTCGACATTTTCCTTGAATATCTTGAATCGCATCTCCTTCTCTGCACTGTCTTTGTACACACGTCCAAAGCTGGCCATCCACATTTCGTGTTTTTCATTCATGGTGTCATCATTCAATCTGCGAGACCACGATTGAGAAACGCAAAGCCCCAGAACTAAAACTGCCACTAAGAGCAATTTATTGTCGAGTATTAAAGCCATTCTACTGGCTGAAAACTGCTGTGCAAGATTGTTGTAATACGAGTAAAAAGTTCGTGGAATGCTGAGACTGGATACACTGTCGTCGTTAGAGGTTCTTATAGAAAATGAAATTGCTTGATCAAGAATGTCTCCGAAATTGCATTCCCCTTAATGGGTGAAAAACGACCCACTTACCTGGAGAATCCGGCAAGTTATGTGTAATGAAGACAGCGAAAGTCTGGTTCCGTAGACGCTGCTTCATGTGAGGTCACGTTAATTTCTTTCGTTTGGTGTTGCACTTGTAATCTTCTAAGAATCTCCGCTTGCCGCAGTTTTGGAATCTATTTAACCAATTGTTAATTTGTTAATTCCGCCACTTTCTTTGTATTCTTCAGACTGAAGCTGGTTACCTTGGATTATCTTTCTGTATTTGTTGGTGATGTTCACAAGGGGAAAACTGTAAAGGAAACGGACCTTAAATTTGTCATATTATGAAGTACTCGTCCACATTTCGAATGGAAAATAACCCAAATATTCTCAACTGCTGGAGCAGTGCTTAATTTCAGGCAATTCTAAATCCCAAATTACAAAGTGATTATCTCTGATAAACACCTCGTTTTGCACTGAGAAGTGATTGAATTTTCTCTTTTGACAAAACAGAGAATATTGTATCAACCCTAGCCATAGCGGTATCTACCTTCCGAGTCATGATCAAAGGAAAATTTTACTAGTCCATAAAAATAAGGCATCAAACATTTGTACATGAAATTAACAAGCACCAATTTGAGAGCTGTTACAGATAGCCAATACTTCGATGGTGTAACTTAGTTTCTGCAATGTGGTTGAACCACGGTTTCCAATGATGTTACAGGATCTTCCGCTCGTATCCTCGAATCATAGATTACTTATGGGTCAACCTAAGATGCGAGAGAATTTGAATCACAAGATAATTTGAAACTTCAATAGGAGTAAAATGTATAGAAACTAGCATAAGATATCCAGACGAGCATGAAAGACTAAATTGCTACAACCTGTACCTGAGAGGAGTAGAGCCAACAAACACATGAAATTAATGTCTACCTCAAAAGTATAATGCTTCCTCCTGAATTTCAGCTTACTGTTGGTTTGATATAGGCTCTCTCACACTTTTCTGAATGTACCTGCCTAGAAGATCGGCAATAGCTTGTATTAACGACTTTGGGTCAAATATTATACCCACTTTTGGATTGTGTATAGAATCAACAGTGATCTGCAAAAGAATATGTTCAGCTATGAGTCATGATGCCTAATGCAAATGTAAAGCAATTTGGTTTTATCAAGCAAAGTATGCAAAGAAAATGCCAATCAGAATGCTAACAATAATCATTAATACCACATCAAAGATTCCTTGGGAAGCTAAGTGTTGAATGTCTAAGGGAATTTCACCATCTTTAGGCACCAAAAGTGTGTTGATATACTAACTTGGCTGCACAGAATATCAAAAGTCATATCCTGAAGAAGAAATTAGAACATTCCAAATGATTGTACAATGATGATCAGTAAAAATATCACAACTTTGGCATTCATCCACAATCACCCAATAAAAGATAATAAGTTGAAAAGCAGCAAACACTAACATGTATGGAAAACTAATTTGGTCCAGTTGCAAAAAGAAGAAAATAGCAAAAACTATTCGCCTGCCAAATTAGCATCTATAACAGAAGCATCATCAATTTACTTGCTGAGTTCTTAAGAGAATTTTGAGGATCTCCATAAGTTATATTTAGAGCATTGGTAATGGCAGTTACAAAGCATGAAGCAGAGAAGCCACTCGTTTCTCAATCTTGTGAACCATCCAACAGAAGTACCTAATAACAAAAGGAAACAAATCTATGAAATAAAGTTATATAAAAACAGCTATTTAAAACTTTCAATATAAATACCCAACAACTGGTAAATGTAGGGAAGAGTACAGAAGTAACAAATGTACCTTGGAACAAGACCTTGAAGAAATTATCTCCCCAATACCAAGTAATACCTACATATGGAGCATAGCAAATAGGAAGATAGATAACAAAATCATATTTTCATCAAAAAACACTTAGTATATGAATTACCTTAACAAAAGAAAACCCAGATAATTGCCACAAAAAACAAAGATCAATGAAATTCCAGTGGATAGACTATTCTAGGGATTGTCTATTATACATCCAATGTACCTTACATTTAAATTTTTTAACCCTTACATTAACTGTTTCAAGTTTTTCTTTTATGTTTCAAATTGTTTTGCTATGTGTCTTAAATTTTTCGTTAATCGTTTCAACTTTTAAATTTCATATTTCAAGTTAATTTTGTGGATTGTCTCAAATTTTATGTTAATTGTTTCAAGTTGTCCATTGCATGTTTCAAATTTAGTGTTAAAAAATATAAGGTACAATGAATGCATATTAGCAGTTTCCATTTTTGTAGGTTTTAAGTTACTTTGCCCATTAGATCCTTGTTGCATAATTGCTCTAACATGATTATATAGAAAAATGGCATCCACATGAGGTAACACATTATCATAAAATTTGAAGGAAAGAAGATGCAATTCAAGAAACTAGTGTGAATTCAAAGAAGAGAGTAAAGATGAAGCTGGAACACTTCTTTAGTTGTTGGCACAGAGGGTACAGCAGAACAAATAAATTGGAGAAAACATGACTAAGATGAATTAAATGAACAGAAGAAAACTGCATTGCCAAAGCACCGCTATTGTATAAGTGCCAAGTCTCATTCTATCCGAAACCCAATATGTAAAGACATTAATAGCAAGTTGCTGAAAACAAAATGAAAATGTACTTCACATAAAGAGATTATTACTAATTAATTGTATCAGCAAGTAACAATAATTGCTCATGCTGGCAACAAAAGCAAGTGTACAATAATATCATAACCAGACATCAATATCACCATTGCATGAATCAAAATGGTGATTAACCAAATGTCACTAGAATCATCTCTATCCCAGAAAGATCATATTCACATTACCATATAGCAGTAAAATACATAAAGAAAAATGCAGCGTGTCATAAATTGGTAAGAACTTACCAATGATGGGCAGATGGAAGTAAAGAGGGAACCCATAGCATAAACAATGCAGTCAACAGTGTTCAACTGGTCCAGGACAGCTGGATTGGCTGTAGGGAAGACCTGATCAGTCAGAGTCCTTAGTTTATCATAGGCTTGAATCATCGCAATCATGTAAATATACCCATAGTTAATGTTTCTAGTTCATGCAATGCCAAAATCATGCCATATGTTATAAATATGAAAGGTATAACAAAAATATTGCCGGGCAAATATTGAAGGAATAATACTTTCCACCAAACTATTGCAAAGACAACTACCATTTCATTACTTTTCTTTTCAGATAGAGTTCAAACAATGAATACTAAGCACTAATAGAGAAAAAAGGCCGCTAGTGCATCCAACATTATAAGAATGTCCAACAAAGAAATATATAACAACAAACGGATCCTACATTATCATCCATTGCACAACGTATGAAAACCAAAGAGAAGTATAAGACATAAAATATTTCATGCAACAGATTTCTGCGCTCACTGGACATGTTGAACACCTGCTTTATTCTTGAAGGAAGAGCAGCAACTGCAGACTTTTCCTAGCATCCAAATAAATAAATGAATAATCCCCTAAAGATAACTCTGCCCAAGAAAAAACAACAAAATATCAAAAGACAAAGGAACTTCTCAACCATTAAATCAAATCCACATTCGAAACGTCCGTTTTGCTTCATACCAGTTTAACTTTTAAATATTATAAAGATTCAACTTAACAATTTAAAAGCCTAAATGAAGTTCTTATTACATTTGATTCTTGTTCACTTCCCATGATAACCATCATGTCACCCAACACAGCATCAACTTTATGAAAAACACCATAAGCAAGATATAAGTTGCACCACAACAAGAAGGATGATTTTTTATACTTATGTTTAGTTCTCAATATTCTAAACTTTTAAGTCATGCAATTACAAGAAATCCAACAGAAAAAGCAATGAACAGAATAAGTATCCCGTCATAACTGTGATGATGGCATACCTTTGTTACAGGCTCCATTGTTCCATTGGTTGGATGAGAAATTTCATTCTGACCTCTTATTACAGTCCCATCCTGAAAGTGAATCACACAACGAAAATAAAAAAGAGTACAAAGAATACAAAAATGATAGAATGACAGGCATCAACATACCAAATAATAAGCATTTTTCTTAAATGGAGGGCGGTTTAAGAGGGAGTGTAAGGTTATTGAATCATCCTCGTCCATATTAATTTAAATGTTAAATATCTCCCATACGTCACAGATCTATACATAAAAAAGGTTACTTCAAGATGTGCAGCAACATGATGCAATACATAGCATAATATACCATAACTCCAAAATATGTCAACAAGATGACAATGTATAACATCCCACATAAAATTTTTTTCCCTAACAAATATGCATTTCCAAGCTATGCATAATCACGACATTGCATTCAATGAAGTAGCCAATTTCAGATCTTTTGGCATCATTTTCAATATATCATGAAGTAAACAAGCTTTCAAGAAGCACCAGATGAATTAAGATTCTCCGATATATACATCATAGGCACGCCATACATATGCACCCAAAAATCCAATGCAGTGGCCATGCCTATCACTTCTGAATTGAAACAAAATTCATGAAACCTTCAAGTGTGTAAATGTAACATTCCCACCACATGATCTCATGCCATCATAGACCAAAGAATTTGGATCCCTAAAGATATGTAATCAGCATTTTGAATGAATCAGTTGCTGAACTCAAAAGCAAGACCAGTGAATTGCAAGAGGCATACATACATGTCAAAATATTGATTGATAATCATACCCAGAGTTCACATCCTAGTGTGAGTCTATCATTGGTGGAGATCACGGGGAGGACTTGACTTTCAGGGGGAATATCTGAAACACATGAAAACAAAAATACTGCAGCATCTAAAGACTGAAAAAAGATGTGTGCTCCTGCAAAGAAAAAATTTCCAATGCTGCAAAAATCATAGGCATCAGTTATGTCAGGACAATGTCAGCCAATAGACTGATAATCTTAAATTGATGAAATAGTTTTATATCAGCGCAACCCTTGGTTGAAATTTACCCTGATGAACCCAACCACTTCCTAGACCTCAGGCCTATATCATTAATCAACTACCTCACTATGAGCAAGAACTGGAATGCTAATAGGTAAATTAATGTGACAACCAAGAGTGAATTATACGAAGCCTATTCCATCTTTTCAATTTATAGACAACTGAAAATTTCAAAAATAAAGCACACTCTTGTCAGATGCCACAAAACAGAAACCATACTATCATATGGCTGGCATTAAAAAAGATACCTTCCATTACTGAAACAAAATGATTCATTTGGCCGCCGAAGGATCTGTAATTGGGAAAAAGATGTTGATTATCAGATTGAGCACTTGACAAGTTCCAAAGTTAGTTAAATAATCAGTAATTCATGAATGGGGCGATAATAGAGAGAAACAAAAAATAAAAAGTAAAATGCAAAATAGTAAATAGTCTGACACAATGCATACTTGCAAGTGTGGCAAGGTAGCTATGATATATTTTGGACTGAATAAGTTTCTTGGTAGTCTTTGACATAAATTATCACTTACTGCATAGCTATACTACAATTTTCAGGAACAAATTCTACTCAAATGGTTAAAAACAAAAAAACAAAAAGCATACTGCTCAGAAATTATTTGTGGAAAGAATAAATAAATTATGACATACAATAAACAAGATGATTATAAAGAAAGAAAGAAAGATGCTGGTCAACAATACAACACACTATTTAATGACCTGAGAAAGAAAGAAAGAATGTAATGACGACATGAGAAGACGAGGAGAGAAGGCTGTGCAGGATTGGGATTAGAAATAGAAATAGAATTAGAATTAGAGAAGCAATGGCGATGGAAAGCAAACATTGAAGGAGAATTTGCGCAAGGAGGAAGCAATTTTTGAAAGAGAAGGAGAGGAGTAAATGAAATTGGGGGCCCCCATAAACAGTCCGCCGTATTTCCTTACACCCCACCAGCAACCGATGACGCTACTGGCTCTCTCTCCCGCCTTCTCTTTGCTGTCTCTACGCAAAAACTCGAGCTCTTTCTGCTATTGGCGGGATAGTCCACCTCAGCAGGTTATGCACACGTGGCCTATCATATTCGTTACTTTTTATTTTTATTTTTTAATTCTTTCGAAAATTATTTTAATTTTTTTAAATATTATTTATTTATATTTTAAATTTTTTTTAACATATTTATGAACATCATTCGTTCATTAGATCAAAGCATTTAAAATAAAAATAAATAAATAAAAATACCATTTGACTGACTAAGTTTTATCACACACTAAATGGAAAATTTAACTAAACAATCACCCAATCAGAATCACAAGATTCGTGTTCTTGGGTATTATTCAGGGTTTCTCTGAGTTTTTCTTCCTGTTGTAAAATCTGGTCAAGATTCTGAGTTCTTGCCTTCAGCATTGAACAATGCGGCTTTTCCCGTCTCAAGAATGAAATATGAGACTCTTTCCATCTTGCAACTGCCGGGATAGTCTCGACGTCCTGCGCTGTTGCGTTTGCAAGAATTTCCATGATGGTTTCGAGTTTTTTCTAATAGAAACAAGAAAGATCAGAAAATATATTCAGGGAAATGTAAGTCAATTAAATTCATAAGTTAAATAAATGATTTAGACATTTGCTTTGGCAGAGAATCAATAAAACAATTGGTTAAAAAAAAGTTGTTTTACTAGATCGTGGTCTTCATCTAAGCAGCTGTCATCAAGCTCGACCATCTGAAATGATTGAATAGTACCCGCCTCTGGCTTAGTGATTTCATTACCAGAGATTTCTTCTGCAATAGGGACATCTGAGAAACCGTGCATACTGTTACATTGGTATCAGAATTGCTACTTTCTTCTATGAATATGATTAGATAAGTGCAAAAGACAGCAACATAATGAGGAGGACCTCAAGGAAAGTTCTTAGTCCCTTGAGCTTTCCTTTTGGTCAGGCAACTCTCTCTCCAATAACCCAAAAAATAAATAAATAAATAAGAGAGGCGATGAACAGTGGCGGTTGGCAGACAACAAAGTTCAAGTTTAATTCACAATACTAACTAGCAAATACCAACATGGTTCAATGATGTTTCTGGCACAGAAATGTGCCAGCCGTAACAGAAGCATGGTTAAAGTCTAAGCTTCAAAATCTTTGAATTTTGAAGCTCACTATTCCAGAAAATGTACAACATTACATCTAGGGGAGAAACTCATTACTCGATCAGCCAATACCATAGGTCAATACAAGCAGAGAATCAGATTCACCAGACGTAATTAGAAACAGAAGTGGAAATAATTCAGTCACAGGAGAATAAAGAACAAAACACATAACAGAGCTCAGACACAACCCAAGAAGGCTCAGTTAAAGATGTCGTCAAACAGAAGAGAAAGGAAAAGTACAAAAAAGCGCACACATTATGAAATACTTACCTGGTAATTCTGTTGAGGGAACAGCAGGAGTGACTTCAGAATCCAGGATGGGTTCACATGAATAATCAGAATAAGAAGAATGCATGGGACTTGAGCTGCAATAAGATGCATCTTCAATGTTATTACTCTCTTCCTTTTGGGGGGAAACTACAAGTGGCATCTCATGCAGAGATTGCTTGTCCTTGACAAGATTTTCCCTGGCAAGTACCTTCTTCTTCTTATAAACCCTAGTGTCAACATTCTGTTCCACAGACAGATCAAACTGAAGGCCATCTACAGGTTCCACAGAGGATGAGCAGCGTAAATGATTTTCATTTTGTGATTCGTTTTCACAATGGCTATCATCCATGCTTATCTTTGAAGCATTGGAGTCCATGACATCAATGTCAGAAGCTGGCTCTTTTTCTGTATTCTCTGAAGATTGCAGGCACTCATCTTCCACCAATTCCAAGCAGACTTGCACAACATTGGCACCAACTGTCTGCAACTGGTTTGTAACAGATGCAAACTCCTGTCAAGAATGGAATCAACTTCGTGAAAGCCTGTTAAAATATGAGATTTAGCTATATAAAGGATAATGCAACGACTTGCACTCATCCACAACACAATTTAAGACTTTCAAAGAAGATAAGAAAGGAGTTTGGACAGTTATTTTGCCATTACTGAAAATATCATAGAAACAATTATATGGAAAATAAAAGTTAGCTTAATACAATTGACAAAAAAAGTTCCAACAAACTAAGAACGAAAAAAATTTAAAACTCAAAACAGCAGCAAAGCCGATTTATTAGAGTAATCAAACATATAACCCACCCCAGAAGTTCACAGAGACATGATCAACATACCACTTCCCCAGAAAAAAACAAAACCAAAAGAAAAAAAGTAAAACACACAAAAGAAAATAATCTCGCATGAAAATTAACATCCACAAAGACCAAAAGGAAAAGGAAAAGAAGAAGAGTAAAACTACACCTTCTGCATGACATCATCAACTTCCGAGAACAAATCTCCAAACTTCTGGACTATGTTCCCTATCCAGGATTTACCTTCGCCTCCATCCTCCATAATGAATGAGATCAGCTACACTCTGTGGGCGCATACAAAAAATTATGGGAGCACTTCAACTTCCTCTCAAAGGTATAAAGCAACTGTAATAAATACAACCTCATCAAATATATTAGCAAAGGTTTTAGATTGTTCAACCATCATGTCCTTGCCAAGGATGAAAAGATTATAATAACCAATAGATTAAAACCAAATGCATCATCAGGTAACTGGACTTCTGGAAAGGTCTGAACACAAACTACAACCAAAGTGCAAGAGGTAAAATAATTTCTGGGAAATTAGATACAACAGAACAGGCATTAAACAGCCTAAAGGTAAATCTATCAAGCATAAACATTACGATCAAAACTGAATACTACTGAAGGCATGACAGAAGCTGTTCCCCTTCAGCCGTTCAGTGTCCACAGAGTCCAAACTAGGAGAACAGAAGATAGTTTAACAGAACAGTGGCTAATGGATATTGTCAAGATCAATATCTAAATATTTCTCCACCAAACAACATAAACTACAGGAAACGGGAAAAAATTAAGAATTGAAAACAGAAAAGAATTAAAAATTGAAAACCTAACGAATTGTAATACAGAAACAAAATCACATAAATTTTTCACTACCTCTATTCTATTATAAATAATGGTAAGAATTCTGAAGGAGGAATAAAGATAGAAACACAACAAAAGGTTACGAAGTCGCTAATCACTATATTAAGCTCAGATTAACGGTGATTATTAATTTACTGAGTCCTGATTTAAGGAAGCAATTCAAGTCACTATCCTTCTCGACAAACATACACAGTTGAACCCACCAAAAAAAAAAAAAGGAATGGCAAAATTCTCAAGATCATCAACATGCAAAACACTCCATAAGAGAACACTGATCAAGAAACCAAAAATTTTTAGTGATCAACAAGCCTCCATCTAAAGTACAAAAACCAGCATAGAAAAAGGCCGAATTATAAACAAATAAACGCTGATAATCCAAAATTTCATACGACCAAACAACCTTAAGAATCATCCAGCTAAATGAACTACCAACAAAACCACATTACGAACAAACAAACAAACTGATAACATGCATGAAGTTTGAAGTTCAGACAACTCACAGGTTGCAGGAACTGATACCCAGAAACTAAAACCTCGAAAAAAAAAAAACCCCAAAGATTTGAAAGAAAAAAATATAAAAAAAGTCGCAGAAGAATAAGAAGTAGAAGTAATAGTGAGACAGAAGTTTATAGACACAGAGTTTTTATATGATTTGGGGTGAGCCACAGCCTGAGCTGACTCCGTATTCTATTCCAAGAAGGCTTTTGGTTTGCCGGATCATTAAGTCGTTGAGGTTTGACTAGTTTCAATAGAACATACGGTACAATCACAATCTACGTGAACCGGATACCAAGCATCGGTTTTAGTTTTTTTCCTTTTTATTCTCATTATTTGTTATTATTTGATTTCATTCTGCAGTTCGATTTGTGGGGAGACTAATTTGCTTCAATTCTCATGTTTGGGCTTAGCCTTGTAGGGAGGGCACCAGCCTCTTGAGCTTGGGATAAGCCCAAATACCATCTCTGGCGCTTTTAAGGAGAGAAATATTGACTGCGGATTCAATTGAATTGCAGGAATAAATCAAGCTACTCCATTATCCAAGGGGAAGATTCATATGTTCCCCAGTTGTAAAACTTGGGAATTTATTGCTCATGATATACAATTGTTACCATCAGTCACTGCACAAGAGATGCATGCTCTCAGGAGAAAAATTTCTTCCCAGAATCTACAATTTTATCACATTCCAATGCAGAAGGATTTGTGCTAATAAGGCAAGCTCTTAGAACTTTTGCTAATTGCCAAAGCCTTGAGCTTTGAAGGATCATCAACAGCGTTTGCTCTTCTTGTTATCATTTCCAAATTTTTATGAAGACTTTGTTTCACCAAATTCTTCATCAGTTTCTTCCCTTCTTGATCTTCCCTTGGATTTACAGGTGAACCTATTGAAACTCTTCCTGTTTGTGGCCCTGAATGCGGTCCCATTTTAGCTTGCCTTTCATCTTTAAACCACTGCAACAATTTCATAGCTCTCTTTTGTGCTAGAGGGCTTCCTAGTAAGGCTACTTGAAGAATCACATGCACAATTCCTGACTTGGCCATTTTCTCTCTTTGTGCTGAGCTTTGATGAGCCAAAATCATCAGAATGTAAGCTGACGATTCTTGACACTTTGGCTTTTCTTCCCATGTCAAAATCTCTATCAAACTCTCTGGCACCAGGGGGCTATCTTCCATAGCTTTCTTTCCCATTAATGTTACCACCAGGTTTCCTAATGATGCCAGTGATTTCTCTGAGAATTCCTTCATTGAGCAGAGTTTCAAGAGAGTGTGAACAACCCCATTTGAGACCAAAGGTCCAGCATTTTCCAAAACTGAAGAGAGATTGTACAATGTTCCAATGCATAACCCTTTAGTTTCAACACTTGATCCTGATTCAAGAATCCCAACCAGAAATGGCAGCATTTCCGATGACGAAACCGGGATGTGTTTGTTTGCTAGAGAAGATAATGACAGCAGCAATTCTGCAAATTCACGTGTGGTTGATTCGTCAACTGCCTCAACATTCTTCGGTAGTTTTGTCAAGATTCCTGCCTCCACCATTAGAGCCTTGTTCCTGAAGAAAGAAACAAAAAATTAGGAACACAAGCACAAAACTTTTGACTTCCATCACAACAAAACAAAATACAAGCCCGTAATGACTTTGAAATCCCTGCAAATTAATTATGCAACATCAAATACAAATAATTTAAATGTAGATGAATCAAAAAGTGCACCATTATTGCAGTCTTCCCTAACCATTAAAAAAAAAAAAAAAAAAAACCAGCCACACCGACAACCCAATAAAACAAACAGCTTGGGGGATGGAGAAGTCAACGAGATTCTGAGATTTAGATCTGAGGTGAAACTAAATGTCAACAAATGAACTGCTTATTATCGAATTAAGATCATGGGGAATCTGATCAACTGCTCTATATTATCTGTTGGGCTGTAATTATTTCCCAATTACAGAGAGAATATCACCAAGCTAACATAAGTGTCTGCCGACTCTTCTTGCCATAAAGGTGCTTAGCGGACAATCCGCGCACCTTGCGGCTGCTTACTGAGAATCAAGCACATTTAGGATTAGCTGCGAAAGAACATTGGATCTTTCGTTTCCATAGTGCTTCCTACGTGTTGGTTGGAATGTTTGATCATTGATTGAAAATACAGTCAAGAAAGCAACTCAAATAAGATTTCATTTCCAGAATTCTAGACAATGGCTAGAATTATCATCCTCTTAGAGCATTTCCTCAAACGGGGGAAAATTTCTAGGCCAATGAGTAGTATGCCTGTAAGGGAAAGTCAAATATTGCAAGTGGCGGCGAAATGGGCTCCACTGAAATTAATTTCTTAATTTCATTCAACAAATAAAGATCATAGCATGATAATATCCATTATAAATTTGATCAACCAATAGGGTTTCATTTTTTAAGTTTAATTTAGAACTTTAAATGATGATTAATTTGATTTATTTTTACAATAAATATCAATATTAAGCTAATGGAATTGCAAGACTTACGTGAAAGTGCCATTAGCAAGCTCGATCAACGCCTTGACGGCGGCACGGCGGCGGCCGATAACTTCTGTGGCCACCATGGAGACCAACATCTGTAAAACACCGAGTTCAGCCATCAACTTTTTTATTTTCGCATCTTCTTTAGCAAGTCTTGCAATTTCCTTAGCGGCCATCTCCTTCTCTTCCCAGCTTCCGAAGTGAAGCCTCTTCACTGATTTTTGCAACACCACAGAATCCTCCTCCTCCCTTTGTTGCTTCTCCTCCTCCACCACAACTTGCACGTCTTCTCGGTAGAGACCTCTCGACGTTCTCGAGAAATCAAGATTGCTATGATTGGACACCAACGACGGCGACAACGACGACGACTCTGGTTGGCGTTTGCGAGCCGCTTTGGATTGCAAGAAGCGACGGACACGAGAAAAGAACTGAAGCTTCGTGCAAGAAAGCAACCAAACAGAAGAGGAAGAAGAAGACGAAGGAGGAGGAGCTGCAGACATGTTTTGTACTGGAGACACGACTGTTTGTGAATAGAATCGTGTCCTTTAAACAATAATCTAATCCCGACTATCTGAGAGAGAGAGGAAGAGAATAGGTAGGGGGTGAAAACGGAGAATAGAGAGAAGAAGACAGAGAGAAAGAGAGGGAGCACGAAGCACATGCAAAGAAACAGTGTTGTCTCTAAAATCTGAGGAGAAGGGTGACGGATTTTTAATTTAAGACATGTAACACAAGGTCCCCTCACTCCGTTTTAGCCAGTATACCCATTATACCCAACCTTTCATTATTTAATTACTTACATGGCATTCAATATTATTGGGGCTAATAACATCCAAGTCCACAACTTATTATTATTTACAAAAAATAATGCAAATAATGCATACCATTACAAAATTTATTTAAAAAAAAAAGAATGAATTCCTAATATTTGTATTTAAGCTGCTTCTCATTCTTGTTTCATGCACAAATTTTATAGATATAAATAATTATTTTTAATTTATAATATTTAAAAAAATTCGAACACCAAACTTGCTCTGGTACTATAACGAATCGTTACTTAACCTAAAAAATTAAACTTAAAAATAAGAGGTTTAAATAATTGTATTGAAATTATTTTGATTGTGATATTTTTGATAAGAACTTAATTTTTTTGATTTTATTATGATATAAGTCTCTCTCAATATTAAAATAATTAAAATAATACTGAGTTTTAAATTTTTAGCCACTAATGTATAGGATGTATAATAAAGGTATTTTAATTATTTTAATAAAAATTGATAATTAATTCTAAAAAATCTAGTTACATTATCTCGATACCTATAAAAAATATATATATAAATTTATAAATTTTCTTGTTACGATGATATTTTATATGTTTTTTTCAATAATATAACATGAACGGTTAAATTTTTAGTATGAAAATTAAAACTAATAATGTATCATTGATTAAAAGAAACATATTTGTTGAAGGAATATCAAAAGCAAATAGATAGATGGTGTTGAAGATTTCCTTAATTAATGTATTAATTAAAATTAGCAGTGATAATGGGAGCTATTAAATACCAAATCCAAATTGAGTAGTTTCTTGGGTGAAGCAGCAGAATCAGACAGCGAAGACCCCTTTAACTACGGATTATTGGTTAAAGGGTTGCTTAATTAATTAATCAATTAAGAAGTTTTAATAAATAATTTTAATCACGAAATTTGATATGATTCATTGTTAGGCCACGTTTTGGGCAATGTGGTATTGAGGGAGGAGCATCAGCCTCGACATCCTAGTCCTTAAGATTTATAATCCACGTGGCAGTCATGCATGCACTGCAACTAGGGTTTTGATATATTTCTCTATCAATGCTGCGATATTCTCACAGGCATGCTTGATCTTGACAAGTGTAAATTTTGCAGCAAGAAGTGTGGATCACTAGATCACCGTAGATTTAATTCAATTATAATATAATATATGTCACATCTTATATTATTAACAAATAAATTTAAAATATAATTTATATAATTTAAATTTTTATTTAATATAATTAAATAATTATATTTTGAACTACAAAATTTAAAAATAAATTTATAATAAATCGTATATTTAAAGTAAATAATATTCATTATTGTTGAGCTTGAACTGTTATGATATATTATATTTTAAAATATATTTTTATTAAATTTATTGTTGAATTAAAAAAATAAAAAAACAACGCCATGTTCATATGTTTGGTGGAGGCTGAGGCCTTGGTCAAGAATGTAGGTTAGTGCAACGTGCTCTTTGGGGTTATACTAAGAATGAAATTTGGTTGAAAATATTGGTGGAATGGCATAATGGAGTATGGCATTAGCATTCAGTTCCATGTCATATTCCACTAGTACAAAGTTTAATTCGATCCGTATTGAATTGATGATGATATGAGGTGTACCACAATTCAATTCAAGTTATCTATCTATCTAGCTAGCTAGCATCGGCATGAGGTTTCGTATGAATGTTGGACACTCCCTAACCGACCCTATTATGGGTAAGATTGGATTTATTTAACAAATTTAAGTGACCAATTTTGCTACAAATTAGCTCATGGCAAGCCTTAAAAACAGGTGGGGGAAAATGGAAAATGGAGAATCCACTAGTGAGAGATAAGGGTAAATGTCCACAACCCACAACACAAATCGCAAGCAAATAGCAAATAAACAAACATATTGGACGATTAATCTTTCACAAATCCAATAACGTATTGATTATCAGACTCTTTTAATATTCAAATGAAAAAGTGCAAGACTTTATGCAAGACTATTACAGGAAAGCAGGCAGGCAGACTTTGATTTCTTTTCTTTGCTGCATGTCTTGAAGTAATTTCTCGCGTTGTTCAAGGATGTTAATTTGAACCTAGTAGTAGAAACAAAGGGACTCAGGGTTGGCTGATCATTGTTGGAATTTGTCATTGAATAGAGAGAGGGAGAGAGATTTCGTTGTATTTGGTTGCTAATCTGCCTAATGTTAGTTGAAAATTTAAGTGACTTTATTTGAAAGATCAGGTTGTAGTTAAGAATGATCGAATTAAAACGAACATGAACCTGCGTGAGGAGGAGGAGGAGATGGAGGACTTGGTCTAAACCAAATTCCTGCGCAACTAAAATGAAATGAGAGTTCCCCGTCTACCCACCCACTTGGATCATATCATCATAACAAGTTCAAAGCCATTCGGGAAGAAGAAGAAGATGAAGAAGAAACTCATAAGATTTGATGAAATGGTCTAGCATAGATTCTTATGAACTAAGTTCGGGTCAAAAAGACTCTGGAAAATTAATTAAAGGGGAACACAATCACCAACTCAAAATCAAAATGGAAGTCTTGTCCCGTCCTGTCATGCGCCATGACCATTGACCGCTGAAAAAGGTTGAATTGAAGGGTCGATGCCCCATTTTCAAATAGAAAAAGGAAACAAAAAAAAAACAGAGAGAGAGAGAATTCGCAGCTACTGAATGTTCATTGCTGCTCTTTTATGTATTGATTAATGGACTTTAGTTTGGGGACCTTTTTGATACAACTGAGCAAATTATGTCCTTACTTAAAAAATCGTAAAAACTCAGGGACCGTAAGGAGTAAAAGCAACAAAAAGCGATGCACCAGCCGGGAATCGAACCCGGGTCTGTACCGTGGCAGGGTACTATTCTACCACTAGACCACTGGTGCTTTGTGACAACCCGTGCCCACCTATCATATGATCACTCTGTAAATGGCTGTGTTCAATTCCCCACCCCGTACGTCTGAAATTAAACGAAATCTGTAGCGGAATCATGAAATTTTTCAGTAGGCTGTATGTTATCTACCTTATTTAAGATAATAATTATGTGTTCTTGGACGTAAAGGTAAAACCCAATTAAGGCGATTCAAATTTTGAACACATTTATTTCACTTAGTTTTGTACATTTGATACAGTAAGGACCTTGTCAGATTTCAATACAATCAACTTCATCATCTGTTGCAATATCCCAGTCTAGTTGAAAAGAATTAGCAGATTTCTTCAACTCTGTCAGTCCCGTCAGATCCTCCAGATAGGTAGGATGGTTAATTGCTTGTAGTATGAACTCTGTTCCTCTTTCTCGATATTCTGATACCACCTGTATATGCCATTTTAATCAAATTTAAGAAAGAACGGCAACTTGATCAGTAGAATAATAAAGATAAGGAAACCATTGCAATTTCGTGCCGAAAGAAGGTCCAACTGATCTTTTATAAAATTCCATTTTTCTAGTATCAGGCTCAGACGAATCCTATAATATCATGCCTAAAAACATCTAACCTCTTGAATTAATCAAACAGAAAGTCTATGAGATTGAATAACAATCCATAATATATGTACTTACAGTGCCACAACAAGCTGTGCAACTGTTTGAGGAGTGACCAACCAGTGCCATCTGAGAAAATTGAGAAAGGGAACCTCGAATCTGGTGGGGTAAAATACCAAGAGGTTGTTCACTGCTTCCACTGTCAGTGGAGTTTGCAAACTCAGCTCCACCATAGATCCTGTACATGAGAAATTGGACACCAATATGCCATGTCAAATGCTGAAAGTAAGTAAAACGGAACCTCTATATAACTCTTAGCAGCCGCAAGTTAAATATAGAAAATATTCCACTTGGCAGAATGTTTCAAGTAGTCTTTTTATGATTTACCCTTGAGGATGATGCAGGACCCCAACTAACAATTCAACTGCAAGAGCTGAAGCAATAGGGGCAAGCCCTGGACGAGTGACAGTACATTGCTGGTCCAGAGTGCGGTTAGCAGTTGACTGCACATATGGCATAAAGTTATTACAGAGCTTGATACAATCAAAACAAGTGCCACATATCTTTTTTTTTTTCTTTTTAGATTCTAGAAATTACATCAGTTGGAGCAACCACATCATTGCAGAAGTAACAGCCCAATCTCTGCCCTCCATCTCTATTAGTTAGGGCAAGGTTACTCATATCAGCAGATAAAGTGTCTGCAGCATCAGCTTTAATATCATGGGAAGTGCTGAAAGGACCAGGTCCATGGCGCATAACTAAGAAGCTATCAAACCCAAGAGCTGCTGTTATTGTAATCTGCAAAAAGACAAATACCATATTCAGAAGTTTAAGATAAATAATAAGTAGCCAATCTATAACAACAATTCTAACAAGCAAATATATAAGATCTAAGAGACTGACCTTGTTAGTATTGGCACAAAGAAGTGTAGGCAGCCATCGACTTTCCCTCGTATCAGTTAACAAGAAAATTGCATCATGAGAAAGAATCAAATCATGCAAACGTCTACAGTCACCAAGAACACTATCTTCTTCTTGGCTAGGCACTGGATGCCCAGGCATTGGTATAGCCATCACAACACCTTCCGCTTCCTGACAAATACACAACAGATGGAAAGTAAGATAATATGAAATTTAATTAAGTTGTTGAACCTTCCATACAGAGGCCTCAGGTATAAAACAAATTACCACAGCTGGAAATATCCTCTTGAGGCTTTTGACTGCTGCCGCCGCTTTAAAATCACCACCATTGAGGCAATCTTCCAATGTGTATAGGGACTGTCTCAATGGATTAGACATTGCCACTCTACCATTGTCAAGTAATGTAATTTTCCGAACACCCCAAGCCTGAAAATTATAGAACCTCAATTTCCAGTGAGCTAGAATCTAATATTATAAGCACAATTTTTCTGCACACTCACCATAAGTATGCGGGCAACCTGGCATCCAAGAGTACCTGCTCCAAGGAGAAGGCACTTACAAGAAGATAAGATGTTTATGTTCAGAGATGGCAACTGGCGCCATCTCATTAATTTTAAATTCAAATCTGCAGCAGATAGAGCCAACCTATCAAAGTAAGTCAAAATGATCAGAATCAAAACAGAATGATTGTATTATGGACTACACAGAGGCAATGCAGAAAGCATACCTAGTTGGATCCATGGATTTAGCAAGGCCAATACACCTAGGTACTTTCCTCCCTTTGTTAAGCTCCCATCCCACTGCATTAGGTACAGATTGACGATCTCTCCATCCTACGAAAATAGTGGCATTAATCAGTTAACTGAGTTCCCAAAAACAGATTCAAACTGTCTAAAGAGATAATTATCAATCAGAAAAGAGCAGTTACCCAGTATCTGCCGCTCTACCTTGTGGAACTTTAATCAAAGCTTCGCCAACAAGCGACAAGCCCAGGTCCGCAAAACCACGATTCTCTCTATAGCAGAAAAAGCGAACTGACTTGAGGTTCCATCTTGTGACAATAAGAGCGAGGAAGTTACGAAGAGGCCAACCAGGATTGTTTTGAAGATGACATGGGTCATAAAAACCAAAGAGCAACTGCAAAAATAATGTCTAGTAGCTTGAGAAGGAAGCATCAATAATACCATATTCTAGCAAATTATTCCCATCGTTGATCAACTCATAATTCACTAGAATAGCATTCCTACAATCACAAAACAATTTAATTCCCCAAAATAACTTAAAGGGTTACGGGGACAGACCTTTTGACCATCACCTTGGCAGGCTTCCCAGTCCTTCAGAAGACTTATGGTAGCATGTGAACTTGAAGCAATACTAATCAAAAAATACGGCACATCTGCAGCATACTTATATGATTTTGGTTTCCCAAAGAGTATTTGGAAAATAACAATGGAGAAAAAAAAGAACAAAAAGACATAATTCACAACAGATACCGGCTGTTAAGCTTGAGTTACGCCACTCATTACAAGCTGCTGACACAGATTCTGCCTACATGTACCAGAAAATATCATAACATTGAAAGAGAAAGGACAAAATAAAAAAGTCAGTATCCTATTTTTTTGCAACAATTCTAAGTACCTCTTGTGAGCTAAACCATTGTGAAGCTGGCCTCAAATCAATCAAGGTTGCTGGGGGATCAAGCACCAGAGCAGGGAATGCAAACCAGTAATGAAAGCTCCATTTCTTCAAGTCTGCAAATGAGATGAGCAGGAACCTTGATAATACTGCACTGTCATCTACAGCTTTACCTGAGTGAATGTCCTCCAAAATCTAAGCCTCGACAGACAGACATTTGTTATGTCAGTATATATATACACTTCAAAAATCAAGTCTATTGACTAATATTGAGTGCTTAAATTACTATCTGAAACATCAATAAAGACCACCAACATGGTGAATATACTAATACATTCCCCAAATTTCAACCGAAAACAATAAATAAATAAATAAAGCATCTGAACGATTTACCTTCTTTGCTTCTTGTTTGAGCAAGCTTTGTTTATCAACGGCATGGAAGCTTTCTAGTGTATTTGTGTTGTACAGGGTGCCTGGGGCAGAGCATCTGTTGCGATTCCCATGACTTGCAGTTGCCGTTGATGATTGCTCATCTGAATCAGATGGTAGAGATTCTGAGAGAAGAGTCAAATGATTTGACACCTGCAAATGTGAGCAAGGCGCATAGAAACCTGCAATAATATCAGTTATGACTTAGTTTGCACTGTTTTCCTTTCTAATAAAGTAAACCTCCAGAATTTTGCACCACATCATGCTGCATTTTGTTTCTAATTTAAAAGTAATAAACAAAATAAGAGAACAAAATTGAAACCTTATATTTATCATTAGTTGTTCTTGGAGAACAAGAATTTTTGCTGACTCGTATCTAGTTAACTTAAATTTGTTTTAGCGAAGATACAATCATTAAGTAATGTATTCGAAACCTAATCACTTTGCCCTCTATTTTCAAACAGAATTTTCCAACAACTTAGGCTTGGTTTGGAATTGTGGTGTTTATGCTGTGCTTTGAAAGCAAAGCTCAAAAAGTTGATCACCAATTTGTAGTAGGATTCAATCATTTTACTATTAATATTTGAGAGCATTTATGGCTTCAACGCACAGTAGCTCAATACCTAACGCAGCCCAACTAAAAGGCAACATATAATTAGTAAACATTTGCAATCATGAGAAAACGAAATTACCAATCCTGAAAACAAAAGTTCACAATATTTACGATTCAGTTATAGCCAAAAAAAAAAAGCAAGAACCAAATTATATTACTAGGTAAAACTAATTGACCAAATTGAGACATAATAAAATCCAAAATTCCTTAATTTTTCAATTTCTCATCCACTTAAACGGATCATGATCAACGAACGCAACCAACTATGATCATCACTGAGGAAAACACCGAGATGGATAAACGTACCGGTGACAGGAATCGGAGAGTCATCGATGCCGAGCTTGTTGAGCTTTAAAGAAGACAATCTGTGCCAGAAACCTTCGTCGACAGCGCTCTGAAAAGGCACGAATTGCAGTATAGATCCACTTTCTTGTTTAGCCATAGTTATTACTGTCCTCGCCGATTTTGCCTTTTCTCCTTGCCGTCTCTTCTCTGTAATTCGATTTGCAAGTGTCGCAGTTTTCGAGCTTAGGTTAGTGTTGTTTAATGGAGCGGAAGAATATCGTTGGAAAGACACCGGGTCCTGTCCGGTTCGGTTCTTGTACCGTGAATCCTCTTCGTTAAGCCAGCTTAACTAGCTCGCCCCCTCACCATAATTTTCATTTTATTACAAGCCTCCCCCAAATGTTTTCCATAATTATTATTTAGTCCCTCAAATTAAAAAGAAAATCCCAAAATCACCCAAGAATACTTCTTAATCTTAATTGAAAGTGTTTGATGGTTAATTTAGTCAAAAAAGGGACTTGAATATTCTACCGCTTCCAACATTTTCATTGTTAAGTTTCCATACAACATGATACATAGAATATAAATCCACAGAATCATGCTTGTGATCATACACAGAGTCACCATTATAGTCTGGTAGCAGCACAAGCAGCCTTGTCATAAGCTGTTTATTTAACAGTGTAGAAAGTTTTTCAGTTTAACTGGTTTACACCTGGACTTATACAAACAGATATTACTACATATATTATGCACATTAGCACCACCAACACCAACATGAGATGAGATCTAAGCTCTAAGAAGATGAGCTTGAGGATTCGAAAAAAGAGGTCCTTCGTTTCTTGTTTGAAAGTGTTGTTCTTGGTGAGTATTCAGGTGAAAGGGAAGCTTTTTCCAGGACAGAATTCAGTGTCTGGTGAACAGCATCTGCAAGAAGTCGGGATGCCTCAGCATTGTCGATATTCCCTTCTTTGCAACTGGTGAAAACAAAAACATTCTTCAACCGACCTCCTAATGTTGATATTTCTGCTGTTAGCATCTTCAGTGGGAGGGCATCAAGAGCTTGTCTTAAAACAGACAGCAGCTCAGGCCGGTATTCGCAGCAGATAGATGCCTTGAAGAAGAAATTTGCATCTCCTGCTTCATCATTATATGGTTCAACTTTCACTTCATCAGCATCCATTGGAATGAGAAAACCTTTGCAGGCTTCCATGGCATTCTTTTTCAGTTCTTTCACTTGGCTTATGACTTCAGCAAGCAAGGTTGCTTTGTCCATCTGCAAACAACAATCAAAACTAAAGTTAAAATAGGAGGTCATCGATATTACCATCAGCACCAACCTGTTTTTCATTTTAGAGGTATTGAATAATAAAATAAATTCTGAATCTTGATAAAGCAAAACTGAGGATTCACAAGAAAATGAAGTTGATTCTGGCCCAAGACAGACTAATGAGTATATTATTAGACCTAACCATTATAACATGTAACAAAGAATGCAAAAGAATTCTTTCTATTCAGAGAGGAACTTTTCAGAACAAATTAAGGTTAAACAATTTGCTATCAGCAGTATTATGTCTTTTTGTACTGATGATACCTACAAGATTAATCAAGTCCTAACATAGAAGTGAATGATATCGAGCAATCACTTTGACTTATCAAAGCTTTCCAAGTTGAGTCCTAATATTTCAGTTTAAATATGAATTGATTTTCTTTTCCCACACGTATGTGCCTAGCTTACACTACCAAACATAATAAAATATCATACTGATCAGTTGAGCACCAGACATGTATGCCATATAATACATAAAGACAGAGACCTCTGGAGCATCCATAAGAGAACAGCTGGCATGTAGCCCCACAATCCAGGCAATCAATGTCATCCTTGTCAATTTGAGAACAGATATGGTCTCCTACCAGTTAAGCTTTGACAGCAAGACACATATGGCCATAAATCATCCCATAAGTTTACACATTGTTTAACAGCCAGGGATCATCAAACTAATTAAAAATTACGTTGACACAGCTAGGATGAAATGGTTTTTCAATCTTATTAACTATATAGGTGCCTTTGACTAGATCAAAAAACAAAATTATAATTGCTTCTCTGTTTCCAGAATCTTTTTCTTTCTTTTTCCTTTTGGGGTTTTATCAATACTAATGCTGAAAAAATTGACAAGGGCGTGATATCCCAGTACACAAGTAGTTCTATATCAACAATACTCCATTTGCATTTTTTCCCTCAGTTTTTACTTACCTTAGGCAGTTAACAGTGGGCAGACACAAACCCGTTCACCACCTTCTTTATCGTTTTGCAAACTTCTAATATATTTCAATCCAGATTTCTCCTGTAGACAAGCTTGGATGAGTGATTTCAAAACAGAGAACCAATTCACTCATTCAGAATCATGAACATTCAGCTGATAACGCAATAGAATGCAATTTAAGTACACTAAATCAGCAATATACTAGTCACTTTGATATAGATTTCCAAGTTGGGATCGAAAAGGATGTTTGAATTCATGAAGAAACAAGCCACAAATCACTTAATTATCAAATTCTGAACCTTAATTCATAAAGTAATATGAAAACTATTATATCTTCCAGCTGACTTTGTACCTAACAGAACCTCAGTTGACTCTAGCACATATAATGCCAGAAAACAAAACATCATTATTTGCAATTTCATTTAAATAATATGAATTAAAGGTTCAGAATCCTTTGCTTATCCTCAGAAGTCAGAACCTCGTTTTCTTTCATGAATCAAAGGCAAGTTTCATAGCAACAATCTCAAACATAAGAAGCTATGGTAAACTGATGCTTCTCAGGATCTCGTTTCACCAAGTAAGTTCAATAATAGCACAAGTAGTTTCACAAGGTCTCAGAATCCCTCTGTTTATCACCAACAACATATATAACGTGACATGTTCTGTTGTATAGAAAAATAAAGCCCTCAGTGAGATGAAGCCGGCTATCCTTGAGCTAAGTTGTGATGAGATTTTCTTAATGAGTTTTAAACGATGGTTTTATTTTCTCCCCCAACTTTCTTGGCAACCAAACAATAGTATTCCTTCACAAAAACTAAATTCTGAGACAAAAGAGTGCCTAAAAACTTATAAACATCTAATAGACCCCCTCAATTTAACCAAAACCTCAAAAAAAAAAAAAAACTCCCTATATTTCAAGCTTCAACAAGTGGGTTCAAAGATTAAATCAACAAGCTAAAACAATAATTAAGCAAATAACAAGAAGTTAACTGTTATTGCCAAAATAACCGATTAAAACCTACATGTGGAAAAAGAAATAACCTTTCCATTGTAAGGCACGAGATCACGGAGAGTATTAAGATGAGCGTTGATCCTTTCTCTCCTCCTCCTCTCCGCTTCACTATGACTTTTCAAAGCAGCCATAGCCTTGGCCTCCGAAACTTCCTTCTTCCCCACTTTCACAGGAGCCTTAACAAGCTCTGCTCTCTCACTGTCCAACACCAAAGACTGAGAAGCCGACCCACCTCCCAAACCTCCATTAAAACCACCTAAAATTGGATCATAAAGTGAACCAAAACCATACCCAAGTGACGAATTTGAGTTAAAAGAATAAGCAGCCATTGGCCAGTTTGCTTTTTGACACAACTCTTTAGGACCCAAATATGCTAAGGAAGAGGAGACCAGGTGGACGAATGGTGGGAGCAAACCAGAAGGAAAGTTTTTGATCAGGGAAGTTTTGTTGGTTGCAGATTTTGCTGGAATTTGTGATTCTTCTTCTTCTCCTTGTTATTCTTATGGTTTTATCTTCCATTACGAAAAAAGACAAAGCTTTGAAGGTGTTTAAGAGAGATAATCAGTAGGAAAACATCCACATTTTCCTCTTGAAGCTCTTGAATTCCATCATTTCTGGCTCGTTTTCTTTGAAAAACGGGCGATTCTTGGTGCTTATTAAACAAATACGTATCAGATACTTGTAAAATTGTGAATCAAGGCTTTGTGATTCCAATGAATATTTGCGAGAATCACGAACCTTTCGATGAATATTCAAGAGGCAAAAGGGACAAGATCACTAGTCAAAGGAATTAACGGAGAGACTACGGAAGAAAGAAGAGGAAGAAGTATACTTTCTTCTTTAGACGCAGCAGGGGCGTCACCGACTTGCATTATATCTAGAAGTAATTTTCCAACTTATCATCTTATTCCCTCATTTTTAAATTTTTTTAAATAAAATTATTATTTTATATTTATATTACATGAGCCCTAAACTGAGCCTATGTTATAACATTAGTCAAACTGATAGGACTTAATACAAAATTTAAATATTAAAATTTATAATTTTTGATAAATAAATTTATTTATAACTCAATTAATTATTTAAATAATTATGTGATATTAATTTATTTTTATATAATAAATTTATTTTATATTTTTTAAATAATAATTATACTTAAAAAAAATTTATTAGTATTTAAGTATATAATACTATAAATATTATAAAAATATATTATAATATAAAAAAATAAATACGTAATATGATTATAATTTGTTCAATTATTTAAAAATAATGTAAAATTAAAATTTTTTAATTATTAACACAATTATTAAACGAATCAAATTTACATTAACCTCAATTTAACACGTATATAACATAAAATAAATACGACAAGAAAATAAAAATTATTTCTCCCAAAAATAACTCAAGTACCCTTTAATATTAATCCACTCTTCACACAATTGTTCATTCATATTATATAAATCAAGGACCTATTTGATAACATTAATATGAATAAACAAATTGAGATAAATAAATTGAAGTTTTGGGCATTTTCAGAGTGAGCATCTGGTGGGAGATTGTACAAAAACAAAAACTGATGTCAAATGATGAAAAATAAAATAGGTGTTTGATAGAATTAAGACTTTGATTAGTAAAGCATAAGTAGTATTATGATGTGACAATCACCAATTAAATCTTAGTTTGTTGAATAACCCTAGAAAAATGTAGTCCACAATTAACAATATTTGAAAATCAAGGGGTTTCTTAGCTGGCTGAGACCTTGATGGGGCTTTTTAATCTTATGTGATCCAACTGTTAGGCTTATTTACAATTTTAGTTAATTTAATTTTTTCTTTTAATTTTTAACCAAAAATTAGTATTTTAAATAACAATGTCCCTAATTGTTTTAACACATATCTCACACCAATTTCCGACAATCCTTTATAGAAATTTATTTTATTACTAATATTTTTTGATGAATTTCATAGAGGATGAATTTTGTTTGGAGAGATGATGGATAAATTTTGTCATTGTTTATCTTCTTCTTTAACCAAACAATACATTTAAATTACAACGGTACGTACAAATCATAAAAATTATTGTTAAAAATTAATTATAAAATTACAAAAATTATTATTAAAAACCAATTACAAATTAATTTTTACGTCTTTGAGTTCATAAACTAAACTTAAATTCAAGATTTATAATTTAAAAAATAAATTTTTACATTTAAAAATTGCATCTCCTATCAATGTGCTCTATTCGAATTGGACAACAACTCTAATTCTATCATATGGGGTGGAAATCATTTAGGGTTTAACAACTAAACCAAGCATATGCAAATTCAAAAAGTGTATTAGAACAACAATCTTTATACTAATTGGGTACTTAACAGAATTTTAATACACAAATCTATATGATGTTACATGTGATTGAATTAGATTAAAACTAATCAAATGCCCTTTTGATAATGCATAGTGGTTTGAAACTCTCAACTCCTTAAGTGTGGCCAAAAGACACAAAAAACTAATTGGTCAAGAAAAGCTGCCCCCACTCCTTCAACTACCCATTTGTCATCAAATCAAGATTCCAACAATTGATTAAAAAAAAAAAATCAACAAGTGCAAAAACCAAACTTTGTTTCAAACAAATTTTCATTTTGCTAAATACAACATACTTGCTTTTGATAGGTTTGTGTCTCTTCTTGCTTTGTCACCATCTATATTGAAGTGATCATTTCTTTAGTCATATGAGATTGGTTTTGTCTAGATTCATTTCATTTGAAGATAAACACTAAGTTATATATTAAATTGTCATTAGTTCTTTTCTAATGGTGGCTTACTTTCATATCACCTACCTACCCTTTTCATTTTTATGTGGCAATAAATTTTTTTTTTTTTTGAATTTAGATGATTGTTCTATTCTTTCTCGTGAAATAAAATTTATTATTTAAATAAATAAAAATAAACTAATAAATTCAAATATTAATAAATTATATAATTATTATATAAGAAATATCAAGTACTTATTATACTAATTAAATATTATAATTTTGTAAATAGAAATATATGTTATTGACTCTATCATATAAATTAGGTCACATTAGTAATAGTGGTCAGATTGGGTAGGCAAATAGGCATTTTGTAAATATTATTTATTTATTATATATTTAAAAATATATAATAAAATATTTAGTGTAAGCCTATTTGCCTTTCGAAAACCCAAGGGGCTTTTTATTTTCCCAATTACATTATTAAATCCATTTTTCCTTTCATCCAATATACATGTCACGTGCTCTTGCACAAAACGACAACGCATTGGATGCAACAAAGAGCCAAGGAATTATTTTTATTATTTTTATAAAAATGTTATCTACACGACGCCGTTTCTTGTTTCCCCGCCACGTGTGTGGTCTTTCGGTTGCTTTCGCCTCGAGCGAACATTAACAGCGTAACAAACTGAAACTCCCTCGCTGCTGCTCTACTAAACACTGTTACACCGGAACGAACGCCTCTCCATTTCAAATGGCCGCCACCGCCACTTCGTTAAGGGCATTGGTTTCGTCGTCACTCTCACAGCATAGAACTAAAACCTTGGATTTCAAACAAGCTTCTTTATTGCCGTCAGTATCGTCATACTCACCGACGTTAAAATCTCTGATCTCTCGCGTCCCTGCAGACAATGTTTCATCCGCCGTCCGATCATCGCTCTCCGCTAAAATGGTGTCATTTTCTTCCGTCATTCCTACGACGTTGCTTGATTTTGACACCAAGGTTTTCAGAAAGGAGAAGATCACTCTCTCTGGCCACGACGAGGTATGACACAAAAACTTAAAAGAAAAAAAAAATACTACTTTCCTGTTATTAACTCTAGAATGAAGTGCAAAGACATTGTTTTTGTGTAGTATATCGTGAAAGGAGGGAGAGATTTGTTCAATCTGTTGCCAGATGCTTTTAAGGGGATTAAGCAAATTGGAGTCATTGGTTGGGGATCTCAGGTGTCATTTCTTATTTGTTTCTCGATATACATTTATTTGCTTTTAATATGTGATATATGTGTGTACGTGCGTGTTTAATGTATGTATGCAAGTATGCATTTGCTTATTTATGGGGTTTATGTAACTTTGACAGGGGCCTGCCCAAGCACAAAACTTGAGGGACTCGCTTGTGGGGGCAAAATCTGATATTATAGTGAAGGTAACTTCTGTTTACATGAACAACTAATTAGTAGTTTTATTGTTGTTATTGATTTTCCTTTTCATATGACAGAGAAAATTCAATGGTTGCGGTTTGCTTTTGTGTGTTGCAGATTGGTCTGAGGAAAGGTTCCCGTTCATTCGCTGAAGCTCGTGCTGCAGGATTTACTGAAGAGAATGGAACTCTAGGAGATATATGGGAAACTGTTTCGGGAAGTGATCTTGTCTTGTTATTAATTTCTGATGCTGCGCAGGTTGGTGTGTTTTTCATGGTTCTGTTTTTCTGCAGCAACATGAGATATGTTAATCATGGTTGGTATCTTTTGAATACCACTTTGACAAATGCATAGGATAGCAGATGAGCTGATCTTTATTAGTCCAAGAGTGTGGTTGAGGTAATTTTACAGGATAACTAATATATTTATATTCAAAAAAGTAAGGAAACAAATCAGAATTCAAGCCTTATGACCCAATGCCACCTCCCATGTTCTAAGAACAAATAAGCTGATTACCTGTTAAAAAAATCAAAATTTTAATCACTTTCATTACCAATTAACAAAGATTTCTGGCAATCTTACACAGCTTAATAACTGACATTTCAAGAAATATGTTTTCTTATAGTCTAACATCCATTCCCACGGAATGTAATCTGTGCTGAAACATAAAGAATGAGTACACAGCAACAACAATCTGAACCAAACAATCATACTTGTTATATAAGTTAATTCAAAAATTGCTCTTTGTGTTTACATTTAATTTAATTTTCCAATTTAATGAGTAAAATGTGTTCAATCTAACTTTTCAAATGTTATCATTGTCTCAATTCTGATGATGCCTAAACAGATTATATAAATTGGGAACTAAAAGCTGTAAAGTTTTTTCCTTTGTCAGAATTAGGTGTGTATTTCCTTTGATATTTATAACTGAGGTTGCAACTCTTCAGGCTGCAGCAATAGAGTTAATATTGAGTATATTTTGCTTTTAATTGAATAATGAGTTTCTTGTGCATTTCTCATTGGTGATACATGGCAAATTTTTTTATTTTTTCTTTTTTTTTCCCGTACGTATGCTGTTTGTTTTGTTTCTTCCCCTCATGGTTCTTATGACCCTCCTCTGTGCTGCAGGCAGACAATTATGAGAAGATTTTCTCCCATATGAAATCAAATAGCATCCTTGGCCTTTCCCATGGGTTTCTTCTAGGTCATTTACAATCCTTGGGACTTGATTTTCCCAAAAACATAAGCGTTATTGCTGTTTGCCCTAAGGGGATGGGGCCTTCGGTTAGGAGACTCTATGTTCAGGGTAAAGAGGTCAATGGAGCTGGAATTAATTCCAGTTTTGCCGTCCATCAGGTTTATCTCCCTGTCTTTATCTCTCTATGTTTGTCCATGTTCTTTTATTAGGGCAAACTGGCACGACATTTAAACCTTAGCTGAGATGCTGAGTGCTCATTCCCTCATTTTTCGAGCAGGATG
This sequence comes from Swietenia macrophylla, assembly GCA_032401905.1. Classification (NCBI taxonomy): domain Eukaryota; kingdom Viridiplantae; phylum Streptophyta; class Magnoliopsida; order Sapindales; family Meliaceae; genus Swietenia; species Swietenia macrophylla. The sequence goes on from CP135572.1 coordinate 4,472,407, forward strand.
TTGATGGCAGGGCTACAGATGTTGCCTTGGGTTGGTCAGTTGCTCTAGGTTCTCCTTTCACTTTTGCCACCACATTGGAGCAGGAGTATAGGAGTGACATTTTTGGGGAGCGGGGTAAGCTCAGTAGCTCATGTGATTATTCCAATTTGTTGTCTCATTTTCCATATAAATTTTTATGTTCTCTCACCATGCTTATATTTTGACTCGTAGGTATATTACTAGGTGCTGTTCATGGAGTTGTGGAGTCCTTGTTTAGAAGGTACACTGAGAATGGAATGAGTGAAGATTTGGCTTACAAGAACACCGTTGAGTGCATAACAGGAATTGTATCCAAGACCATCTCAACGAAGGTTTATTTTTCCGTGTTCATTCTCTTTGCTGTTTTTTGGCAAGAACGTAATTATTTGGAAGTCTATTTTTGATTTGTCTGCCTGTCTGTACTTCGATAGGGTATGTTGGCTGTGTACAACTCACTGTCCAAAGAGGGCAAAAAAGAGTTTGAGTCTGCATATAGTGCCTCTTATTATCCTTGTATGGACATATTGTACGAATGCTATGAAGAAGTTGCCGGTGGGAATGAGATCCGAAGTGTAGTTTTGGCTGGTCGTCGATTTTACGTAAGTTGACATCACTGTATGGGAACATTTTATAATATTTTATTGTTATTTTAGCTCATTTTAGCAGAACAATTGATGGTAGAAGTTTACTGAGCACTTTTTAACAGGAAAAGGAGGGTCTCGCAGCTTTCCCAATGGGTAAGATTGATCAAACTCGGATGTGGAAAGTTGGTGAACGTGTTCGTGCAACACGACCCAAAGGTGACTTGGGTCCTCTGCATCCTTTCACAGCTGGGGTTTTCGTGGCACTTATGATGGCCCAGGTAATAATAAATCCTGTCATTATTGATGGATAAATCTTCTACATTCTTAATGAATAGATGGTGGTTGTGCCAGTGTGGATATTATGTTTTTATTTTCTGCATAACTGTCATGAATTTCTGGATGTAAAAATTTTAGATTGAGGTCTTGAGGAAGAAGGGGCATTCATACTCAGAAATCATCAATGAGAGTGTGATAGAAGCAGTGGATTCTTTGAACCCCTTCATGCATGCTCGAGGAGTCTCATTCATGGTTGACAATTGTTCTACAACTGCACGTTTGGGATCAAGGAAGTGGGCCCCGCGATTTGATTACGTCCTTACTCAACAAGCTTTGGCAGCAGTAGACACAAGCACTCCTATCAACCAAGACCTCATCAGCAACTTCCTATCTGATCCTGTTCACAGAGCCGTTGAAGTTTGTGCTCAGTTGAGACCAACTGTTGACATCTCAGTGACTGCAGACGCAGATTTTGTTCGCCCAGAGTTGCGCCAGTCAAGTAATTAAACTTGGATAGGTACAACTTAGCCAGAATGTGTTTTATAAGGTCTAGGAGGATGGAATTTTCCATTACACAGAGTTCCATCTCTTAAACGGTTTCCTCATCTTCTTGAGTCATGTCGCTTGCTATGTGTTGTGAGCATGAAGAGACAAAGAGGTACTTCCAGTTTTATAATTTGTTTCCTCTAGTTTTCATAGACAATAATGTATGACTTCCTATTTTGGATGTTTGAATCTCCTTCTCTTTCGGGCTTTATCTCATTCAAAGTTTCCAATCCACCAATTCTAGCTCTTATTGTGAATTATAAATTGCTCTTCCATGGCTACTGTGAATGCCCAATAACTTTACAACAACATCACCTTCTGTTATCAACACAAATGATGACATGTTAAGGTATCAAACAAAGCCATTCTACTTCCATCTCCACCAATAATCTCTTGCTTGAATTTGTATTATCAGGCGGAGGGAAAACACTACATCATTGCAATCATAGCCTCGTATATGAAACAATGCCAATCTACGTGAAAGCTTTGTTAGGGATTTTTTTGTACATACTGTGTGAGAGTACGAAAAAAAGAAACTCTGGCGTTTATCAAAGCTTGAGCCAACCAATGTTCTCTTTTCAGGGTTCACTTACCAACCTGTCATTCTCTCTGCTCATGAAGTATCAGAGCTAGCAGGAAAATCGATGAGATTTAGATTTGCTGCCTCATGATTATGCGCTTAAGATTGTAATTTAGTCATAATCAAGAATTCCCATTACGCTAAATTGGTTCTCTGCATTCTTCTTCTATTTGTCATCTTGCATAATGACATAATTCAAGTGCAACATCGAGTGACAGTAATCTGTAATTACTTTTTCTAAAAAGAATAAGAAAAATGTAGGGTGTTTTCAGGCCTGGCGTAACCTGCAACTAGAGGCCTTAACAATTACTCACACGGGGGACTTGACAACACCTGCAGCACCAACAAGGCAGCGTCTCATGGAGCTAATCAATATCGGAATAGCACGACAGCGTTATTTAATGTCCAGGTTTGTCATTAATCTCATTCTCCGACCTCGCTTCTGCAAATTAATTAATTACTGTGTTCATGTATCACATAAAACAATCTATGGGTACCAACTATTCGGTAAAGAAGAATACATAAGTTCAATGCATGATTTGATTATATCTAAACAAACTTTATTTCTTAGTTGTTCCAACACTGGGCATAACAAATCCATACAAACGTTCTCTCTCTCTCTCTCTCTCTCTCTCTCTTCGGCTTTCTTGGCAATGGATTGAAAGGTTAACTTGTATTAAAGTACACGATATGACATACGAGAGTTTAGAATTTTAAAACACAGCACCACCAATCACTTGAACACATATTCAAACTATACTCGTGAATCTGTGTACATTTGATTAGAGAATAACACTCCCTTCATTCATTTTTTCTTGCGGTTGGGTAAGAAGGCTCCATGGCAAGGCCACAAAGACCTTCCCTGGCAGCAACATCTCCCTAAATCCTCGTATATCCACACTCTCACACCATCCTGTACCCCACGAATTCTTCACCAACCAATACTTTGTTCCACTAGAGCCATACCCATATCCAATTGCTGTAACGGCATGGTCTCAATCTCCACTGAATATCCCCAGTTGAGTAAAACTGGAACTGTAACCACTGCCTTCAATCGCAACAGAAACTGGTTGGTTTGCCCCGGCTTGTAACAAGGCCTTCTCGTTATTTGCCGGCATATCTTTGTACCCTGTTATTGCGGCTGCCCGTGTTCATATTTTCTTTGTTTTGCAAGTTCCATCAATTTCCTCGTATGGGTAATTATCTTCAGTTTTGAGGCAGCCGCTGCTTTTTTTGAACTCGAAGGCAGTGTCCATGAGACCACCGCTGCAACCTGAATCCCGAGTGTCAAAGTCGAAAAACATTGGCATTTTTTCGTGAAAGCCAAGGAAAATTAGAAGGAATCTTCGAATTGGCACAACTAATTAAAAATGGTGGTGGGTTTTATAGACAAAGGATTCATGTGAGTTTTGAGCTGTCCTTTTTTTTTTTTTTTGGTTGATAATGCCAGAAAAGACTTGCCATTCTATTCTCCGTGCCTCGGGAAGATGTTCTGAATTAGACCCCGCAATTTCATTCTGCAAAATTTAGTTGCTTTGACAGTCAAACGAAGGTAACACATTTAGGCCCTTTTTTCTTCCTTGTTTGACAGAAAATGTCTACTGTTGTCAACAAGCAATTGAAGCCATTATCAATCCATATTGTGGAAGGGACTGTTAAGAAATCACTAAGATTCTCTGGTAATTATTCCACTGCTCGGCAAACTTTGGAAAATCCCATCGTGTGCGTATTGAAGTAGAGGAGTCAAAGGAGCTAGAATGGATATTATCTGTGGTAATAAATTTTACTTTGATATTATCTGTTGTAAATTAGATCATTCTTTTCCTCCACTGAAAGCGTATTTAATAAAGTACACCGTACCATTTTTATAAATCTTAAAGACACCCTTTTTTGTGTTCAACTGAAAATTTCGTTGCATTTAGCCTATGATGCGTCATGATAATGAGTCGGATCATGTAAAGTGGGCCTACCTGCTTGAAACTACACCGTAAGAAGTCCTTTTTAGTCTTAACGCGAATAGTTACGCAATGCCTATTGGAGCGGTGTCGTTTTTAGTCACCAAATAAACAGGATCCAGAGGATGTTTAGACGGGAGCGACGACTCAGGCTCACAGCACTGATTCCGGCTCAAACTTGGAAGAGCTCCGACAAGGTACCTCCATCCCTCCTTTTCTATTTTCCTCTTCACAAAGCACGCCTTCGTCGGACTGATTAATTTGGTTAAATGTGAAATTAACTAAATTTTTATTCTATAAAACAAATCGGAGAACGGATTGATTAATTTAGAAATTCGAGCATCATTTGGAGCCGTTTGGAGTACTTGTTTAGTTCATCGTCTCTTGAAATGTGCGCAGTTTGTTGGATTTCTTTATAAACTTTGAGAAAGATTGCTACTTAGTTTATCTGTTGCTGTTGGGTATGCTCTGCTTGAGTCTTCTTTTGGGCACCTGGATTTTCTTCGTTTATTACTTTTATGTGAAAGATGGATGAATAAACCAAAAAGAAAGAGAGAGAGAGAGAGAGAGAGAGAGAGAGAGAGAGAGAGAGAGAGAAATAAAAGAGATTGATCACAGGGAGTTGTAGGTGGCTTCAAGATGAGAATGGTAAGGCATTTCTCTTTTTCTTGATTCATATGGCTTGCAGGAAACAATAATGAAGGAAATCATACGGTAGTGCTTTAAATTTAAGTATGCCAAAAGTGGATTGTGGTGATTGAAAGGTACAATGGATGCAAAATGGGGATGGTTGCGAGGAACTTTTCTGGCATTGATGATGATGTAATTGGGAAATTATTGTTTTTGAGATTGAAAATTGAAAATTTTGATGAATATATTACCTTCTTCTCATTGGCACCCTTCACTCTCCTGTCAGTCTAAAATTGCTAAGAATGGGTCTAAAGTGGATGTATGACCTGCTATGGAAGTTGAAGCATTAAAATTACAGTACAGTGTAGAATAATTTCAATGGTTCAAAATGTTACAGAGAATGCTACTCCTTTAAAGCTATGTATTTTGTAAAACCATTGTGTTTTCCATTTCTCCTTAAATATTAGATATTAGGTGTCGTAGGTCTTAACTGAGGACTTTTTTTCCATCTCTCTCTCTTCTTTTAAATACATTTTGTTATTGGATATTTTCGCTTTTTCTTTGACGCTGTTGTTAAAAATTAGATTGGGTTGTGAATACTCAGCATATGAAGGTCAGTTTCAGAAACCAGCAAGAATTAGGCAACTGGCCTTGCTGCATCCAAGTAGTTAATTATGGTTCGTTTTTGCTATAGTTTCTTCACTTCCCTTTTAATAGTCCCATGTCTTTGTCCTGGTGAAGGAAAGCTGTGCATCAATGTTTTTTCTTATTATCACTTTTTTCCTCAATAAATTATCCCATGTTTTCGTTAATGTCTCTCTGCTTTTGGTTTTAATTGGCCATGAATAGGCTGTCAAAATTATCGGTTAAATATATGCAAACTGTGGCAGCTAGCAACTCTGTTTCAGAAAAACATGTCCCAAATGTCATATATCGTTGTAAGAAATGCCGGAGAATTGTTGCCTCGGATGTGAACATAGTTCCACATGAGCGACGAAAGGGAGAACAATGCTTTAAATGGAAAAAGAGAAGTGACATGGAAAAGGAACCAGAAGAATGCTCCTCCATCTTTGTGGAGTCCATGAAGTGGATGGAATCTGGTAAATGTGAAATCTACCGTCGATTTTTTCGTTTTCATTCATATATAGATGCATCCATAGCTTAGCTTACTAAGTTGCTTTGGAATTTTGAACTTTTCAGTACAAGAAGGTTTTGTGGAAGAGAAACTTCCGTGCATAGGCTGCAAAGCCCGGTTAGGTTCCTTCAACTGGGCAGGTTTACAGTGCAGCCGCGGAGCCTGGGTGACTCCTGCTTTTCAGCTGCACAAAAGCCGATTAGAGAAGTGCTTTATACGAGTGAAGCCCTTTTTTTCTCTTGCACTGTCGTCAAGTAGAACGAATGACTCGTGATTTCCCTGCTGAGTGTGACAGAAATTTTCCGTAATTGGATGATTAAATATTAATAAATTTAATCTAATTTTATTTTATTTATGTTAATAAATTATTTACGATAAAAAATAAAAAAAAAGACAAAAAAAATTAATAATGCTAAAAAGGAGAGAAAATACACTAAATATTTTTTGCATGTATAATAAAAAAATATAAAATAATTTATATTTATTTTATATTTTAAATTTTTTATATTTATTATAAAAATAAAAATATTAGTAAAAAAAATATCTTAAATTTAATTAATTTTATTACTTAAGTATAGTTAAAGATGTCGAAATTATTTAATTAAAAAAATACGAATTATTTATTTATTGGTGGTGATTTACGTGGATTATATTAATTAATTAATATAATTAAAAAATTTATAAAATTTATTTAATAATTTTTTTATTTATTATTAATGAATAAAATTTTTTTATTTTATTAAATAAATAATTTTAATAATAAAAAAATATTTCTAACAAATATAATGCAAAAAAAATTTATAAATTATTTTTTTTCCTAGATATTGTTACTGTAATTTTTTTTTTTTTTTTGTATTTATACAACATAATATATGAGTAATTTTGAAATATTGAAGAAAATTAAAGGGATCAAGGCTTCCATTTATGTCTCTAATTTAACATCAAAGGAGGAGGAGGAGGAGGACAAAGGGCTGAGATTGAAGGGGAAAATATTAGATGGAGTAAAGAGTGAAGAAGGGAGGAATTCTCTGAATCCTCCACCGTTTACCGGGCAGAGTTTGACTAGGGTTTGGTATTAAACGGGATTATAAATTCTTCCCAAATTAAGAAGTTTCTCTAGAAAATTTAATTTTCTCGCGAGCAAACACGTCTAAACTCTCTACCTTCAGTCATGTCGTGCTCAAGTTGCGGGTCAAAATCATTAACCCGCGAAGACATCTCCGGCAATCAAATATGCGCATCTTGCGGCACCGTCCAGAAGTTCGACAACTATGACTCCCAAGTATATGGGCGCGACGGTCCGACTGGAACATACGTGCATGTCGGTACTTCAGGTACTGGTTCTGCCCTAAATTACAAGGACAAAAAACTCTACGAATCTCAAAAATTGATCGATGAGTATACTTACAAATTAAATTTGACGCAACGTGGCGTTGAAATAAGAAAGATGATTGATAAAATAACAGAAGGTGAGTTTGGGTTAGGAGAATGGTTTCCGATTTTAATCGGTGCTTGTAGTTATGTTGTTATGAGAAAGGATAATAAATCGTTGCCGATTGCTGAAATTGCATCGGTTTTGAATTGTGACGTGTATGAGTTAGGTAGGATGGTTTCGCGTGTGGTTGAGTTTTTGAATTTGAAGTTGCCTGAATTGGATGTTGTGATTATGTTTGAGAGAACGATTAGGAACTCGAAACTCCCCAAATTAACTGAATTGGAGGGTGATAAATTGGACAAGATGAAGAAACAAGTGGTGTTTTTGTTGAATTGTGCAGTGAAGTGGTTTTTGACCACAGGGAGGAGGCCAATGCCAGTGGTCGTGGCTGTGTTGGTGTTTGTGGCAGAGATCAATGGGGTTAGTCTGAAGATTGAGGATGTTGCCAAGGAGGTACATTGTGTATTGAGCACATGTAGGAGGCGGTATTCAGAGCTGTTGGAAGCGCTTGTGAAGGTGGCACAGGCTTTGCCATGGGGGAAGGATGTGAATGTTAAGAATATTCTGAAAAATGCACCATTTGTGATGGGCTATATGGAGATGAAGTCAATGGAGAAGAGGAAAGGAGATATGGAAGGATTGGAGTGTGCCGGTGTTGATTTGGGTGATGTGGTTAGTGAATGTTTGAAGAAAGATGTTGAACATGAGATGGATGAGTATGGCCAGGAAAGCAATGCTCGGAATGTTGTCATGGATGATAGAAGTGGGGTTGTAAGAACGAGGGTTGCTAATGATGATGAGATTAAGCTTTCTCATGAATGCTTGAGAATGATTTATAGTAAATTTTCAAATGAGGTTGATGGTGGGAGGTTATCGGGAGAGAGTGGAGAGGTTCATGGGAGGAAGCTAAGGAGAGGGTTTGACTTGAGTGACTGTAGGGAATGGTGGAATGGAAAATCAGAGTTTAGCAAGAAACTTATGCTCAAAAAATTGTTGGAGAAAGATGTGGGACTTGATACCATGCCTCCATCTTTTGTCAAGGGTAACATAGTGATTAAGAGAAGGAGAGCAAAGATCAATTCTGCTAAGGCACGGATTAACAAAATTATGCATCTTTCAACAACTGACGTAGGCGATACTAACAACATTTGCCTTTCTGATTCTGTACATGGGAAGAGTAGAAAGCGAAAAAGAGTTAGCGAACTTGATTGGGAAGATTTTGTCATCGAGACCCTCCTGCTGCATCAGGTGAAAGAGGAGGTAATTGAGACAGGATATTACAAGACCTTGCTGGACTTGCATGTGTTTAATGCCGGGGTCATGTGAGAGTTTCCAGCTTCCAGAGCATCATTTTTTTAATTTTCGTTTTGTTTAGGCATCATTTTTTTTTAATTTTTGTTTTGTTTGGGCATCATTTTGTTTTCTTCTCACAATAGAGCGTTAGAATATACTATCATGCTGTAGTGACTGCTTTGTCGAGAGACTTTTGAGAACAAAATCCTGTTGTAAACTCTTGCAGCTACGAGAATGTCAATTTAAACTCCTGCAGGTACGAGAATCTCAATATAAACGTTAATGTAAATCTTCACAAAATTAATAGAATCGCAAATTTATTCATTTGACTCTGCATGGCTATCACAACAATCACAGAAATTTGTATATTTCTGCAAGAATGTGTGGACAAGTGTTACATTGAAACTTAATAGTTTTAAATTGAGACCAAATAGTCTCTGCTACTGCTCCATTCTGATTACAGAAAATTAACCAAGTTCTAACTTCCTTTGTCATTCTAGGATACAAGTTTATTTAGAGGAATGCACAATCTACTCCGATCATTTGATTGGTGCATGTTAATTGAACTGGATTGGTAAAAAATAATAGTAATAATCATAATCATAATAAATGGTAGATCGGCATTTGTCACTGAATTTTATTTCATTCATTAGCACTGGCAATGGAAATTTCACCAATCCTGGGTGATAATTGTAAAATAGAAAGGAAATATAAAGTAGCAAAAGGATAGCCTAACAGTTATTTAAGCTGTAAATATGAAAAGCATGTCAACTGTTTCTGTCATCTGGACTATCAAAGAGTGCTTATCACTGGCCGGCAGCAAATGCGTCAACTGGGAAAGTCTTGGTGATGCCGGCAAGGCTCTTGAAATGAATTTTTCCGGTGGGTGGATCATCAACAATGATCTCACTGACTGGAGGCCAAAGCATAAGTTCTTTTGCCTTCACTCCCTTAAGCTTCTTAATTCTTTTCTTGTCAACAAAACCAGTTATCTCAGTATCGTAGCTCACAAACTTGCTGATCATCTTGAAATTGTGTTCCACCTTCTTCTTCTGCAGGATCCACATGTAACCAGTACTCTTAACGAAACCAACTTCAATCACATCTGCAAGAGGAAGAAGTCCTTCAGGCAGTCCAAACTCTTCAAGAATAGCAGCTGCCATTTTTATGCCCTCCTCATGGCCCATCTTGATAATTCCTCCTTCCCTCGCTGCCATGGTCAGTTTTAGCAACTTCTTGTTTTGCGTAAATTTGATACGACATTCTTTGCAGTGAAAGGGGTGATTTATACCGACTGACAACACGCGTAAGACAAATTTGAATGGAGAAACTTAGGCGAAAATCATTGTACGACTCTCCCAAAACTTAAACCGGCCCTTTGTCTTTCATACAAACAATGTTGAATGCAATTTCTCTCTTGGCATACTCTTTTTCTCCGTCGAATCAGACACCACTTGCAGCACAGAGTTAAAAAAAAAATGACTCATCAAAAATAATGTCGTTTCTTCATAGACTATAGGCTTATTCATGCCAATCTGTCGGCAAATTTCTACGTTAAAATCTAGTCCACCAGTTGTCAATAGCATTTTTCTTGATCAATGTATTCACTGACATGCAAACTTCGATACAAACCATCGTACAAATTTAATACGCAGGGTGAGGAATAGACCACAGTTCTATACGCTGTTACCCGTTGCCTGAAGAATCATGGAGCAAGTTTGCCAAAGTAAACACATTTTTCTTTCATTTGAGTTGCATCAGTTATCCGAATTTTGATTCGTTGTCTTTTCTGTATGTAGTTTAGGGAAACATGGTGCATTCATAAGTACATACGTCTCTGTTTTCATCTGAGTTGTATCTGTTATCTTTTGTTTCTGTGAAAGTGGAGATGAATAGACAGAAGAGAAGATAGTGGCTCATCTCTTCCTCTTCTGAAATGGTCTCACTGTAGTTTACACTAAAGATTACTCATTTACACTCAATGGACGGCCTTAAACACTGACCACCGCGCCATTTTCAACGTTGACCGGTCACCGGTAGGCCAAGAACATTAAAAGAACCTGCAACTTATCACGTGGCTTCACGTTTCCCACTCTCTGATTGGCGAACAGAAAAATGACTAAAATCAACCCTCCTGATTTTACAAGAAACATATCCTATTGGTTGGTGATCTACTCCACGTGGGCGACCGACCCACCTTCTTCTATCACAGACAAGCCGTCGTCATTATTTTATTTGCTTCCATATTCACCTCCAGATTTTTCTTACCTTCTGACCGACAGTCCCGAATTTTGTTCCCGAATTTTGTTCTTTCTCAAAAGGCAAAATAATTCAATAGTCCAAAAAATAAGGAGTGATTCAAAAAGGGAATCTAGAATTACGAAATGGGCAGGGGGATGGGCTGCTTTCTGTTCTGGTGCTATGAGTGATGATTGATTATCGAAATAATAAAATTAAAGTTATGGGGGTGATGCTGACTGAGTAGGCATTGGAAACCGAGATTTCTGGATTTCTGTTTTTTTTTTTATCCTCATTTTCTCGTTCTCCTTGTGTGTATATAAATGGCAACGGCAGCTCTGGTTCACGCTTATTGCGGTTATTCTCTGAGACTTGGTTGTGGTAATAACAGGAATGGAGCTCAAGGACCTGTAGGTTTTTCCACTTCGTCGTTTTCATGTTCTTGTTCTTCTTCGTGGAATTTGAGCTTCTCTGCTGGTAATTCATCCCTCTCCTTTCTTTTTATTTTCGGGCGCTTTATTTTTGTAGTGCCTAATTTGTTTGTTAACCAGTTGAACCTTTTTGTTGGAAGAATTCGAATCAGAAACTGGAAATTTACTACGTTTTCCTGTTAAATTATTCGGCTGGAAAGTATCAATTCTATAGTTGCGTTGTTGAAGATTGGACGTATGAATTTCAATTGTGATTTTACAAAAGAATAGTAATGATGGGCATCAATGGTTTTATTTATTTATTTATTTTTAACTTTTAGACACGAAATGTTTATAGAAGGCTATGTGATGGAAACAATTTTCGAATGACTTTACCTGTGAAAACTGGTCTACGAGTGCTGAATGAACTTTGAGTTAGTGTTTCCTTATCATGCATTTAATGTGTCATGTAATATATAATTGAGGAGAACAAGAACACGGTCTCCCCTTAATGTAAATTCGTAGATGCCATGACGTGCATAAAGTCTACTGGTGAAATTCTCTTTCATGTGAGCAAGGAGCACATGTTCTTGGAGCTGTGAGAATTAGAAATGATTGAGATCCCATACATTTCACCTTATATTGCAGCAGAAAAACAGTACCTTGATTGGGGATTTTGGCTTCAATTGTCCTATGGGGTGGTGGGGTGGAGGAAATTGAGATTAAAAAGAAGTGAGCCAAAGTTATGGCCTTGTGGGGTGGGTGTATGGAATGGTAGTTTAATAAATGTACTTTCTGTCTTTTACTGTTTTGTTGACACTTGATACATGGATGCGATTATGCTTCTTTGTTTGAAATTGTCTCTCTTGTTAGACTCCTGACCACATTTTCTTAGTGGGATGCACAGTTGGTTTTATCACATGTGACTGCCTTGATCATTGATAATGGGCATACATTATGGATAAAGAAATTTATGCTTAAAAAAATGGTAGCCAATAAAGCAGGAAACTTAAAGAAAAATTAATTCCTTGACTCCTTGATAATGGGCACACATTGTGGATAAAAATTGAAGGTAAGAAACTCTTTCCGACAGAGACGTTATTACTTAGTGATAGGTTTGGCTTGTAAATATGCCTGTTATACTGTTGATCATTGTTTCCCCATTTGTTTTTGAATATGTTAGATGGACTTGGGCAGGGATCCATAATTGGAAACATCAAGGTCTTAAAGCTCAAGTCATGAGTACTACCACTCAGGAAAATTTTTCATCATCCAGGGGAATTGTGAATGGGAAAAATGAGCCTGATCATCTTCTTGTTCTTGTTCATGGCATCTTGGCTAGGTATATGTTGTTCAAATTCCATTCTCAAAGCAGCAAGTGCCCAGATAAGGAATTATAAACTGAAGTATGGAAGAAAGTAATGAAATAATTAGTTGCATTCTTTAGATGTATGCCTGTTTACTTTGAATAAAGATTTTATTTTATTTTTTTCATTTCATCTGCTGTGTATAAACACAGGTATATATAGAGAAGAAAATACAAGAAAAGTTAAACTAATCCTATCTTTTAGAAAGTAGAAAACAGTAAACAGGTAAATCTTAAAACATGGAAAATGATAAACTAATCCTGTTCTTATCCTATGCATTCAAAATTTATTCAAACATAGAATTCTAAAAATAATAAAACTTCTAATAGTTCAACAATGTCTTACAAATATTTGTCATAAAAGAAACAATTTTCACTAAGCTCATTCTAGAAATTGTGCTGACTGAACTTAGCTGTGTATTATGCACTTATATCATTTTTGGCTTGTGATCTTGTGAATTCCCTTAATAAGGTTCATATTGCATCAAGATTGCTATTAAGTAGTATGCATTTATATCAATTTTAGGCCTGCGATTTCCTATCTAGTTGTCTAGTCTATTGTTATTTATCTATTGTTTGTTTTTGTTGATTGAAGAATATCAGCCTTTGTATCTTTCAATAATATAGTTGTAAACTATTTGATTAAATACACAAGGAAGCAAGCTCTTCTTGCATATGCTCATTGTTGTTGTAGAATTATTACTTGATATGATGAGTTCCTTGCACTGGTTTAACGGATAGTAAAGTCGCATCACTGAATCCCCTCCACTTGGACTTAAAGTTTAATGATATAAAGGAGTGATGTCATGGTTATTATTCTTTAGCTCTTATTCTAACAGATGCCTCTCTTCAAAATGCAGCCCAAGTGATTGGACATATGTAGAAGCTGAGTTAAAGAGACGTCTTGGAAGAAACTTCTTAATATATGGTATGTTTATCTTCTTTATTTTTAGCATTCCCTGTTTTCATCCGGCAAACTAGATTCCTTGGTTAAATTCTTTTGTCCATGTAACATGGGAATGCTAGGGGGAATTAGGAATATCCCCCCTTTGTGGGAACATTAGGAGCAACTGATTGATATATATTGGCAATTACTAAGAGAAATAATCATGACACTGCTTAGAAGTAATTTGTCTCTATTTGAATCCTTTGACAAAGGATGGTATAGCTAGAAAGAAAGAAGGTGGAGTTATTCTGAATAATCCAATATCTGACACGTTGACTGAGAGACTTGATTCTTTATGAATGATTAAAAGATCATATACTTTGACGACTCAAAGTAGAAAGGGCAAGGCGCTAGAAACAATGATAGTAGCAAGTTTGTTTATTTACACTTTTTGTTTTTGGTTTTGTTGTCTGTGATTTTAAAGTTTTCATATGTTTGATATGTGCAGCAAGTTCATCTAACACCTACACTAAAACCTTTTCTGGGGTTGATGGGGCTGGAAAGCGATTAGCAGCTGAAGTAAGTCTTGATTCGTATGCAAGTTTATTTTCCATGTTTATTTCTGGGCTTGCAGGTTTCTTGGGGATGAATTAAGTGTGTAACATAATTGATGATCTTTCTTTTTCTTGTTCAACAGGTTATGGAAATAGTGAAAAAGACAGCTAGCCTCAAAAGGATATCCTTCTTAGCCCATTCTCTTGGAGGGTTGTTTGCAAGATATGCAGTTGCTGTCCTTTACTCACAAAGTGCCTTAGACAGTGGTGAATCTGTTGGTCCTGCTGATTCTACGAGGGCAAGTTCACAAACAGTGTGGTCTTCAAGACGAGGTACGGTTGCTGGACTGGAGCCAGTCAATTTTATTACCTTGGCAACTCCACATCTTGGGGTGAGAGGGAGAAAGCAGGTTTGTTCTGGAGGGTGTTGGTTATTGTGCTTGTTTTATACTGCAGTATGATTATTATCCACTATTTGAATGCTATTATATTTCACTCACTAAGAATAATTTGTACATGCTCATTTTAACATGTCAGAACTTTTCTGATGAGAACTTAAATCTATATGTCATCATCACTTGCTACTTGCTAAAAAGCTAAAGATTACTTTGAAAACAGATTTTAAGCTACAATTGATGTATACAAAATATATTACAGCAACTTGTCTTCAAATGGATTGACATTTTCAAGTACAAAGTAAAAAAGTGAGTTCTTTGACATTGACCAAATCATTTGATTTTATTTGACATCTTCTTATGTTTTACGTTGTTCCTTCTTAATTTATTGACTATTTTGGATGCTACACCTCCTAGTTCTCAACTTAATACCCATCAAGAAATAAGTCCTATTGGCATAAAAAAAGTCATACTTGTGGTCTAGTTGGCCCCTTTTTTGAATATTGTCAAGCATGGAAGTCGTTGCATGCTCTTCCATGTAGATGGCATTAGTGGTCTATTTGAGAACTCTAATGGCCGTGTAAGTCTCCAAATAAAGCAAGAGAATGGCAAAGGCCTAATAGTGTTCAATCACTGGGAGGTACCGCTCTATAGTCTGTTTTAATTTTTTTTTTTTTCTTTTGGTCAGGCAATCAGTATCAAGTTTACTAGATGTCCTATCTAGCTAACGTGCTTTCTGCATAAAGAAATAGAATGAGGAAGGCCATTAGTGTTTTGAACCCTCTGGGAGGTGCCACTCTATGGTTTAAGATTTTTTATGCTTTTGTTATGTCATCTCATATCAAGTTTACTACTGTCCTATCTGGCTATTGTGCATGCAGACATTATGACAGCAGATTTCAAAATCCTTTCTATATGATGATTGAATAGTAGATATGGCTTTTACAGTGAGAAATGGAACTGATCTTCTGCATGTAACAATCGCAAGTATTTTTGTGAGATTGATAATTGCCTCCTGTAGTATTGCTATTGGGCCTGTTACCAGTGCATGTGATAGTTAAATCTGATTTTACTGGATGTGGTTGCCTTCTTCTAATGTTTATATCTCTCCTTCTTCTTCTTCTTCTTCTTCTTATTCATTTGTTAAAGATGGGAAAAAAAAATCAACTAGGGCACTGGTGACAACTATTCCAGTGTGGCTTAATTATTATTTTGTTGATTGTAGAATTTGAATTATCTTCTTTTACTTGTTTGTTCCGTAATTCATGCTTCTTGAATCTCACTGAGTTTTTCATATTTACATTATATGGTTATTGGTGACTAGTGAGATCTGACTTCCATGTGGTTCGTTTATTAAATCTCTCTCTCTGTTTTTTTTTTTTTTGTTGTTCTCCAGCTTCCATTTCTCTTCGGAGTCCCCTTTCTAGAGAAACTTGCTCCGCCACTGGCTCCAATTCTTGTTGGCCGGACTGGTAGTCAACTTTTTCTTACAGATGGTAAACCTGACAAACCACCTCTGCTTTTGAGAATGGCAACTGATTGTGAGGAGGGGAAGTTCTTGTAAGTAAACAAAGCATTTACAGTGATTGGAGTAAATATCCTTTCTGGCCAAGTAATCTAATGGTTTAATATGTTCTGTCTTATAGATCTGCTTTGGGTGCATTTAGATGTCGCATTCTTTATGCAAACGTATCTTATGATCGTATCCAACAGCATATTATTTATTTATTTTATGCTTCTTAAATGCATGTACTCTTAGCTCTCTCAACCTTTTCGTTACTAGTCATCTCTTTTTCCAACAAATCAGTTTCCTTCACATAACAAAGATATGGTTGGTTGGCGCACATCCTCTATAAGAAGGGAAACGGAGCTGGTGAAGGTTTGTTGATGGTTTTCTCTTCTTCAAATGCATCTTATGCTGATTCATCCATCTTCTTTGACCAAGTATTAAATAATAACTGATTACATTAGATTTTGATTTTGGTCCAATATGTGTTGTTTTATACTGTGTGTACCTGTTTGCAGGCATACATGCTTGGTCATTTGCATGTCTAATAGAATATGTTTGTAAATGAATTTCAGTTCCTAGACTAGTTTCCAGGCATCTTCACTAGTAGTTAGAATAATTAATTCCTTGAAAGAATATTTGTACTTTAGACCCTTTCAAACTTTATCATTTATTGGGAAGCACACAAAATATCCAGGTCGATAGTTTTATAGTAAAATGAGCTGCAAAATATTGCAATTTTGAAGAAAATGGTAAGACTGGAATTTAATTATTAAATCAGGAATGTTTTTTACTTTTTATGCACCATTTTGACGTTGAATAGTTAATGGACAGCCTCCTCGTCGATCTTTGGATGGTTACAAGCATGTTGTAGAAGTGGAGTATTGTCCACCAGTTTCATCCGATGGCCCCCATTTCAGTTCAGAAGCAGTCAAAGCCAAGGAAGCTGCACAAAATGAACCCAGCTCACAGAATACAGTAGAATATCATGAAATCATGGAAGGTAATTATTTACAGCAATAGGAATTGAATTAAGTGGGAAATGTTTAATTAAAGTCTTTGTTCAAGCAATGCTAACAGTTTATTTTCTTGACAGAGGAAATGATACGTGGTTTACAGCAGTTAGGGTGGAAAAAGGTCGACGTCAGCTTTCATTCAGCATTCTGGCCCTTCTTTGCCCATAATAATATACATGTATTGACCCGCCTTTTCAAATCCCATTTCAAATTGTAAGCTCCTCTGCTTCAATGTTTGATATGTTTTCATTGGTAGGTGAAAAATGAATGGTTTCACAATGCTGGTGCCGGCGTCATAGCTCATGTTGCAGACAGCCTAAAGCAACAGGAATCCTCCTCCTCATCATCAGCATTCGTTGCTGCTAGATTGTAATCATGGCTTTATGTAGAAGACTTACGGATGAAACATGTTGTATTACAACAAAGACCAGATAAAATGGACAAAAAGCAGAAGGCAAAATTCTTTTGCTGATCATTCTCTGGTTGGCTCACCAAATAGTAGTTTTGTTGTTTTGAACTTGTTACTGCATCTCCTCTCAATCAAATTTAGACTGGCTAGAGGCTATACGCTTGAGACTCCTCTGTCATACACCGTATATTACTTGGGCTTAAACGGACTAAAAAAAGGTTTAATGAGTTAATTTGAAGGCTTTATTAACATTTGGGTTCCTACCTTCTTATGTTTGGTCATTTCAGTATGGTGATGTTTTGTTGGGGACCGTTTTGATAGAAATGGAAAAACTGTGTCCTCTTTGAAGAAAATATTAACACTCAGAGATCCTGATGTTATTATTCCCTCCATTTATTGTCTTCTTGCGGGGAGTTGGTGAGAGTTAACGTATAAAGTACAGTATGCAAATACACCTGTAATTGTATGGACTTGTTGGCAGAAAGACCAAAAAGCGAATGCTTGACTTGTCATCATCAGTTCTTTCTTCCCAATCACACCGTTACTTGAAGCACGTTGACATCACTCCCCAATCGTATGCCACAGAGACTACCTTCCGCAATCCCCTACTCCAACCGAAAGTGTTGTCCACGCTCCAACTTGCTCGTGTGCATATTTTTTGCCAACATAATCCGGCCAGTCGTGTCCTGTCCCCGTGTTCTTGACTTTTGGCCTTCTCTCCCACCCAAAGGCAAAAGAGCGAGCATCTTCTTGTTCTTGCTGTAGAGAGAAAAAGTTTTGAGAGATTGAGAGATCCGCTATGGCCAAGGAACGAGAGAACTACGTTTACTTCGCCAAGCTTGCTGAACAAGCCGAACGCTACGACGGTCAGTCTCTCTCTCTTCGGTTTCTCAGTAAAGCATTTTATTTGTTATTGTTTTTTTTTTTTTTCTGTGATCATAGCTTCTATCTGTGTATTGACTTTGATTAAGTAAAGGTGCTAGGCGTTGTTAATTCATTGTAGATTGGAATGAAAAGTTTCGGCTTTATGATTTTCTTCACTTTATTATTTTTTCTTGTCCTTGATCCGTTGCTTGAATATGGAATATGGAAAGAAAGCAGACTGTACTCCTTTGGCTTAATGAACTGGCTTAATTGTACTTGATTTAGTTGATATCAGTGTATTGTATGAAAGATCTGAAGATTTTTCTTTTGCTTCCTCGTGTTTTCGCACCAAAGGAATAAACTTGTTAAAGACCTTTGAAACTTGTTTTAACTCTCAATTTTCGTAGAAATGGTTGATGCAATGAAAAAAGTTGCCAATCTCGATGTGGAACTGACTGTAGAGGAGCGAAACTTGCTCTCAGTTGGGTACAAGAACGTGATTGGTGCACGTAGAGCATCATGGAGGATTCTCTCATCAATAGAACAAAAAGAAGAGGCAAGAGGGAATGATCAAAATGTGAAAAGAATTAAAGAGTACAGGCAGAAGGTAGAAGCTGAGTTGTCAAATATCTGCACTGACATTATGCGGGTGATTGATGAGCATTTGATTCCATCATGCTCGGGAGGCGAACCCACTGTGTTTTACTACAAAATGTGAGTGGTTTTTTCTGGCTGCCAAGACTCATTCGTATTAAAAACTGTATATATATTTTTTTAAAATATTTGGAGTTTTGAGAATTTATTTGGTTTCATGTGGTGGGCTTGTGCAGGAAAGCTGATTATTATAGGTACTTGGCAGAGTTTAAGAGTGGTGACAAGAGGAAACAGGTCGCTGATCTGTCACTGAAAGCATATCAGGTTCGTTTTGTTATTTGATAATGCTCTTTTTCTCTTTTTAAATTTGTGTTTTCCTTTTCTTTGATGGGCAAACGTTTTTAACCTTTGATCCACCAAAATTTTGTTTAAGGTAGTTAAAATTGACTCTTGGATTTATATGGTACTTTTTTGTATACTTTTTAAAAGAAAAAATCGGATTAGATAAATGAATAAAAACTCTGACTTTGTTGTATGTACAAATATTGAGAAAGTGAAGTGGTTATAATCACATGAACAGAAAATGACCTCTTTTACAATTTAATTGAATTTTGAGTTTGATTTTTTGTTTCGTTTCAAAATTAGTTGGATTTCGATTTTACCTAATGCTAGGATTCATATCCTTATATCACCAGAATTTCATGATCTGCACATTTTGCCCCCTTTTTTTTTTGTATATATATTCTAGCTTTCAATAGTAGGGCACTGTCTTGGTTTTAATATTCTCAGAAGATGGATAATCTGTGAATCTTTAACCGATCTGTGATCAGGCAAAGATATCTTTGTGGCACATTTAGGCATGATGTACACATAATTGGTGGTGGATGATATATGTTTATTTTTGTGGCAGCTTACCCATGATTCTTTTGACCCCATTGTTTGAGATCTTGTGAACCTGCGGAGGACATATAATCTTCACCTATTTATATGTATTTACTTGCAATAAACATATGTTTCTTCACCTTCATGAATTCTCAATTTTGTATCACGCTTAACCTTCTTCTTTTTACCGTATTCATCTGGATGCTTTATGCTTAATATCTCTGCTCATTGGATGTTTGGAAAACTTATAATTATTTATAGTTTATTGCTCTGGAATGCCATGGCCAGTTTTAACCATACTAGTGTGCTTTGGAGTGTCATCACTGATTTTAAGGATACACGAGAGTGATTCTCCTATTAAGATTGTTCGTAATTTTTCTTGGTCAAGCTGTCATTCCCCTTGTCCAATAAGATTGTTTTCATTGTGCCATATGCTAAGATGGTTATCTTAGAACCTACATGACTACTTCATTGACTATAGTACTGTTTGTTTGCAGGCGGCTTCTTCTACTGCAGAAGCTGAATTATCTCCTGCCCATCCCATCCGACTTGGTTTGGCCTTGAACTTCTCTGTCTTTTATTATGAGATTATGAACTCTCCTGAAAGGTACGGATACGGTCATCTTTTTTTGGGCCTTCTGAGTTCTGTGACTTCTCTTTTATTATTTCGGGACCCATGTGGATTCCTTTTACATGGGAACTTGGACTCCAGGGCATGTCTCCTTGCGAAGAAGGCCTTTGAAGAAGCTATGACAGATTTGGATACATTAAGTGAGGAATCTTTTAAAGACAGCAAACTGATAATGCCGCTATTAAGGGACAACCTCACTCTGTGGGCTTCTGACATACCTGAGGATGGAGGTAACTCTTTTATTTCCGCAAGAGAGATAAAAAATATATACTCTTACCACTTGAGAGATACATCATCTAATTGCATTGGAATTAGTGTACTTACTATGAATTCTTCTTTGAAGCTTGCTATCCCTAATGTTCCAAAGATCAAATGTTGTTGAATTATTCAATTTCCCCATGTATCATTCTGGCACATAATTGATCATGCATGATCAACTTTTAGGAACTTGTTTTGAAGAAAGTTTTTGGATCTAATATCATGGTGTAGCTTCCTAGAATTACAGAGACAACATTTGATATATGTAATTGAGTAATTGACCAAAGTTCAGGGTACTCTAGTGCTCATGGACCTTGCGTGTAATTTGGTAATTACTAGATAGTAAAGATGAGTACCTGTTATATTAGGTTAGTGATGACCTGAGGTATCGTTCGTGCATCTAATGAGTAATTCAGCAGTTTTCATTGTTTTTTGAATCTCTGTGCTTATAAAGTGACTTGTTCCCAACTTTGTTCATAACTAAAATCTCATCCTTTGCTTTAAATTTAGTTATGAGAAGATATATATCTACAGGAATGGATATGTTTTGAAGTTGGTTTTCAATGTTTTGTCCTTGTGTATAACTATTGTTCCATCTCCCATATCCCATCCCATTTTCTCTTTTCTGTAGCATCATTTTATTTCGTTGTCCTTCCTTTCTTTTCTTTAACCTTCCTTGTCTGCGTGATTGTTACTTCAGGAGACATCTCAACTAAAGGTGGCGAAGGCGAGGATTAAAGAAGCAGAAGAAGAGGTGTGTTGTTTTCCTATCTGACAACACAGCAATCTGTGTGATTTCTTTATATTCCATTGACAACAATTTTCCATTACCGTTCTTTTCCTTCCTCAGTGAACCAGCCAGTAGCTTGGGACCTCCAGCGAGACAGCAAGAATGTTGTAATGCTAATGCCTAACACCTCCGAGGTGTTTTTCTTAGTTAAACTTGCCGAAAAACATTCAAGTGCTATTGTTTTGTTGCTATTATTATTATGATGTGGATTTGATGATACGAGTGCCTGCATCATTCGGCCGACGGACCAGAGCCCGTAGTATCTGCTGCCGATGTTCATCATTTCCTTTGGAAGTAGTTTTAAGAACATTGCTGTTTATGAGCCAAGCAAGAGCCCCTCGTTCTGCAGGATTTATCATGCCTCATACTATGATGCTATATACTAATCCATTAATCAGTGATCATACCTAATTTTACCTTGCTCCATCGATAATCAAAATTAATCCTCACTTTGTCAATTTGAACTTAATTTTTTTTAATACATTTGTTTATAAATAAATAGCATAACTAACAATTTACATTATTTTGATATAATAACAAAAATTATATATTAATATTACTAAAATAATATAGGAGAAAAATAAAATTAAATGTAAATATTCTCATCAACATATTATTTAATTTAAGCATTGATATTTGATAAAATTTTAATTAATAAATTTTAAAAATATATTTATTATTAATAGATTAAAAAAAATTTTAATTTTTTTTTATTTAAGTAATTAAATAATAAATTTATTATTAATATATATTTTTTTATTTTATTAATTAAATAATTTTATTGTAATAAGAATCCTATACATAATGATTTCTCTCTGACATTTAGTAGCAGAGAGACTGCTGCAGCCTTGGATTGGATGTGGGATGAATTATTCTTGTAAACTTGTGGTGGAAACAAAGAGAATAGTTCTAACCTGAAAGAGAAACTCATTCTCAACCATCAAAGTATAACTAATACAAGAAACCTGTAAGCCACAGTAACTGTAAAATTTCCCTTCATAAGCCACAGTAATACACGCCCTTGAAACAAATCTGTCTGTCCGAAATAAAATACAAGGGAAAAAAAAAAAAAAAAAGAAGGGAAAAACAGAACCAATGGCAAGGTCTCCTAACACTGCCATCATCCTCTTCTCTGCTATTTGTTTCCGGTCTCTTTTTGACTTTGCCTATGGACAGTCTGCTCTCAAAGTCGAGGGCACTGTTTACTGTGACACCTGCCGTACCCAGTTTATGACACGAATCAGCGAGAAAATGCCAGGTGCAAATTCTGTAACTCACTGAATTACGTATGATATGACATTTGATATGATGGTATTGCATTTGTAACAGGTGCAAAGGTGCGTTTGGAATGCAGAGGTCGTGAAGCCGGTAACGTTACCTACAGCGTCGAGGGCGAAACCAATGACGTCGGAAGATACAGTCTGACTGTCGAAGGAGATCATGAAGACGAGGTTTGTGAAACCTCGCTGGTAAAATCGAGCAGATCAGACTGTGATGAGATCAACAAAGATGCTTTCCAGAAAGGAAGTGCCAGAATTAGCCTAACGGCCAACAATGGCCTTGCATCTGATACACGCATGGCAAATCCTCTTGGATTTATGAAGAAGGAACCTCTCCCTGAATGCGCTGACGTCCTGAAAGAACTTGGAATCATGCCAAGTCGACATTTTTAGGCAGATTAATTACACCACTATCTCTGTTTAGTGTGTTGAATAAATGACATGAAACATGAATGTGTGATTAGCATAAATTCCACCATTTTTGATCTTCAGTAAAGCAATTTTGGCAAGAATTGCACAAGGAATTTGTCTGGATTTTGGGTATGCTTAATTGGAAAATAAAATATTATTTATTTTAGCAATTGTCCTTTATATTAAATAATTTTTTCATCCTCCATTGTTCTTCTTTTTGTTCCAACCGAAAGTCACAAATACAAAAAAAAAAAAAAAAAAAACCTTGATTTTGACTAGTTACTGTATCCACGTGGCATTGATCAGACGGCTTATGGAAATCTTCAGGAAGGAATTGAAATCCCAGAAGGTCTCTAACTTCCCCCATAACTAGAAATTATTCCTCTTCTTAAACCTCTCGTTAAACCACAACTACTCCTCAGTTTCTCTCTCTCTCACATTCAAAACAATGCCGTTTGCTCACAAAGAAGCTGTAGAAGTATGCAAGAAACAAGAAGGGTTAGTGAGTTCTTACTATACTGCTACAGTTCTCGCTGCAATAGGAAGAACCAAGTACTTGGTTCGGTACGAGACTCGTTTTTCCGAAGACAGAACAAGATTGCTTGTTGAAGCTGTTGAAGAATCCGATATCAGGCCTTTGCCACCCACAGATCTTGAGGTTGCTGAAAAGGTTGATGCTTATGTTAATGATGCTTGGTATGTGGGAAAGATTGTGCGAAAAGTTGATCCCAACTATTATGTGAAGTTGGACAGTACTGATAATGTGGTGCATTGTCCTTTCTATAAAGTCAGGATTCATCTTGAATGGGAAGATGGAAAGTGGGTTTATCCTGGTAATAAGTATGTATTTCTTTTTCTTGACTTGCTTCTTGTTTGGTCATTCCTTGCATTTTCCTTCAGGATTCTTTTGTTTGGTAGGGTAATTTGGTTGATTATTCCAAGGTTTCTTGTTGTGACTTTTTACATGCCTCTGCTTTGGTCTTTTCCAGGTCAATTCGAAATCACTTTTAAGTGTCTTTGACTCTGGAAATTTTCTTATGTGTTCACATTATAAATTCTATTCATCTGTTTTTCTATTACAGACCTTTTTGATTGAAAGTTATTTCTTGCTTGTGATAGTACATTGTCATTTTAAATGAAGAAAAGAAAAGGTAAAGTTACTTAATTTTTAAGGAAGATTCAACTTCTTCCATGGTTCTTGTTGTGGGCAGTCGAATTTTCTTCCTTTTCTTTCTTTTTTTTTTTCTTTTTCACTTGTATGTTTTGTGGTTTCAGCATTGGATTCTTTCTTTTTTGTTATGTTAGAGTGGAATTTAATTGCAAGTCCTCCAGGCAACTTACTGTAGGATATACGACTTGACTTATAGCTGTTGGGAGTCAAAGGTCTTATAATTAATGATCAGCTTTAGTGTCATTATTTGAGAGGTTTGTTCCCATAAATGTTTGGGATTCAATTCCTCTGGGTCACTTGTTTGGCGAAAAGCCATGAGTTTCTTGCTTTCTAAATACTGCAATGTTTAACAAGAGCTCCAATTTCAAACTTGAGTCCTGGGAGGTGGATTGGATTTCTGGATTATGGGAAAAAAAGTTATTGTTGAAGATGATTTTTTGATGGATATGATGTATGAATTATCACCCAAATCCAACTGTAAGGATTGAACATTATAGATTGAAAATCATTCCAATTCAACTCAGACTCAAAACAATATGTTTTAGCAAAAATATCAACTTCTAAGAAATGGAGTCAATTTTGCTTGATGAAACATATGTATTCTTGAATATGTGCGCATACAAAAGGAATTAAATCAACCCACCAAAGATGGTGAAATTTACATCTTTTTTATGAAATTTCCCGGTGTCAAATTGATGCATCAAAAGACATTTCATTGCCCCTTTGTTCCTTCTGTTCATGTTTAACTTACTGCTTTTTTCAGCAACTGCAATTCTATGCAAAAATCTCATGTATAGTACTTTGTTTTAGCCAAGAATGATGACTTTGTTTCAGCCTGGTCAGACATAATCCATTGATTTGTTTTTGATAGGCCTCAAAATGATGATGATCAGGCAAAAGCAAGTGAGGGGGCAAGCTAGGGCTGAATTCTGTTGCCAAATACTTTTCCTTTTAGTAATCACAGAATGGTATCCGGAGACATTGATAGCACAGTTTTTACTGTAGTTTCGTGGCACATAACATGCTCTTGTTTTCCACTGGTGTAGAAATTAGGTAGCCATAACGGTATTTGACAGTTAAGTCACATGCCCTGGGAGTTGATCATATGGCACTCTTTTATCTTGTTTTAATTGATATGATGCATCTTAACTATACCTTCTGTTTTGCTGGTTTGTCCTAATCCTTCTGCTTATAAAACATGAACTGTTTATGCCGCTGAAAAATATAGACAAATTGCTGAGACATTGATAGAAAGAAATACATTTTATGCATAGCAATGCTTATGCAAGCATACTAAAAAATCCAACTTACCAAGCTGCTTTCACTTTCGCATTTTTGACAATTCTTTCTCCATATATGCTTAATCTATCAGCATGAAGCACATTGAACATGCAACGGTTCCTGTTACCTTACACCTATTCTTCTGTTTTTAAGAGGCATCAGTTTATTCTATTAAAGCTCATAGCAACTCTACTTAGAACGCAACACTCCCTTCATGCACCAGGATCTGATACTGCAAAAGCTCTCGCTTTTTTTTTTTGGTTCTTTTTTTTTCTTCTAGAAATCTAGGATGCATTCCTCAGAGTAGTTGTGTATAGAATCAAACTTTTTTTTTATTCTTGCGAATCTTATTGTATTAATGAATTGGCTTTCTATTAACTCATCTTTCTTGGTGCAGAACAGCTTATTTGCACATGGATATAATGGCATATCCCATTTTCTTATGCATAAAAGATTTTACTTTTGACCATACAAGTATAAAATGTTTACAAGACGATTAAGAAACCAAGGCATCTAGAGGCTGCCAATTACGGGTGTGTTTGAAAGACTGGGATCCTTTATTTGAACTCTTCATTATCTTTCATGTTTATATGTCACTGGATCAAGTTAAGAATATAAAAGACTAAGAGAGCATCTTGTCTGTGTTGAAAACTGTTGTACTTTTGCTTAATTTTCAAAATACTGTTGCTAAAAGTATTTGGTAAGATTACTTTTACTCTGTAACTACATCACCTCAATCGCATACATGTCTTGAGAATCTAGTTCTTTTCTCTGTAACTGTCTCTATTTTGCCCAATTGCAAGAAGCAAGAAATATAAAAAAAAAATGAATGCTTCTGGTCTTTTAATACAAATTCCAGAACAGCACAATTTAGGAGTGCCTAACCAGATGCTGGAAAGAATATTCAGGGCCAGGAGCATCATTCTGTGTTCACCTTTTTCTGTTCTCGAAAATTAATTTTATGTCATTTACCGATGAGGGAAAGATCGATCCACATCTCTTAAGATTACCCAACTAGTTGAGAATTTTAGAACCCTTGTTCATCAAAAGCTAGGCTCACTCCGCTCAACCGTGTCAACAAAGATGAGATGCTACGGCTTCATTCTTTTGGATCAAATCATCTTCTTATCTTACTTTTTACTCTCGAGCTAAATTCAAGATCATGATTGATGGTTACCAGATAAGAACATAAGAATAAAATAAAATTCCAACATCATTAATGGGCAGATGCCAATCAAAAGTTATCAGCAACATTGTTTTCCACGTGAAAATATTCCTAATCCTGCTTCATCTTCGTATCAAGAGTTGATCTAATTTCCAGGATCTCAAATTTGATTTCAGTTCAATCGTTTCATAGCTTTCTATTGAGATTGAATTCCAATTTCCTCGCGAACCCTTGATGATCAACAAGTATATAGGACGGAATATCGATCTCTCTACTGCCAGATATGAGTAATCATTTGATTAATATGTAATAATTATCAGTTGGAACACTCGTTGATGATCAAAAACCGACAGACATATATACCGCCACTGTTCAATAATTAATACATTTTCTTTAAATTTTTCCTGACTACGGACAATAAAATGAAAATCAATAAGGTTGACCACCTGAGTTGCTCCGCCGCCGCTTAACCGGGATAACATGCCGGAAACCTCCGTGGGTTGTCATATGCCACTCCTCCATGACCATCTCATCTAAACCAAACTGATTTACCTCACGAGCTGACCCATCATACAAGCAACCCTCAGGGATCCCGCCTAGCCCGCTACCTGGTGGCTTGGTTTTCCGGCGACCAGCCCCGACGGGAACATTCCGAAGGGCGCCACCGGCAGTCCAGTATCTCTGACAGCCCTTGCAGAAATGCCTAGGCTGGTTAACGTTGTAATTGTTGAAGTAACAAAATTTGGTCTCCATGCTCTTGCATCGAGGGCATGGTATGATCTTGTCTGGCCTTTTATCTACTGTTGGATCATCAGTTTGATTATGTTCTTCTTTCACTTGTCGTCCATGCAACGTAATTGTTGTCCCAAAAAGCTTGATACCTTGTTCTTCGTTCGCCATAACTGTGAGAGAAAGAGAGAGAGACACAGAAAGAGAGATCGAGAGACAGCTTCTGATGACTTAATGAGAGATGTTTTGCGCGTTTACGTCAATATATAGAGGACCGGAAGCTCAAAAAGTACAGGAAATTGCCAGTTAACGGAAAAAGGAAAAAGGGAAGCAGAAAACGAGATATTATCAATTAGATCCCTATAACATTAAATTTTCTTTAAATGAGTTATTTTTTTTAATTCTTTCAGATAGGTCCAAAAATCATGCCGATTTTCATTTCTAATGTGAAAGATACTGTTGAGTTCGTGTTCTTAGTTGAAATAAAATAAAAATTTAGGGATCTAAACAATAAAAAGGTAAAGAAATAAAAATAAAAGGGAAATAGCCGCCAGCCAAGGGGAAGGGAATTAGGTGGCGTGGAAAAGCTGAGGAAGAGCTTTTGGTCGACGTCAATGGTAAAGAATAGAACTCACTATCCATCGTCATGAGAATGCATGGCTTAAAAAGGTCTAAGAAGCGGGGCATAAAGAGATAAGATTGTCTCTGTTCTTCTTTATTTATTTATTAATTCGGAAAGGAATTTAAAAAAAAAAAACAAAGAAAGAAAGAAAGATCAATAAAGAGATAAAGCTAAAGCCTCCGATCGTGTCTGTTTTCCTTTGAAAAGTTCGTCGTGTTAATCCTTCTAAAGTCTGCATTATTTCCCCCAATCAAATGCTCGACTGAACTGTACAATCATTATGTATTTAATGGTGATTTTTCCAAGTAATTTTGTATAAAAACATTGGTTTTCTGCACACGATGCTTTCTTAGTATTATCCCAGAAAGAAATATTCATTGTGAAGAGGAAGAGAGATCCTAGGGTGGCATATGAGTTGATATTGTGTGAGATCAATCTGATCTGATTAAGTAAAGGATATATATATATATATATATATATATATAGCAAGATCATGAAAAACCAGCTGCTGCAAACAGACTTTAAATTTGATTCAAGGTGCCATATTCAAGCATAACATGATATGAAAACAATTCAATGACTTTTACGCGATCTTTTTCTGTTACCAAATCAAGCTATTAGCAATCTTTTCCATTGCAGGCCATTTGTTGTTTTTAAGGGTAATATTTATTCCTACCAACCATTAACGAGTGGGAAGTTTTCCAGATAAGAACGAAGACTTGGGTTGTTATTTCTTTAAGCATATTAATTTGACTAGTAAAAGATGGAAAATCTGTGCAAGTTTCTTCATACATGATCATCTCCATTTCAAGCTTTCCAGTGTCTTTGACTAACCCACAATTTTGTATTTACATTTACACTAACAAAATTGATATTGACAACGAGAAATACTTCAAAAAAAAAAAAAAAAACCAAAGATCAAACAGTTAGAATTGGTTCTTCTTCATTTTTTCCAGTCAGATTCCACCACTAATTTGATGCATGATCGCCTGCATATAATGTGACTTTGTAAAAGAGAAAAGCAACATACGCAGTCACATCCCAACAGTTGTTCTCTTTTAAATTCATGAATGCCATTATCTTTCTTGGTTTCAGTGAATTCGATGCGTAATAACCTTTGTTGCTTGCTTTTCGTGAGTTCAAATTGTTGATTGGGCTGATGGGTAGCTTTCAGTTGCCAATATAGTGGAAAGTAGCTTGATTCTTATGGGATTTCTTTGATTAATTAATCTCCTTAATTACTTTAATAAAGGATTCTCATTTGATTATTTATATAATTAATTAATTAAAGTAGCCTCATTTCTAACATACCTTTCTCCCAATTCAATAATGTAGACAAGAAAGCATTTTCTTTCTTTCTTTTTTATTTTTATTTTTATTTTTTTAAAAAAAAAAACTTGGAAAGTGATGCACTTTCTCTTTAAGATGCTTTAAGTCACTTTTCAATTAAGAAACCTAAAGAATATATAAAGTAGACAGTCATTAATTAATATTAATTAATTAGTTAATTGATTTGCATGCACACTTTTTCACATGAGTGGTGCTCCGTATCATTAACAGCAGTGTCTTCTCTCCCGAATACTCATGAATTTTCTTGGTGCGTTGCAACCGGAAACTGCAGAATAAAATCTGAGTTTGATCATTTGATATGATAAGTTCTGATAACAGATTATGATAATTAGGTTCTAAAGTTAGATTAATACCATAATCTTCAGGATTAACAAGAAATGGATATGGGGGGTTTTTGCTTTTCGATGAGTAGAAAGCAAATTAACAAGTGCCCTAATCAGATTCCTGAGATGTTGTTGGGATGGTTAATATATTAAGTTAAATTGAACGAAAGGAAAGGATTAATTAATTGGCATGTTGCTTGCCGTGCTGTCAGCTGTGGAGCAAGTTGGTTTAATAATAAAATGAAAGCAACAAAAGTCTTCTCTTTTCTTCCTCATTTTGTCGATATGCCAGCCCCTCAGCTCAGCCAGAGACAAGTGAGTCCTCAATTAAGACATATATATATAAGCTGTAGGGATGGGATTGAATAAAGAAGCTGAGGTATACATGTTTCTAGATGCATGCATTTTTGTTATGGCTATATATATATATTTTTTATAAGGCATAAATATTTGTTTATGGCTGTTGTATTACGAGCTAAATGGTTGCAATCGATTTGAACAAGGATAAATTCAAAACTGACACATATCGATCACCATATCCACCTGTGACTTGCTTATCTGTTTTTGCTTTGTATTTTAAAGGAAAAGAAAAAGGTTTACCACATGGTAACAAATGTTATCCATGCAACCAAGAAAGAGAGAAAACAAAAACGTTTAGCATATATATGCAAGTGTTGTCGTTCAGGACAGGCCAAGGGAGAGGAGAAAAACATTGAAATTAAGAATTATAGCACACGAAATCCTGTTTGCCTCGGTACGTCAAAACTGAAGCATAATAATGAAGAATCATCCCACTTCAATTAATTTGTGTGCCGTAAACAAAAGAAACTAGCAGAACAAGGCCAACATCATTTTGCTAGCTCATATGGAAGCTTCTTTATTCACAAGTTGCTCGTTTTCCCTTGATTCTTCTTGGTAAACACGTACCTTGACATTCTTAATTATAACATAAATTAAACTACGGAGGAGCCACTTCAACGGCATGCTTTAAGCTTTCTTAATCTTGATTCTGACAACATCAACGATTAAGATATAAGTCGAAGTATTATAATACTCTGCCTCGGATGCATACAATAAGCTAATTGACAATTCGAATGTAGACGACCCGTACATGACTTGTTCACATTGGCCAATGCCCCTTTCCCGGGACATCTTCATATCATAACGTTAACGGTTCAGATTAATTCCATCAAAGAACTATCCATGACATTCTTGGACAAAAGATTGCATTAATAATTGCCTAATTGAAGATTATAAACTACATCATGATGTATCTCATCACTTTTCTTTTTTTTTTATCTCATTGTTTACAGCATAAATTTAAGAAATTAATGAAGCAATGGCAATTAAATACAGGAAGGGTCCTACAAATTATTTACAAAAAGAAACTGGTATTATGCACATTTACGTAACAGCCTTGCCCAACATTTACAAACTCAATAACTACATGAAGATTTGCATCTCATGTACTGACATAATGGCAAACCAAAAATATCAAGTATCACTCCAGTTATCATCATCCTCGCCATCTTCGCTCGCAACAGCCTGCAAGTTCCCCAGTTGGTACTTTTAGTGATGCAAGTGAAGGGAACAAAGGAAAAGAAACAGTAATGGAAACAAGGAAAACTATAAACCTGGCGGATTGCATTTGCTTTCTTTAATATTGCTGTGACTTTGTTGTTTGCAGCAGGACCTGATGAGAAGGCTGGCCTTGCTGCCACTGTTGGCCTCAGGCTGAATGACTGGAATGAAAACAAAAGATAAAGCATGTATTAGATGGATTCGAATCCATTATCTTTAAGAGTACATTTTTCCGATTGCAATAAGAGGCTGAGCTTCTGTTATGGGGTAGGGAGTAAATGACTCAAAGCAATCTAAGAAAGTTACAAAACACAATGAAATCATTCTGTCGTGACATCTCCAGTCAAGGAGAAACATACACATACTCAAACCCATTGACATATACCTATGGATTGAAATCAGATTTCATTAGCATCAATCTGTAACATAGCCTTAATTAATGGTGATCAAAAATTAAAACCAAAAAGAGAGAGAACCCAACAAAACCATTCGGCAACCATGAAAAGCGAATCTAAAAAAATCAATGATGATCCTCACCGAATTGTCAAGCCACCCATAAAAATACAATGAAGAAGAAAAGCTGTTATTCTTTTCCTCTCACAAAATTAAAATTAGAGGGGAAACCATACTCTATTCTCTTTCACTTTCTCCTGTGGTTAGTCCAAATTCAAATTACAAAATTTTGGCAGTGAATACTAGTGCTTTAGATTGGTACACCCTAGAACTATTTTCATGACATGTTTTGAACTGCTGAGCCTCTTGTTTCTTGTTTTGTTTTGCTTCTCATTTGTCCTTTTATTGTTTTCATAAGAAACAAATAATTGAGATGAGAATAAAATAAGGATGTGTTTGTTATCATTTTCAGATCTATTTTTTCAGTTTCCAAATTTAAATACAAAATGAAAAAGCATTCCTTATCCACTCACTTTTGTTCTGATTTGATGTAAAAAATCCTCCTTTTCATCCATCCCCTTGCCATTTGCACTCTCATTAACTTCCTTCTTCCAATTCAACTTCTGCTGGTCCTCCTGCAGCACTCATAGAATTCCATCAGTTATAAACAGGCCCTTAAGACTTCCCAATATGTTCTATAGAATATAAGACGAAATTAGAAAACATCAACGACGCTTTCATGATACCTTGGTCTCTCGTCTTAATGCAACAGCATCCTTGTTAGTGAACCGTTGATCAGTGGGGGCTGGCTCAGGTTGCTGAGACATGGAAGATCCCAAAGGTTTCTGGTCTAATGCCCGCGTGGGAGAATCTGACTCAGCATATTGTTTGTCTTCGGCCACATCTGAATGAGGTTTCGAGACCTGCCATTGCACTGGAGGGAGAGGTGGTGGCAATGGGGTGGGCTCTGCAGAGTTTAGAAATTTTGAGAGATTTTTGGGATCAGGTTTGGTTTTTGTTTCTCCCTGCTGTACAGGGTTCATAGCATCAAGGCTTGGGAGATCAATACAAGACAAACAAGGTTCTGCACCATTCTCAATATGCATACTCTGAAGTCCACAGTCATCGTGCATGCCATTCTTTTCTGCTCCTACCTGCTGAGAGCTTGAAACAGATTCCATTGATGACATTTGGCATAAAGCATCATATAGTTCATGGTCATTGCTTCCTCTGGGGGATGATTCCCATGGCTCTGAATTTGACTCTGAGTGATGGCTGCGACAATCATCTGACACATATGGAGACGATCTACAGAAAGTGTCGTCATCGGAATCAGAACCATAGTCATGTGCAGGAATAGCAGGCTCAGGGACCAAATGAAATGAGGGAAACATATCTCTGATGCTTTCAGGACACCGACTCCCGTCAGGAAATTTCAGTTTCAGTTTGGAAGTCTCAAAGCTATCCACAGGTTTGAAAGAAATTTTCATATGTTCAAGTGGTGGTGAAGAAGGGAGTGAACCTAGAGGAGATCCATGTCCAAACTGCTCCATGGAGGTCGTCTTTGCCATTGTCTGATATGCATCATGGGGGTGCCCATGCTCCCGATCAAATACACCAGTTTCTGGAGAGCTAACTGGTTCAGATTTCTCATCATTCACAAGTGGCAACTTTCTGCGGAAACCATTTACAAGTAATCTTTGGCCTAGTCCAAACACTAGAGACGAGTTACCGTCATTATCATGATTTGCTTCAGTGGATGTGGCTTTGATATCTGGTGGCAGCTCAGTTCCAGACGCAGCCAAGGCAGTTCCATTCGCACCACCTCCAAGACCATGATTAAATTTGTTACTATTATGACAACCACTAGAATTTTCATGTTTGGAATCAGCATCAGCTAATGAAACTCGAAACTTATCAATAATAGAGCTTGAAACCTTTTCAGAACTTTCAGGACTCTCAACCAATGTATCAAGTTTCTCCTTCTGCTCATCACCCTTAGTATTGGTATATGGAGGACCAAATTTACTTCTGGCCACATCATCCAGGCCTGTGGACTTTGACACAGCAAAATCAGGAGGTTTTGATGGCTCAAGTCCTAATAGGTCACCATTCGTCCAGAATTTAACTGACTGAACACTGGAAAATTCAGCATGAGGTTGTTGAGATTCACAAAAACTGCTTATGATCCTAATGCCTGATTGATCAAGTAAATCAGAAATTCTGGATCCCGAAGATGATGGGCCATTGATAACAGACACTATATTTGGACCGTCACTGATGACTGGCTCTACCTTCGAACCATCAAGAATATCGGCACTTGCAAAAATATTGGTGGCTGGTGAATGGTCTGAATCACAAGATTTTCCAGAAATTTGAGGTATTTCCTCATGGGCAATACTCTTTGAGGCAAATGAGTCAGGTAAACTACAGGACATTACATCACTCAAAGAGATGCTGGATACAATATGAGACTCAGTATTACATGGATATTGGCCTGAACGATGTACCATCGGCTCCTCGGTTCCATCTTCTACTCTGCCATTGTTAACTCTGGGTGAATATTGCTCCACTTCACGTTTTGTTTGGCAATCAAAATCATTTTCAGATTCTGATTCGATAGTGTTAAGGGCATCCATATAATTGTCTGTTTCACTTTCAATTTCATCAAGTTGGTTTCCGCTGCAGATAGATTTTGGAATGTCATCGTCAGAAAGCAAGACATCCATTTGGTCAACATTTCTAGGAATGGCAGTTCCTCTGTCAGGAGTATCTATGTCAAAATTTTCTGATAGAACCTCTGGAGCCTCTCTATCCAGCAAGATTTCCATTTGATCAACATTTCTAAGAATGGCAGTTCCTCTGTCAGGAGTATCTATGTCAAAATTTGCTGACAGAACCTCTGGAGCCTCTCTATCCAGCAAGATATCCATTTGATCAACATTTCTAAGGTTGGCATGTCCTCTGTCAGGTGTATCCATGTCAAAATTTGCAGAAAGCTCCTCTGAAGACTCATTTCTATTACATTGTTGAATCTTAGGCTTCACTATTTCTGCCTTTTCATCCCGGGTGACATAAGCTGAACTAGGGGCAATTTCTTCTGGTGGTGAACTGTGTGGGAAATTATTATCTACCATCTGAGTTGGTTCATTAGTAAAAACTGAATCAAGGGTATCAACATTCTGCATCAACCTAGAAGAGGATTCCTTAGAATCCTGTTCTCGAGGTTGCAAGGAGGAACTGTGATTGAATACGTGTTCTGTACAACTTGACCAAGTTCTCATGTCAAAAGAACTTGAACAATCACCCAAGTCAGATTTCAGTGTCATGTCAACTGTAGAGACAGCTTGAGAAGAAGTTCGCCCATTAACAGTCAGAGAAGTCAGATGCATTCTGCATTACATGAATCACGAATATCATACACAATTCAATTTCATCAAAATGAATCTGGCAATGGTAGGAGCTGATAATATACATATAGATTAGTTACCTGCCACTATGACCATGATTGGATATTGATGCAACACACGATATTTCCCCATTCCTTCGAGATGACCTTTTCTTCTGCTCATTTAGACATATTTCATTTAGATATAATTCAAAAAGGCAGAAATGTTGACGATATATAAATGAATAAGCCCCTGCATTTTCATTAAGAAATTCTCAGAGGAAAATATATC
This sequence comes from Swietenia macrophylla, assembly GCA_032401905.1. Lineage (NCBI taxonomy): Eukaryota > Viridiplantae > Streptophyta > Magnoliopsida > Sapindales > Meliaceae > Swietenia > Swietenia macrophylla. The sequence goes on from CP135572.1 coordinate 4,507,645, forward strand.
CACAATTATGGTATCTATGAAGCTCATTTGTGGAATGTGCTAAGTTATTAACATGTCTTTGTGAGTGCATCATATATTGGGCATGCAATAGATATACCAAATAAATGCTCATTTTATGGTTGCAATCTCAGTTCATTAGTAAATGATACCTTGTTTTTATGAGCCTTCTTATCTCTTTGGATTTTCTCAGAAGTTGCTTCAATAGAGCTACCAGATACTCTTTTAAAGAAGGTTGGATCTGAATATCTCTTCAGACAAGATCCTGGGCCACCTGCATCATATCTGATAGGCAAAGTAGAAAAATGAATATATAAATCAAATTTAATCTATCATTATCTGACTATAGTGCCATTAATCTAAACAAAGAGGAATAAAAAATGGATCATACTTTTCAAGCAAGTGCAAACGTGGAGGATCACAACATTCTTCATAGGAATCCATAATAAATTGTGGCAAGTCATTGTAGATGAAATGATTTTGCTTATTTGGAATGTGAGGATGGCATTCAGAACCTGCAAGGCAACTGCTTTCTATCAAGATTGGACTTATTTTAAGATTAATGCAATGCATATGAGATATTGACGATCAGGCAAAAAAGACTCAAAGAATTAATTCAAAAGTAAAAAAAATTGAACCAATCTCTATACCAGCACATTGATATTATACAAAAATCTGTACTAGATATCAAAATTGAACCAATTTCTATTTTCCCTATTTGTACTGTAGCTTGTGCAAAAATCTGCAGTGGGAGAAGACAGAACTAGGGATATTCCTTAATGCTAAACTAACTATTCTCCAACAAATCTCATGATATAAGATAATAAAGGAATATTTAAAATACAAGATGCCTAGAAAGGCATATAGAAAAACCAAGAGAAAGGTACAGCACAGGTACAAGAGCCATACCAGCTGTGTAGGCAAAATGTATGTGGCTTGTTTGAGCCAATACAGCCTTCTCAAGGGGAGGAAGTGTAGTTTCAATGCATTGCACACGAACCATCAACTTATGGCTTCTAGAAGCAGTAGCCATCACTTGCTCCTGTAAGCCATGAAAAACCTCTGCTGCAAATCTACAACATGTCACAAATGTCTCATCAATTAGGATATTTTATAACAATTTTTATGGAGAATGAATGTCAAGATCAACTGGATATTAAAAAATATTAAAAAAAGAAAACAGCTCAGCTTTTCATAACAACCAGAGAAGTTGTTAAAGGAAATGATGCTTCCACATTTTGTTCAATCCATCTCTAGTTGTATCAAATGCTAACATCAGGCCAGTGATTTACTTTTAACTTCTCAAGCTTGATTATCTACAAACTAAATAAGTGAAAAGAGAGGTAAAGTCATCAGATGGAAAACAACGAAAGGACAACAAGAAACCTTTAACTTGCTCTGTTTGAAAGATCCTCTGAGAGCTGCAAACTTTATACTTCACCTATTAGCCAGAAAATATAATATACACACACATATATATGGAATAAGCAAAAGCTATCATCCAAGGAAGATGGTTGATACATGCCTCATGCAGTAACAGTGTAAGACTGGTTTCATCATATTCTATATGTAATGTAGCCAGATTCTAAATGTGATGTAGCTAAATAGCTTCAGCAGTGTACAAAAGATATCTGCGACTAGCACTCTCTAGCTTTAGATCCTCTACCCCATTCAAGGAGCTTACCTACCTTTAGCACCACAAACAAAAATTACCACTAACAAAAGACACTATGGTATATTTTAACTTCCTAATTCACCAAATTTAAAAAACATGCTTCGTTGCACATTTGCAAGTAAACTCATTTGAGTCATACATCTTCAGATGAAAAACTCCTTTTAGCTCTCCTCTTAGGTGGCAATAAGGCAAGAATATTCATACTCAACAACTCTTCTAAGTGAAATTTCTAATCCTCTCATGTGAAAAATTAGAATTACCAAGTTCACATGTTACATAGTTAAACCCTCACCCAAAAGTTTAACTCAACCTTGCAATGCCCCAAGTGTTCAGTAAAATCACTGAGATTCAAGAGCCTTGACAGTAAATACAGAAGGTTCCATAACCAAGATTATATGTTGAACACTCAACTAGTATAAAGCAATCAAACCATTATTGTTAATTATTAGATATCTTCCTTAATCACGTGCCAAAAAGTCTTAATAAATTCAGAGCACGACTAATGCACTACTAACCAAAAATAGTTACATTAGAATTATGACATAATCTACTTACATTAATTCTAACTATTCTCAAGGAAGATTTAAATTTGCAAGGCTCGATATCTGTACTACTGCTTTCACATGCTCCCTTCCTGATATAAACGAATCCAACTCTGTGTTTTTACCATCTAGAGTTTGCATTTCTATTTGCTTCGTTTTCTTCCTAAACTCTAGGAGCTAAACAGAAACTTCTAGAGACAAGCATAAAAGAAAGCGCACATAGATGGCCTACATGAGAGCAAGTGAAGAATGCCAGCTTCCAGTACATTACCACTACTACGAACTGAACAGGTAAAAAGACTAATTCCAGTTTTATAACTAAGATCAGCTAGTGTATCACTAGATCACAGGAACACATCAGGATGTGCAGTTAGACTCAAGATCATCAGTGTATAAGATCTTCCACTTCTGTCCTCGCATTTTATCTCCGAACCAACCGTAGCAGTTTACACTTTCCCATATTTAAAGAAATTTTCTGTTAATATCTGTCTGTCATTTATACCAGAATGACAAAGTCATATTTGACAGTAATGCAATACATGAACTAGGACAAGCACGCAGAGAAGCTAATTTTAAAAAAACAAGACATAAAGGAAGACGACATATTTCATATGTTGTAGATTGAAGTGCTTAGTATCGCAGTTTCTCCGTTCCTTGGATCAATTATTCACGGTTCCGTAAAAATACACAAACAAATGAAGAAAGGAACCAAAACGACACAACATACTCAGCAAGATCGCCTAATTGGCGCAAGATCCCAACGAGACCAGCAACTGCGACACCGTCAAGCATGGCTTTGGGATCTTCTTTGTTGGCCCCCTTGTACAGCTCCGGGCGGCCCAGGGCGTACTCATTTCTGACCAGGAACCTCACCAACGGCATCGTTTTACTGTCTTCTTCTCTTCTCTCACCGAAACTTCAGCGCGAGTAGAAGAGAGAGAAATGCGTATGCAGTAGCAGCGTTAGTAAATAGTGGACGAACGAAATCAACGAAGAAATTAATGTACGAATGAATGAAAGCTAATGAGTTAGAGAACACTTGTTCTGTTTGTTTTATAAAGAAATAAATAGTAGGTGGTTAGATGGAGCAGCTTAACTGCCGAGAGAGAGAGAGAGAGGGTAAGTTGGAGAAGACATTGCCAACACAAGAAGCCATTCTCTCTTCGTCTCCCTCAAAGCACAGTGTCATTGTCAAAAGATCAAAATACCCTTGACATTTACAAAAATGACCAAGTGTCCGCGTTAAATGACGTAATTGGGGTTCTGAGTAGCTGGAGCGCTGGCAGAGGAGAGGGGACGTGGCTGCCATGCACAAGCTAAGCATCAAAGCTTCGAAACTAGGACGGCCGCCCCGGTAAGGTCAGCACTATCTGCCGGTGGCTTTGACTTCATAATTAATCAGATTAATTAAACTGAAATCAAGCAAAATAATAAACAAAATGTGATAAACCCACAAAGAAACCATGAAAATTATTTGCCGGACACCTCTTTGTCGTGTAAATATTACAGACAAATTAAGACAGCACAGCGGTGGACCTTTTGACCCACCACGAATGCTGTATAATTTGAGAATCTCAGTTAACTTCAGCTTTTGCATTGTAATGTACTCCGACAGGGAGCCGTAGTTCGCCACCTAATCCGTCAGCATACAATTGATTATCATTATAAAAATAGCATCAATTCTTACTTTTTCAATAATTATTGTTGTAAATCTTTAAGAATCTTCAGTAATAAGATAAATGCCTTAAATTTTGCCAAGCTGGAATTGCAGGCCAAGTACGTTGTTGGATCAAAACATGCTGGTGTCATCATGTCTTTGGGCATCTACTTTCATTATTAAAGCTTTGGTTAACTGTAGTTTGTATATTGTGAGAACCGGAGTACTCTAATCCAAATGGGTTAGTAAATTAATCGAGGTGAGTCAGGTGTTCAGTTCAATGCTCGAAGCCATCATTAATGCTTGGCGCTGAGTATTTGTTTGTTTTTGTGGGATCTCTCTGCCTAATCCGGATTTGGATCTTCAAATCTTGGGATTAAATATATATTCGTATTGAAGATGGGTTGTAAGACTGAGGAGGAGTTGAATTCAATGAGCAAAAAGTTATATTTTTTACTGATTTTATACGTGGGGTGGGTGGGATGGAACATGGGTGAAGGGGACTTCAATGAATGCTTGCTTGTCTTTTTGTTTGTGAAGCCAATTATCAAACAGGTGGTGGAACAAATCCTTAAATAAGCGGTCTATGCAAGTCTCAGTAGATGAATCGCAGAATAAGAACTGACTCGGAGCCATTATAGTACACCTTTGTCTTGTCTACAACGAAGGCCTGCTGCCTGCAACTGCATCAGCTCTGCAGATTTCTCAACGTTTGAAACCAAAATATCATGAAAGGCGGAGAGAGAGATTATTGTATAAGCCTACCCAATAGCTCGGCCCAGCTTTGGAATGGATGTGGTTAATGCAGCCTGCAATCTGCAACAAAAAGTCATCAAAGACAGAGAGAGAGGTAAAAGGTCGAAGCCTAATAACAACATACAGGCCCATATTCAAACTGGATAACAAACCTGGATCTTCATAAATGATGAGAATCGTTAATCCTCAACTGAGCTACCGGCACTTAAGACATGTTGCTATGCCACCGGCACTTGTGTCTGTGATTTTGATTCACTCTTTGGTTTCGGCTGACTTTTAGGGCTAGAAGATTTCGTCCTAGTTACAATTATTACCTTGGGCAGTGAACTGATGAACAAAATTTCCCACTTTTCAACAAGAGACTGCAAATGGCTTGTTCCTTCTTAAGGCATGGCTAGATTCATTATCAACGAGGTATAGGCACAATTAATATAGAACTGATGTGGTGACTGATTTTGAATGAGGGTAGAGAAGACGAAGAGGAGGCATTATTTATGAGCACCAAAAAAAGGGAAATAAGAGGAAGCCATTAACTGTGTATGGAAATACACAAGCAGAGGGGCCAATGACAAGAAGTTGCCACACAGAGAGTGAAATGGAGAAGAAAATGGGACCAATCACGTGGATTGAGTTGGTGTCTTCTTCTTCTTCTTCTTCTTCTTCTTCTTCTTTTTCTTCTGCCACCCAAAGATTAAAGCATTTGTTTCTGTCAAGGAAGAGTGGAATTTGCAGTAGTCTTGTTAACAACTTACCACTACTATCATTCAAACAACACTATCTTCTTCCCCATGTTTGATGAGAAGTGACTTGATTTTCAGCAGCATCACCAGTTTTTGTTCCCCTTTGCATTTTCGTTTGATTGATTAATCACTGCAAATTGCCTTCTTAACTGGCCCCCTCCCCCTATTCTACTCCCTTCATCTCAGTGCGGTTCTCATTCTCACATCTGTTCATTTCATCCATCTCCATTAGTTTGAATATTTGAGTTCTCAATTTCAGTTGAAAAGAAACAATGGAGGATGTATAATGAGAACCAGAATTCTGAGGGAATGCTTCGATAATTAAAGAAGTAATAAAAAGACTAGCTACGGCAAACACCCCACATTAAAATTCCTAATTTATATGAACACAAGGGAATCACCCTAACATCAAGCAATAAAACTGTTTATATGATCTTATAAAATGATCAACATTTTGAAAATCGATAGCAAAAGCCTGAATTATTGTTTGGTACGATGTAGACATTATAAAAACCTTAAGGTGCAACATGATGGCCCAACTTTCCCCACTTAAATATTATCGTATATCAGCCAAGGACCCCCCACAGTCCCATCCACCGAAGAAATAACCAGTGGATTTGTGAAGCAGAAGAACAAAATATTTGTACACCAAGAAACTCTGATTAATAAATTATTGCAAGTGTAGCTTTCTCCAGTGTGATGATGTGGAGATGTGAACATCGGAAACAATGTCTTTCGATTGAAGAAATTGTTGGTAAATTGTTACCATCCATCAAGAGCTGTAAACATCTCTACGATCATCTTTTGCTGTCGTGTCGAATCGATGGGGCCGTGAATCTGAAAATAAAACAAAGAGTAGCATAAAACTGTGAAAGCATTTGGGGTTATCGCCCATATATATTCAAAGAATGCACAAGGAATAGACGAAATATAATTGTTCCTCTTCTTCATTCTATGCCAAGCATGTAATCCCACAACCCACTGTGATGGTGGAAACACATTAGGTAACATTAAAGAAAGTTGTCCCACACAAGATCTTCCCAATATATTTTTATGTGGGAAGCATAATGTGCTTGATTGCTTACAAGTATATAGCTAGATATAGGTATTAAGTACATATCCTAGAGCAATGTCCTACTATTATGCAACATCACTGTCGATTTCCACAACGGAACCATCACATGGAAGCAGTAAAATTGCTGAGCCATGTCTTTACATGTCTTTATTTATATAATTAAGAATTTAAAAGAAAAACTTAATTTCATTGTTTGTAGTCACTCAGTAAGTTTATGTACGTTCTTTAGCAAACGTGAACAGTTGAAAACAATAAAAGAGAAACCAGAATACGGAAGCATCTAAAACATATTTTGGCAGTACACTGACTTTTGGTTGCCCCTCCCTCAATTAAGTTCTATGTTTGGATCTGCTTCTGCTTCTGTCTTGTAACTTGCTTTCTTTTCTTGCCCTAGAAAAAGCATAAAGGGTTTTCAGAGTGAAGGCAAAATCGATTGATTGATTGAACGTTAAAGAAAGTTGAATATATATATATATATATATATATATTTTTCATTGCCGGACAAGAAGTACCTTCATTATCATTTTCACTTGCGTTACGGGATTTAATTTACTTTGGAATCAGACACTTGTATTATTCTTCACGCTGTTTCTGATTAATTCCACATATAATTTTCTCCTACTCCCATTTCTGCGATGTTCTTAGCCCGGGAAGCACTTTTATTCCCTTGTAATACTACAGTATACTGAAGCTGAAGAAGGCAAAACATATATAGAGTGCACAAACAACAACTTGTACATGTGAAGACACTAAGAATCCCCAAGCATGCAGGCGTTATTGTTATGATACTGTTCAGTGATGGAATGGACCCATGTCACAATAAAAGATGCCTTGCTTATTTATTGGTATCGGACTACCAATCCTTCTCTTTTCAGTGTCTTGGATTTTCAACCTTGATCACAAATTTGTACAAGAGAACACACCATTTATCATGACAAAAAAAACAAAAGAAAAATTCACATTCATCTTACTGAATATAGAAAATTTTGTTATATCAATAGGCTGCATTGGAAAAAAGAGACCATTTATAAATAAGAGTAAGTCGGATTATTATGCGATTCAATTACATAACGATAATGTATATTTTTATATAAAAAAATTTTAAATAAAATAAATATACTATGTTAATATTGTTATATGTGTATTTAGTTTGAAATTAAGTAATCAATATTAAAGTAGTTATGATAATTAAAAAAATTAATACATGTAATAAATTTATTTGCCCGATCTCATTGTCTTGTATCTTGTTGAAAAGGAAGACTTTACTATTTTAATACATTGCATCTAAAAGAAGAGACCATTTATATTGCAGAGCCCACCACTACATTATGTTGCTATTTTATTATATAACTGTACATGTCGTCACACAGAAGAAATCTTAGATGGGACTAATATATCATATTATTTTTACATCTATTCAATAAAATTTTGTTATATATACATTTAGTTTTGAAATTAATAACCGGTCGTTAAAGTGGTTGTAATAAAAGAAAAATAAAATTTAATAAATATAAAATAAATTTATTAAATTATTTCGTTGAATTTTGTCGTATCTTTATCTCATTGAAAGTAGAAAATTTATTATTTTAGTAGAATGTATTGGAAAAAATATATAATTTATAAAGGACGGCCAACCATGTTGATGTATCATTGTTTAATTACATACCCTTATATGTTGTAACAAAAATAAAATTTTATTTAAAACGAGTATATTCCGTACACCCATTTAATGAAAACTAATAATATATACATTTAATTTCAAAGTAATTAATCATTAGAAAGATTATGACAATGCAAGGAAATTTTAATAAATATGTAACACGTTTATTAAATAATTAAAATTATACACCCTACAATGACAAAGTCAATTTCGTCGTATAATTTTTCTCTGCAAAGAGAGAATAGATATACATGCAGAGTTTTTGATGTAGATTATGAATAAATGATCATGTGTAAATTAACCTTCCATTAAACCCTAGTTTTAATGGATTAATGATCCTCATCTTCTCCCATTCCACCCTTATTGGGTAGACATTAGTGTTCCTCATTTTCAATTAATGTCCACTGACTGGATTCCATGTTTAATATTTAATCAATATGATTAACAACATATTATATACAAATAGAGGTCTAATACCCATCTAAATATGAGGTTTAATTAAAGATCACAAGCATACAGTCAGCAAGGAGCGTAGTTGATTCAATTGAAAATAATAAACAATTAATTATTTAATCTCTGGGTCCCATATGATCAAAATTCTTGATTCGAAGGCAAGAAATCATGGTGATTATAAAATTTAGTAAGAAATATTATGTCGTGCATGCATTGTCATCAATATATGTCATTTCAGTCCATGTATATGCACTCAAAACCTGAGCTATAGCCTAATATTTCCAAACAAAATTGAACAGTTATCTTGGACATACCTTGTTTTTCTCGTACATAAATTTTTTTAAAAATAATATAAATAATTAATTAAAATTTTTAAAATTTAACAAAAATTTTGAAATAAATTGTAATTTAAAAATTTATTTAAAATTCTTTAAAAATTTAAGACAACCCTTGTCTGCTCTTTGACCCAAATCAAGTAAATTCCTAAGACACTGAATTATCATCGCCTAGTAAGACCACTCAAAAACCCACTTTGTATTAACATTGGTTGATTGTCATTACTTTGTCAGTGGCTATAGTTGAAGATAATTAAGACTTAATAGAATCTGATTCATCAATATTCTTACAAAGATAATTAATTAAATTCCTGATTAATAACTTCGTTGATCATAGCGATAATATATGTGACAGTGAGAAACAATATATGTGATCATGATTCAAATGAAGATGCAGTAATGATTGTATCGATGATGGCATACAATAATTAATTAAATACTAATCACTATTAAATATAAATGATATAGTGAGTGCAAATAGTGTCAAGGAAAGAAAAGAGAAGAAACAAATTAGAATGAGAGAGAGGAAGAAAGAGGGGAACAAAAGCACCTTGTATAGGGCCCATTGCATGTCTCCTCAGTAGACCCTAGATGTGATTTTCACCTTCTCTTCCAATGCACTTGCACTATTCTTTAACCTCTTCTTTCTCTTTCTATTTCTCTCTCTGCCTTTTGTTGTTTCTTGGCCAAAAATTCCCAATAATTTCTTCCGGAAAAAGATATAATCATGTCTGGTGTTATAGCTAAAGATTCTGCAGCTGAAGGGTCTTCACGATCCACCGGCGATCAGCAACAGCAACATCCTCCTCCTTTGAGCCGATATGAGTCGCAGAAACGGCGAGATTGGAACACTTTTGGGCAGTACTTGAAGAACCAAAGACCTCCAGTTTCACTATCTCAGTGTAATTGCAACCATGTGCTTGAATTTCTAAGGTATCTTGATCAATTCGGTAAGACTAAGGTTCATCTACATGGGTGTGTCTTTTTTGGACAACCCGACCCGCCTGCACCTTGTACTTGTCCTCTAAGGCAGGCTTGGGGAAGCCTCGATGCGCTGATCGGACGGCTGAGAGCTGCTTATGAGGAACATGGCGGTTCATCTGAGACCAACCCGTTTGGAAATGGAGCTATTCGGGTTTATTTGCGTGAAGTGAGGGAGTGTCAAGCTAAAGCTAGAGGAATTCCTTACAAGAAGAAGAAGAGGAAGAAGTTTCAAATCAAGGCCAAGGATGAGGCTAAGTCTTCCAGACAATCAACCTAACAGCTTCGGCTTCTTCAAATAAGATGGTAAATTTTCTTTACAGATGAATAATTTTTTGCTTTATTAACTGCATGCTTCAAATTTCAGCATAATCCCCAACAGAAAATATACAAAGAAATATGAATTCAGCTTCATCAATCCATTAATATTCCAGTCAACGAATCGAAAGAAAACCCTGTTCATTTTGCTTACAAGAACGAACTGGAACTCTGACTTAATTGGATATTAATGATATGGCAAGATCTTCTATATGTCTGTTGGGAAAGTCAGTTCTTCATAAAACCCTAAACCCACAAAGGGAAACCCTAATCTGGACACTCACTTGGAAGAGCAGAAGTGAAGAACTGTGGTACCTAAAATTTATCTCGACATCTTTTACTCTCACAATACTAGATGCCACGATTGGAGTGTAAGAATTTGTCAGATTGTCTCTCTCTCTCTCTCTCTCTCTCTCTCTCTTTCTCATCATGCATATGCTGTTTCCTAATTAATTAAAATAAGCATATTGTTCACTTTTTCCTTTGTTTTTGGCTCTTTTGCGATTCTCTGCGATTTTGTGCTCCCCATGATTGACCATGTGATATACTGATATAGCATTCATACGTTGCATGTGAATTTTATACGCATCGACGAGGAATTAACATGCATATTTATGTCTGCGTTCCCGTATTTTTACCACCATAATCTTCCGAAACATTGTCTTACGCACATACATACGAAATTGTTTAATATTCCTATAAGCAATACGTACGGTTTGTCTCACTGTTAGCAATCATCGGTTTAACAGTTTGTAGCTGTTGTCCTTTGTCTGCTTCTTATATAAAATCATAAATGCAATGCCAATACAAGACACAGTTAAGTGTTTCAAATATGATTCTAATAATGTATATTCTTTTGATTCGTTTGGCCATTACGTACACGAGTAACTTATATACGTGTGTGTGTGTGTGTGTGTGTGTGTGTGTGGGTGTGGGTGTGGGTGTGGGGGTGGGGGTGGGGGTGAAGCTTGAAATTGGGAGTCGGTGTAGAAAATCATCGTGGGCGTACGTGATGACGGTGAAAAGCTTGTAGTTAGTTACTGACAAAATGATGGCTGTTTCTCTTTCTTTCTCTTTTTCCCAAGTCCCTAGGATTATGGAATTTTTTTTATTGATACTCTTGTGTAGCTAGCTTGATTTCATTGACATTCATTAGCTAAACTTGCTACCTTCAAGGAATCGAACAGAAATACAATGCTTCTTGGTTTCTTTCTCGAGTCATTCATATGTGATTGTGGTTGAGGATTGCAGTGGCAAGGAGAATGGATTGAAGTTCTCTTCTTTTCTTTCACAGAAAATTCACTCTAACTGCTGCTTCGCTTCCTAAGTATTCTGTTGCCTTACTGTAAAAACATAGTATAAATCAATGGATGCCAAGCCACCAATTGCTGTAAATTAAGAAATTTTTTTGTCATCTCTTTGTTTTATGCATGTATTGTGTGTAATTTTGGCCGTGTTGTGATGATTTGTTTATTTAGAAACTATTTCTTGATGTCTACAAGTTTATGATCCCAGTCGTGATTGATTGTTTAATTTTAAACTCTTTAAGAATTAACATGATACTAGATCCTAAAAATTTAGGAAGTTCTATGTTCATGTAGTTTGTGCACCTCATGATAAGCATCGTAGCATTACATATACAGACCATAACTTAACTGACATACCATCTAAACATGGAAGATGTATATATTGCTGTCTGTAAGGTTGGGAGTTGCCGAATTGTTGGGAATGGGAAGCATTAGTTACCGATCCAGTCTTCTAGCCTCACAACCTTATATCTGCTTATTCGTGCTGAAAGACTTACCTCTCTTTTTCTTACTCAAGTATATCCATGCCCAGTAAGAAGGCTCTCCAGAAGATTTACCATGTTAGTTGATGCTTACTACAGCCTGTGCTGATCTATGTTTGAACCTTTTGTTGGGTTCGCATTGCTTATAGCCATGCTCATACTGGATAGGATACATTTGAGAGCTTCACAGTGGGGCTTGTCTTTTCTGGAAACAAATTGCTTTTAATGAGCAAAATACTGAGTATTAATTCGCAAACATGAGGAATCATGTACGTTTTTGTGACTCCTTGAACCATGCGAATCGATTCATTATTTCTTTGCATCTTCTAGTTGAAAACTTCAACAGGCAATGATCCAACATTCTCATCATCTTCGTCACTGCTCACTTGGAACAGACGGTTTCAATGCATGCATGTTCCTTGACAATTAGTGCTTAATACAAAGTTGTCTGAATTTGAGAACATAACCCTTTTGACAGTTGGGTTTAGGAATCATCTTTTGCAGGTACCTGAATCTGTGAACTTGATGGGAATGGTATAGACGAAGGCGAGTGTTCGAAGTCGTGCTTCTGACAAAGCATCTTGGATCGATCTTTTGCCGTCTGGATATATATTTATACACTTGTTTATGAAGTAGTTATGAATAATGGCATTATATATATAGCAAGGTGGTGTTAATAAGCCACTGACAAATAGAAATTTACCCAAGTTCTTACTGCATCCTACACTTTGGAAACACTAGTTCTTATATTTGTATGTTTTAGCTCTGTAACTACATTAATGCAGTAGCCGAAATGGTTTTCTTTTAGCCCAAATTGCATGTAGCTTCTGAGGCAAAGTCAGTCTGTATGTATATCTTCATCGATTTCAGTATTCACAAGTGATTTTGAATCATCATAACCATTGAAATGGTTTGCGTAATCAGCAGAAAGTGTGATTGATATTTGATGTTAGAAGAGTGAGAACACTGTAATCATTAAATCAAAATTCTCTTTAATTTATATGCATGCGGAACACGTTTGATACGTAATAAACCCATCTAGTATGCATTCGAAGGGTGATAATACTTGACACCATCCGTCTACCATCTAGTATGCATTCCAAGGGTGATAATACTTGACACCATCTGTCTATTTGATACAAAATTGTTAATGAAAGATAACATAATTATTAATTCCGTGACACAATAAAATATAATTAATAATATTATCAAATTCGAATTTAAAATTATTAATATATAATTTTATTTATAATTTAATTAATTATTTAAATAAATTTTTTCTTGTTAATTAGTTTATAATTTAATAAATTTATTTTATAATTTCATATTTAATTTTTAATCATATTTTTAAAATTTTTATATTATATAATTATATTTAAAATAAAATTAATTAATATTATATTTGAAACAATATCACCATAAATATTATAAAAATATATTAAAATATAAATAAAAAATATTACATACATAACACAATTACATTCCCTTCGATCATTTAGTATTAGTAGCCGTGTTTAACAAAATTTTTTACAATTGATCATATTTCAATTAGTTTCTTTTGAATTGACACAAATAAAATACAAATATACAATTTGATTATTCGAATTGTGACACCTAATAAGCATGGGGTTTTAACCGCTAGGACCATCACTAAACATAATCCAGGTAGTACTTTGCATATGGCTCAATTATGGCAAATCAACTCGAGGATCTGAATTGGAGTGAATAGGTGTGATCTTTGAATTTACATTTGCTTAATCCTACTGACATTTTTGCTCCTGCAAAATTAAAGAAAGCACTTTTCTATTCTAAAGCAGCACCTGACTTGGTGGGTTCTCTTCCACCCAGCTTTCCATGATCTTTTCGAATTGAAAGAGCCCTTTTGTTTATACAAACAAACACTACTTGGAAATAAACAAAAAAGCGGTTTTAGACTATCTTAAATCATTTATGAATATAACAAAAGCGCAGCCAAACGCACCTCTTAACAATTGAGCTTGACTACAAAGGTGTGGAGCCAAGGCGATTCCCATATAATAAGGATACTCCAATATATATGTACAGATCTAGGGCAATAATAGTAATAATGCAGATTTCCAACATCAAAACAGAACAGCAGGAAAGGGGGGAATAGTTATTAATAAACCTAATCTTGTACATTGCAAAGACAAATTGAATTACAAGGTTAGCTAGCTATTCAAATCATAAGTTTTAACAGCTAAAATTAGACATTAAGCCAAACTCTGGCCAATTGCAAAAGCTGAGAGTAAATGACGATAAGTAAAAGAAAATTTAATAAGGGGATGAAGAAGGCGAGACCAGAGTGGTTGAAACTACAACATTCTGATCCTGCAAATAGCTGGTAATTCTGAGAGGCCAGTATCAGCTGGAACTGTATGTACTTTGTAGGAATTCAAGTATATAATCAAGATTCTTCAAATGTTTCCCGCACAAAAACACTGTTGAAGTTCTCCCCAATATCGCTAGCTATATGAATCTGGTAAAAAAACAATCATGAAACTATTCTTTAGAGATGAGCCAATAAAAAAAAATTATTAAACAAGGCAACCCAACATTTAACAAAATAAACAAAAGTTGCAAAGAACAAGCATATACAACTACTGAGTTCTACTATTCACTGAAACAAGTCTCCACGGATAGATATCAAGTGTTACGTCCTATCTAGGTTTTTAATTACTCGGCAATGATTCAAATGGCAAGAAATTGAATTTCAGAAAATCCATCCATCACTTAACTGTCCAAAAAACAAAGAACCTCCCTCCATCGGCTTTTATGCCTACTGTAACTAAAGAAATGCTACAAGCAACATTATGTCTATTTTACAACAAAGCTTCAAAGCTCATCTATGTCAGATTTATCATGAAACTAACACAACAATTTACATGTGGAAGTAAATTAAGAATCTGAATCCAACAGATCAATCATCAATCCTTTACTAACCAAAGAGAGGGGAATGCCTTGTATTTAAGAAAATTAACAATTTATCAAGAGATAGTAGATAACATTTATTAGGATACATGTTTTACTCCCTCATTGGATAATTCAGAAAACCCCACATAAGACCTAGTGATCAGAACATAACAAGCTTAAAGCAATTATGATGACGAAGTACACTACCACTTATGTCCATTCTTTATACGTACAGAGAAAGTTGCAAAATCTTGAATGAACAAGGAAAGAGCATTTACATATGAACTGAGAATATAACATAAACCACTTTCCCATGATATAAATCTCTCAATAGTCTCCAAAATTGATTAAAACTCATCACAATAATGTTAGCCAACATGCTGACAGAGCATTTTTACAATTATCACAGAGGCAAAAGAGAGAAAAGGTGGCATTTCCTGCAATAGGGAACGATTGGTCTATATCTAAGTCTGTACTAGACAATATGGCTCAATATACTACCAATGGTCTAGTCAAAAACAAAATACAAAGATAAAAAGACCACGGTCTTATACACCATTAACCCCCCAAGGGCCCCAGCCCTACCAAACAGAAGCCCCCCCACCCCCCCGAAAAAAAAAAAAAAAAAGAAAGGAAGGAAAAAAGCTTGACCTACTGTGCATCCATCTTGAGCCAAAGTCAACATCATTTAGATCCAATCACATCATGCAGTCAATTTATTACCCTCAAGAAGTAATGGAAGCTCAAACCTAAGACAAATATCTGATCAAGTAGAGTTATTCAAACAAAATAATCCCTCTGAAGCAACAGTAAATAAGTGCTTCACAGAGTCACCTGTTACAGAGGTGAAAGCTTTTGTGATGGCAAGTCACAGAGTTTCTGCTTAAATTGTGATAACATCGCTCATTTCTTATGTAGCAGCAACCTCATAGACATCTAGTTTAAAGCAACCAACCACAAGTCATCCAAACAAATAAAAATGCTTACTTGAACTTCTTAAAGCATAGTAGGGATGGAACTCATTCAGTCAAAATGTCGATAAATAAACCAATAACAATGAACTTCATTATACTACCATTCAATATCCCAAATCACTAACACAACCAATTGAACATGATCCACAAAAGTCAAGTGCACAAAAACAGCTAACGAATAAGCTCTGTCATGATAACAATGAACACAATCCTCAAAAGTCAATTACACAAAAACAGCTAATGGATAAGCTCTGCCATGATAAAAAGGTAGACAATTTTCTTGTTCAAAGATCTAAAAAAACATAAAACCATTAACAATTAACATATTGTGATGAACAAGTATTCACAATAAACAACTAATCACTAATATCCCTCACCATTGGAGCCAGACCTCTTATTGCGCTTGTTCCTCTCCAACTGAACCTGCATCTCCGTAAACATTCTCAGCCTCTGCGTCTCCAAATCACTAGCAAACCGCATTCTCTGCTTCTCCAACTCCACCATCTGCCTCAACTTCTCTGCTTCAACTCTCTCATACACCTCTCCGAACCTTTCTATTGCTTTTGCCAATTTCCTCACCCCAACATTCTCCTCAGTCTCATTCTCGTTCTCTTCCTCTTCAGCCTCATCCTCGGCCTCCTCTTCCTCCTCGCTCTCTGCCGCTGCTGCCGCCGCAGCCACAGCCGAATAATTTCTATAAAAACCCTCGCTATTATACCCCCTCTTCTGCGGCAAAGCCACAACCGCCGCAGCAGGAATCGGTGTCAAAGCAAGACTATTGCTATTGCTACTATTGTTACTATTATTAATATTATTGTTATTAACAGAAATCGATTTCCGGTAAGCAAGAGGAACGGCAACGGGAGGAGATTGCGATAATTTAGGTACGAAATTAGGAGACGATTTGACGTTGTTACCGATCAAGGCATCCAAGCGCTCGAAGAACGGCCAGGAAGACGTTAGGGTTCCATTAGAAGAAGTAACACGAGCCTTCTCGATCTTGTACTTTTTCTTGATCGTATCGATCCGGTTCTTACACTGAACATCGGTACGGTGCGTCTTTTTAGAGTGGGCGTGAAGGGCGTTAACAACGTCAGCCACGTCTTGCCAGTCTTTCTGACGGAGATTACCACGGTTGAGTTCCAGATAACGGCGGCCCCATGCGTCAACAAGAGTTGAGGTAGCCTCTTCGCTCCAGCAGTCTTCACGAACAGGCAACGGACGGGAGTACGGAGTGGTGTTGGTAGGGGTGACGGCAGACGGCGTCAGGGATTCCGTTAGATCACCCATAGAAATTGTTGGTTGTTTACGTTATGAAATCAAGGAAAAACGAAAGAGATTTGGGAAAGATATAAGAGAACAAGAGGTCGGTGAGGCGAGGCGATGACGCGCCGGAAGGGTGAGGGACGAAATAGAGTTAAGGGACGGCTAGGGAATGGGGGTGAATAATTGAAGGGTCGCCGGGACGAGGGTAAGCGCGTGAAGGGTAAGCATAGGGTTGGACGCTTGGATCTCATCGGATTCGGCTCGGCTACGGTCAGAGCTGGCAATTACGTTACGTTTCTTGCTAGTATTAGCAAACACTAGTAAGACTTCGTTTGTCGCCCACTGCTGGATTAAGTTGGATTTGGAGTTACCGGGCGGATCGGATGGGAGGACCATTAAATTGAATATATATCATTTTTAATAAATAAATATATATATATATATATATATATGTTAATTTTATTTTTAATTTTAAATATATTAATAATATAAAAAAAAACAAAAAGAGAATCGTAAATTGTCTCGTATTTATTTTGCTTCAGAAACAAAAATAAAAATACATTTTTTATTTTTAAATTTAAAAGTAATAATTTTAAATGAATAAATTATAAAATTTTTATTATTTTTAATTATGTATTTTTATATTAATTTAAATTCATAATTTTATGTAAAATAATTTTTAATTTTCAACTTTAATTATGATAATTTAAGCAAAATAATGATAAAAATATTTTTTATTTAAAATGAAAACAAAAACTGCTACTGCGACAAGGACTTGAATGGTTTTCGAAAGGTGGCTGGCGTGGATTCAGGTGCACTTCGAGATTGGGCGGTTGGGTCAATGTGGGGGCTGTACCGGCTGTCTCACAGACGCGTGAGCCATACGATTTGGCTTCTTTCGTCAGCGGTCGGTTGGGTTTGGCTCGGCTCAACGGCTTGCTCACTCGAGCCTCCTGTCGTGACAGCCACCCACACGTCGTTGTTTCTTGTCAACTGCAGTTGCTACTCGTTACGGTTTGAATTCGTTCCCTCCTTCATTTGACCGGAACGGAACGGGGGACTGAGCTTCTGGTTGGCTTTGCTTTCCGGGTTTGACCCGAAAGTATATGTTGAGGTCGTCGTTGCTTCGAAAGCCTATTGGGCTTCTTCGGCCTTTTTTAAGCGGGCTTCTAGGGTAAGAAACGGACTCCATTTAGAAATTTACTAGCTTTGTGACCAAAATGTAAGCCACGTAGAGACTAGTGTTAGCAATAACTCATGTAGAACCTTAAAAGTTAGTCAATTAAGTGATATTGCATCAACTCATATTCTATTCAAAGTAAAACGGGATAATCTTACTTATTTAATCACAAGATGCTCTCGAGGTTATGGTTGATCGGACCCATATTACTCATCCCATCATCTTTGAATTCGAATAAAAATTTAGATATATTATAATATTATTTGATACAAACACTCGCTATCAACTCAAAAATTTAGTATAACAAGTGATATTCTTTACTCACATGTATAAATCTAAAGTCAATGTATATTCAATTTGACCAGGAACATGACATTAGGCTAGAGTTCCAATCCAACCTAGCTCTAGGATATGGAAAAAGGAAAGGTTGTAAAGAAGATAATTATAATGAGCAAAAGAGAGTCGGTTATATGCCATTGACCCATTACCTGATTTTTGCCACGAGGGAAGATGGAGATGGTGACCTTTAAACCCGACAAGTTGGTGCAAAGGGAGTGGCGCCGCTTGAATTATAGCAATTTTTTTTATAAAAAAAATAATTGTTGATTTATGAAGATTGTTAATAAAAAAAAAAAAAAGGGAGTGAACCAAAATTAAACAAATTTTGCAAGACTGTTGAGCCAATCACAGCATGGGTCGACTTGAATATAATGACTTATTCCGATGAAAACTTATATTTGATTGTCTTGTTATAGAATCTGGAATGGTGCTCAAATTCTATGAAGTAACAACAAATAGGTTTTTTTTTTATTTTTTTTCCCCTTAAGTGGGGTGGATTTTAAAGTTCTCAAGAAGATTTGATTTGCAGAGTTCTTGGGATTTTACCTGCGTAAAACATGCAAAGTGCCATGCAGCAGCAGCCTGCATATATATATATATATATATATATATATTATTGTACGAGTAAATGGGGTTTTGGGTACATGAATGTGAAGTTATAATATATAAATCTTGTGTAATCTTGCTGATTCTATCGTATTATCTATTCAACCAGTGCATCATTCTTCCCTTAAAAGAAGACGACAAAAACATAAGGCTGTGACCTGGTGCTTTCGGGGAGCAGCAGAACTTGCCCGAAATATTTTTGTTTTCTCTGAGGCAATTACTTAATAATTTACAATCGGTTCTTCATTTACCTGGAAAACTCTTTCAGTTTTATCCGTAACCAGATATGAATGAACTTGAATTCTAACTGAGCCTGAGACTTCTGCAACTCTGACAAGCCAGCGAATCAAGTGGGTTAGCTTACAATTCAATGATGTTTAACCTGAGTTACCTTTTTGATGACCCCAGATGGTGGGATTGAGTATTTTTTTTCAAAAGAAAGTTTCATGTATGGATGAGAACATGGGCTTGCTGAAGACTCAACAATTTGCTACACAGGAAAAGGAAAGGTCAAACTCTACTGTAATTGCCTTTACAGATGCTGTTGGCGCCATTTGATAATGATGAAGAAGATGATGCATCTAAGTCAAAGAGAACAGAATGCTTAAAGACATTGCCCAGGCAGCAGCCAGCCCACTTTAATTGCTAGTGCAAGCTACAAATATGCATCATTATTGTTATTCGACGGTGGAAAGTCTTGTGGGGACCATTATTCCATACACCTCAAAGTCATTTTGATTTTCTTTCCGAAAAATAATATATAAATTTTTATTATTTTATGGAGAAATTACTTGATGAATCTCTTCTCTATCAACCTCGATGAACTCTAGTTGGCTGGCATTGAATTGTTCGAACAATTCTATGACCGCGTTGATCCAATTATCATGCATGTATATAACATTCTATTTTGTGTTTAATCGAGTAAATCAATGGCCATTTCTGTCCCTGACGTGGGCATTGCATCATCAGATATGAAGGACACCAAAAAAAGGGCTGAATGGTAATTACACTGCTACAGTAGACACGTTGGTAGAGTGCTATCAAAATCACATCACAAAGACCTTTCAATTTTTATTCATAACAGTGGCAAACATTGAACAGTGGCATAGGAGTGGAATCTGAGTCTCTCGATGTCAATCTCTTCTAACTAGTATGAATTTCTTCAGGAATAATCAAAACAACAGTACAAGATTACAACATTTTTGATGAATTTACTGAAGATCGAGGCAATAATAATCCGGTAATTCTGACATGAGATCGATCCGAAATACAACCATTCAGGATATGATAACATAACATTCCAGGATTTTCAAGCCATGATTGAGTTTAACATTATTTTTATGTTGTTCTCTAAGCCTATATATACAGCAAAAAAGAGGTAGATTTGATAGAAAAGAGAAAATAACAAAAACGATAAGGATTTTTCGAGAACCCTAATGGATATTGAATATCTAAAAATGAATCATATGGAGAAGAAGGAAGAAGCAAAGAAACCGCCATTAGACATCACTTGGTGACTCAGATATGCTCTCCAAATGAGGCCTCCATACACCAACACGGCCTCTTCTTCGATCTCTCTGCGTTGACAGCTTTTCAGACAGTATCTCACTCAGGTACTGATCAGAAACAAGGAGATTTGTTGCCATAGAAATGCTGTTGTTCGTGTTGTTTATGTTGGTTTGAGATTGCTCTCTTTTCTTCTTCTTCGTGGACGATCTTGATCGACTCTTTTGATCAGTTGCTGACGAAGGTACTGGCATGAGGAAATAAATCTTTCCACGTTGAAGTTCAGCATCCGGTGGGACGATTACTATCTTTGGAACAACCCCATCACCTGAGGATGATGAGGGTTTCTTTAGAACGTGTTTTGGATGAGCTTTCATGATCTCACTTGCTCTGATCGACCCACTGATTTCTTCTACGCGTCCATTAGAGTGTACTATTCGAATCACATCAAGAGCTCCGCACGGTAGAATGCAAGAGATGCAGCATCTGATTGTGCTCTTCATGGCTCCTTTCTCTCTCTATAGGTCTCTCATGGAGAGAGAGGAGGAAGAGGAGGAGGAGAAAGTAATAGCAAGAGAGAAATATAAGAAGAGAAAGCCAGTGAAAAGAGAAAGAGCGACAGAGAACTCTTTTTCTATTATTTTGCCTTGTAATGAAAATGAGGGAATCAATCACTCAAAAGAATTTGTACCAAATCATGATTTTATTATAGGTCTTTTGCTCTTTCCTTCTTAAATTATGCTTTTGTGGAGGGGGAAAATTATTCTTTTTTCTTTCGCTGCCTAGGATGCAATTCATGGAATGAATAATTGCCCCTCACTCGTGTACTTTGCCTTTTGGATTCATCATCCAGGTCCCTCCTCCATTCCCCTTGCCAACACCAAGTTCAATAATTTAGGTTGGTTTGGGGGGTGCTTCTGGGTGACCCATGTTAATGCATGATTAGGACTACCAAGTAAGCAAAAACAATACCCTTAGGCTAGTGGGGCGACTCTGTACACGTGCGTCGATCAAAATCCTACACGTGCCATATGCCAATGAATTGGGCGTCAAGATTAGGTGAGAAGGCTATGATAGTGGGGTAAGTGAGTTATAGAAAGAGATAGAGAAAATGGTATTGTTGTTTGGGGTGAAATGTAGCATTGGGTGAAGGGCGGGTGAGAAATGGGGCACATAGAAATCTTCTTTTGAGAGGAGTTTTGTGATCTTTCAATATCTCCAAGCAAGATCATATGGGTTTTGGCTTTCATTGGCAAGAGAGGTGTGATTTAGACATAGACTTCTCTTTACTTCATCTATATCTTCTCTTATAGTTTTAGGTTTGCCAAGTTATTGTGACTATCTACTTAACTTCTTCCTTTAAACTACTCTACTCTACTCTATATTGCACATGTTGCTCATGGTATTCATTATATTGTTCGTAGACAAACAACCACTAATTTTCTTGGGAACTTTATTTGTGAATCAATTTGACTACCCAGTACTTGCAAGAGATCTATATGTTCTCTTGCAAGTAAATCATAAAATTCAGAAGCAAGATCATGAATCCAAGAAAATTCTTCATTCTAAACTCTTAAAAGAAAAGATCTTGATTGGTTGATTTGAGCCCACAATGAGGTTTTTCCCATAAGAAAACAAGGGAGTTAAAAACTGTTTTAAGTTGCTTTGCTCGCCCGTTAATTTGTGCAATGTCCCATCCGAATATAAATGTGGCCCACGTAATTTAATGGTTTTGATGTAGATGTTAGTGGGCAACATGTGAAGTATGGAAGAGGAGGGTCCATTTGGTAGGGGATTTGATATGGGTATTTGCTTTTCAATCTAAACTTTGAATGCAGATTTCAATTAGGGTTCATTAACCCACAAAATATCAATTCATTTCTAATAGACTAGACTATCAAAGCAATCAATCAATTCAGTCACATATCATTGATTGGCCAAATGAGGTCTTGCAATGTGGGCAGCCAAGCCTAGCTAATCTAAACATTGTATGCGCTCATCAAAGTCATTAGGTTGTGTTTAGTCAAGATATGATCATAATCCCATATTCTCATGTATTATTGGCTACTGAAAAGAACCAAAACGTTGTTAATGAGGCTGATTTAGAAGCCTCCAATGTGGCCAGCTTGAGTCCAACTGCGTTCTGAAATTCCGGGTCTCTGTTCAATAATTAATACCCCCACAACACAACAAAGAAGACACGTACAAGAGAGAGGTCAGCTAATGGAAAACGACAACATGGCCGAGAGATGGGCCTTACACCTTGGGCTTTAAATATTTGGCACATTAAAAAATCAAGGCCCAAGAACTGGTCTTGTTCTTGATTCTGCTTCTTGCTCAGATTCATACTACAGTTCAGACAGCTAAGACTAACCGAACGAGAATTCGTATGATCTCACGCTGTAATTTGATCCACCTAACTGTTGTTGTTAAATGCTTTGTAGATTATATGGGGTCAATCCCATTTTCCTTCCATTTTTGTGGGCTAAAAATGCATAGGGAATCGAGTTACTAGATAACAGTAAGAAAACACCGCCACCCGTCACCGTCGCCGGCACGACCAACCATGCCTGTCTTCGGAGCTCCATTTAACGGCTACTCCGTCAAATTCTCTCCCTTCTATGAATCACGTCTCGCAGTCGCCACCGCCTAAAACTTCGGTATCCTCGGTAACGGCCGGGTCCACGTGGTCGGCCTCTTTCCCGCCACTCCCACTCTCAAAGAACTGGTCTCATTCGACACCGCCGACGGTGTCTATGGTCTCGCCTGGCCCGAATCCCATGACTGTCTCTTAATCGCCGTCGTCGCTGACGGCTTCGTCAAAATCTATGACACATCGCTTCCTCCAAACGCCAATCCTATCTGTTACCTCCACGAACACACCCGCGAGGTTCACTCTGCTTATTACAACCCCACTCGTCGCGATTCCTTCCTCACCTCCTCCTGGGACCTCCTCCTGGGACGACACCGTCAAACTTTAGACCGTTGAACGCCCAACCAGCGTCCGTACTTTCAAAGAACACGCGTATTGCGTGTACAACGCCACCTGGAACCCTCGTCACAGCGACATGTTCTGCTCCGCAAGTGGCGATTGTCCTCTTCGTATCTGGGATATTAGAGAAATGGGTAGTACCATGATTATTCCGGCTCATGAGTTCGAAATTCTAGCTTGTGATTGGAACAAGTATGATGATTGTCCAGCGGCGACTGCATCAGTTGATAAGAGTACAAAAATTTGCGATGTTAGGAATTACAGAGTGCCCATTGCTGTTTTGAAGGAGCATGGCTATGGGGTGAGGAAAGTGAAGTTTTCACCGCAGAGGAGGAACTTATTGGCTTCCTGTTCGTATGATATGACTGTGTTTGTGGGATTTTATGGAGAAGGATGCTTTAGTGGGAAGGTATGATCATCATACCGAGTTTGCAGTCAGATTACACATGAGCGTGCTTGTTGAAGGTTTATTGGCAAGCGCCGGATGGGATGAGCTGGTTTACGTGTGGCAGCAAGGAATGGACTCAAGACCGGTTTGATAAAAAGAAATGTTTTTGTCTTTTTGATTTTGTTGTTGTTATATGTATACATGATCATAATTTTACAAATTGATGGAATGTGATGTCTAATGAGCGATTGCCAATTGAACCTCACACGTTGGACATAAGTAAAAGTGTTGCTTGTAAGTTGACACTGGAACATGTTAATGTGCATCATTTGTAGATATTAGAGACACAACTATGCATTTTGTACTATTTTTTTGACTGGGAACAGGCCATATGCATTAAAGTCCTAGTTGTAAAGCATAAGTTGATGCAATGAGCAGGCATTGATGCCATTACTTACTTAATTCATTGTTGGTATTTTAGGTCATCAAGTGCCAAAATTTGCTTTTAACAATTGTCAGTGCTATGTATCATGAATCTAATTGTTGTCAAGTTTCTTTAGATGCAGTTATTTGTTGTAGAGCAGGCCTTGATTCCATTACTTCATTCAAGTGCCAAAATTTGTATCTAAATCTTGTCAGTGCTTTGTGTGAGGAATCAAATTGTTGTATTATCTTTGTGGTCAAATTTCTTTAGAGGTCGTTTTTAGTTGGTAGTTCTCTAGTTTGGTGGTATCTATTTGTTCACTAGTTTACAAATGTGCCTGGCATCTATTTTTGATTGTGTGTGACGTTAGGCTAGTATGTTCCTAATGTGGTCTACAGTGTAATACTTTTTTTATAATGACTATAATACATTTAGAGTTCTCTCTTCTATGTACTGTTCTCGAGCCTGTTCTGTTTTTAACACAATTGCCATGGAATCTTGGTCAATTTTTAACTTGAATTCAGGGTAGAGAACTCCAATTAGTCATTTATTGTTGTTATTTATTTGTGCTGCAGTGGTTATTTTCAACTCCAGGTTCTTTACTTGAGAGAATTTTAATTTGAGAGAAATTGAAACATATAAAAGATAGTTGTTTGTTAAGAGATAGGACATTGATGACCTGATCTGATTGGGGTAGACTTGATTTTTTGTTTAATGAACGCACTTGGGTTGGCAAACCAATCATATCTTAACATGCCAAACCTTTTGTTTCCTTGGGAAACCTGTGATAGGTTGAGGTGGATGTATATAGAATCTCATTGAGCTTCTTTAGCTAGTTACAACTTTATTCTGAGAGAATTTGCCAATTATGCCTGGAAGTAGATGTGCTATATGCTTGAAGGTTTGAGTGAGGATTTTTGTCTTGTATCTATTCTGCTAATTGTGAGATTTTTGTTGGAAATGAAGTACCTTGGCATGTTAGGACTTGGTTTGGGGTGCTGATTCTAAGATGTCATGTACTACTTTTAAGAATGAAATAACCAACATATTTTATGTTTCACCATTTACATTTTCTGGTCTTCTTCGAGGTGTTGGCAAATAGGCAGGTTTTTGCCAAGTATGGGATCGGGAATGCTCTATGCCGTAGTTGGGGTTTTTCTTAGTGACCACTTGCCTTCCTAATGAGCCAGTTGTCTATCAACTTTTTGGCTGTTGGCCACACATTAGATATCTGATCGCAGAATTATGTGTAAATACTGTATGCTAGTCAAAGAAACTTATTGTTTTATGTGTGGTAAGTGATCTTAAAAATGCTCAGTTCTAAAGATATAACTCCTCTGGCTAGTCATATTTGTTGGTTTCAAAGTTGTAACACATCCTCTCGTATTTTATCTTGCTGGTTGTGAGTTGTGACCTTACCTAATTTTTACTTGGGATGTCTTAGGATTTTTGATTAGGTTACCATACATTGGTTATAATGTCTACTTGAATCACTTATACTAAGGAAAGCTTTTACAATGGGTGTTCTATGGCTTAGTGGTATTTAGAGGGCTGTTACTTGTCAAGCAAACTCAAGTTAGAAGGTTAGTTGGTTGATTTTGTAAAATGTAATGATATGCTATTCTACAAGAATTTAAAGAGTGAATCTATGGCAAACTATTGCTTTGGTTCGTTTGAAGGCTGGCCCCACTATTCTTTACGTGGATAGGACTAGGAGATGGCAGGGACAAGGATTGGTTTAATTAGAAGAGCAAGTTGCCTGAATTGCAGTTGGTACAACAAAAACTGAAATGTTTTACAGAGAAATCTCCTGCAAAATGAGTGAGAGAGAGAAGGGGGAGATGGTCGGGGTAAGGGCTGTTGACTGTTAGTACTAACTGTATTATTGCATCATATGATTCTATTATCTTTGTCATTGTACTAGTTGAAAGGTTATGGAACCATTGTCTCTGTTCTGGTACTTAGCTTCGTCAATTAATGATTCTCTGTCTCTGCAGTTGCAAAACCACTTGGTTGCTTTCAAATGCTTAATCGTGAGCTAATGCATGATCCAGTCATCATCAAGTTCAGTGCATCTCTGAAAGAGACAGTGTTGTTATCTACTAATGATTCAATTTCTCTGACATCAACAACTGGTATATATCATGAACCTGTCTTGCACACTTATTTTGAATTTAGCTTTATCAGCATTGTGTCATTGGTGTGGTGATCTCGGTCTTCTACCACTGTATTTGCACATAAGCTTAAAGCTAACAGTGCTAGATTCGGAATGACAACAATTCATTCTTTCAAAGTTGCATGATTGTTTATCTGGGAAGAATCTGGGCCTGTACTGTATTGTAATATTAGAAATGTGCCGCAAGTGACAAAGGGGGTTCAGACATTCAGAGCACAGAGACTGAATGCAAGGCAATGCAGATGCCTCAACTTGACAACTCGTTGATGTAATTGCTGCCATATCAACTTTAAAGCAGCCAGAATATCTAAAGAAGATATGTATATGCATGCCGGACAAATCTAAATCGTTCAGAATAACTAGTGTTACAAGGCACTACAGAAATTTTAGCTCTTGCAAAGGCCAGTGCAGGGACGATCATCTTTTGCTTTTCTTCATTTTTATTCTCAAGTAAAGCTTTTAGCTTTTCTTTTCGATTGTGTGTCTTCACAGTAGTTTCTGTCGGCATTGATTAGATTATGGGATAAATGCTTGGCCTTTTAAGTATTAGAAAATCAACAGATAACGATATGCTTATCGGGTCACAATCATTTTCATTCTACCCTAATCCTCCAGTACTCAAATGGAGTGCTCGTGACCACATACTTACCACTAGGTTGATTCTCAAAGTAAACCTCCTCCTTTTCTTAAAATTAAAATGTGCGCAAAAGAAAAGGAGTATTCCGTACGTGCGCGCTAATGCATGTATATATAAGATTAAAGTTATAAATGAAAGAATAGAGAATCTTACAGCAATAAGGTAACATATCAAATTCATGAACCAACATAAAAGTGGGAGAAAGGGGTCCCCTACCCTGCAAAGTTATGGATAGTTGTAAGAGTTGTTTGTTTGTCCCGTCTAGAACTACGGCGTTCATTATTTTATGGATAATGCCGGCTACAGACGCCTTGGATTTTCACTGTTATGCCATGTCGTTTTGTGAAGAAACATGCCCATGTTTTGTATGGTAGGGTAAGCTGTAATCATCCGTAAAGAAGGTTTTGTGAAAGATGATACCTTCTCTGTGTAATGTTAATGTCTTTAATACCAGGTGTTCTAGACTGGTGGCAACATTCCAACCAAGGCAAAGACAGCAGCTGCTGCCGGACAAAATATTTCAATTGGTATAGAAAGTAAAAGAAGAGAACAGTAGTGGATGATGATGATGATGATGATGATTGATGATCAACATGATCACCCTTAAAAGGCTGGGG
Organism: Swietenia macrophylla; assembly: GCA_032401905.1. Taxonomy (NCBI): domain Eukaryota; kingdom Viridiplantae; phylum Streptophyta; class Magnoliopsida; order Sapindales; family Meliaceae; genus Swietenia; species Swietenia macrophylla. The sequence continues at coordinate 4,535,659 of CP135572.1, forward strand.
GCAGCCCACCAACCAGTAGTGATTTTCATTCATATTAGATATTTTGCTTTAAATGCTTTGCTACTGTATCTTTATCTTCTACCCTATTCATCCAACTCTTCCAACATTGTCTAAAGCCCCAAAGACTCAGACTCTGCTGCCACGGCATATGCTTTTCTTTTCTTCAAACCACCAGTTCCCACATCTCAGTTTTTCTCTACAACCTTTCTTTGTCTCTCTTCTCTCTCATCTATCTCAGACTCTGCTGCCACGGCATTTGCTTTTCTTTTCTTCAAACCACCAGTTCCCACATCCCGGTTTTTCTCTACAACCTTTCTTTCTGTCCTTCTTCTCTCTCATCTATCTGTCTCTCTCAAGTCTTAAGCCCCCAGTTTTTGATCAAGTGTATCTTTATCGTCATTCCTAGACTTCCATCTCATATGCATCCAAATCTCTCAGCTCTTGAAGCCACCAGTTTCCACATTTCGTCTCTTTATCTTAATTTTCACCCTCCCTTCCCATAGATTCTTTCTTTGTACCTTTCTCTCTCTCCCCCCTGTAAGTCTCCAGTCTCATCCTTTTTTTTTTTTTTGAATCTTTATATTCATCCTCACATGCTCTAACGGTACAGCTCTCTTCGTTAGCTATATCTGAACTTTTTGTAATCTATCTTCCGGTCACACCGCATAAAAGATACTGTGTTCATTTGTTTCTCTCTTGTTCTCCCCCCACATGCCACCAATTCCCATTCTCAAATCTTTATCTTCATTTTCAGTCCTCGTAGGTCTATCTTCACTGCTTCTCGGCTTGTATCTAAAGAACATAAGTTTCAGGTTTTGCATATTTCTCTTCATCCCATCAAACATATGATCAGCCATATCACCCTGACTCCTTCTTTGATCTCCTTATTGTTCCTATAGTTGATGTACACTTAGGGAAAAAACTAAGATTGCTCTCAAGTTCTCAATGATTTTGGGATTCCTTATGTGTTTTAGGATGAGGGTTTGTTGATTTGAGTCCAGTTAAGTTCAGTCGCACTTGGGAAAGAACTTTTGAAGTACTGTGTATATGCCAAAATGGCTGGAACAGTAAGCAATGTCCATTTCCACGATATACCAGATGCTATTCGCTCAAACATATTCGCCTTAGTTACTGATACTCGTACACGCAACGCCATGTCCCTTGTGTGCCAGAAATGGTGCGAGCTTGAGCGCTCAACGCGCAAATCTCTTACTCTCCGTGGCAATATCCGCGATCTCTATCTACTTCCTGATTGCTTTCAGGCGATCACCGATCTTGACATTTCTTTTATCTCTCCTTGGGGATATCCTCTTCTTGAATCCTCATCAAACCCACTTCTCCTTGCTAAAATCCTGGGTAAGGCCTTTCCTTCAGTTCTTTCTCTAACAATTTATGCGAGAAACCCTTTAACGCTGCATTTTCTAGCTCCTGAGTGGCCCAATTTAAGCCAAGTTAAATTTGTTCGCTGGCATCAGCGTTTCAATGCTCCTCTAGGTTCTGAGTTTCAGTCATTATTTGGGTATTGTCACTCACTTTCTTCGCTTGATCTCTCTCAGTTCTATTGCTGGACGGAAGATTTACCACCAGCACTTGAGGCATACCCTTCTCTTGCAGCTTCTCTTTCCCGTCTTAACATCCTTACTCATTCTTCCACGGAGGGATATAAATCTCATGAGCTTTTAGCCATCACTGCTGCTTGTTCAAATCTCCGTCAATTGCTTGCAACATGTATATTTGACCATAGATTCGTTGGATTTGTTGGGGATGAAACTTTGCTTTCTATAGCTTCAAATTGTCCTCGTCTTTCCCTTCTTCACCTTGTTGATTCTACATCCTTATCTAATGCCAGAGCTGATCCTATTTACGAAGGGAACGCATCTGAAGATGCTTGGATCAGTCATACTGCACTTGGAGACTTCTTTACTGGTCTTCCATTGCTTGAAGATTTGGTTCTTGATGTCTGTAACAATGTTAGAGATAGTTGGCCAGCACTGGAGCTGCTTAATTCCAAGTGCCCGCGGCTTAAGTCTTTGAAGCTGGGGCACTTCCATGGAATTTGCAGAGGTATAGATTCCAGGCCGGATGGGGTTGCTTTCTGCAGAGGGCTGGAATCCTTGTCCGTAAAGAACTCTGCGGATTTGACCGATTCTGGCTTAATCGCTATTTCTCTCGGCTGTTCAAATCTCACCAAATTTGAAGTTCAAGGATGCGAGAGGATCACAGAAATGGGGGTGTGGAAGTTGGCTCTTGTTCTCCGGAGAACTTTGGTTGATGTAAGAATATCTTCCTGCAAAAATCTCAATACTGTGTGTTCACTGCAAGCTTTAGAACCAATTCGAGACCGGATACAGCGACTGCACATAGATTGTGTGTGGGAAACCGTTAAGCAATCAAGAGGAGAAAATAGAAGTTCAAGTGAACCTGGCGGATTCAATGATTTCCGAATAGAAAAGCGAATGATGATGTGCGAAGAAGCAAACTTGAAAAAGAAATCCAAGTGCTACAATGGAAATGGAGATGGTTTCTCTTTTAGTAATACTTGGCCCAAGCTGCAATATCTTTCCCTTTGGATTGCTGTTGGTGAGTTTCTGACGCCAATACGTTTAGCAGGGTTAGAAAACTGTCCTATTCTGGAAGTAATACAAATAAAAGTTGTAGGTGATTGCAGGTATCGGCAAAGACCTGGTTCCATGGCAGAATTTGGGCTAAATTCCCTAGTAAACTATCCTCAACTCTCGAAGATGCATTTAGATTGTAGTGATGCCATAGGATTTGCACTTACTGCTCCTTCGGGACACACAGATTTGAGCTTGTGGGAACGCTTTTACTTGATTGGAATTGAGAATTTGAATCTTAGGGAACTGGACTACTGGCCTCCACAAGACATGGATGTCAATCAAAGAAGCCTTTCTCTCCCTGGAGCAGGATTGCTTGCACAGTGTCGAAATCTCAGAAAGCTATTCATTCATGGGACTGCCAACGAACATTTCATAATGTTTTTTCTGAACATACAAACTCTCAGGGATGTGCAACTGAGAGAAGATTATTATCCTGCCCCAGAAAATGATACCAGCACAGAAATGAGAGTAGATTCTTGCTGTCGATTTGAGGATGCCCTCAACAGGCGTCAGATTCCCGATTGAAAAATTGGACGCTCAAGCTTCTGTAAGAACCCTACTGTAATTTCTTCTTTCTTATTTACTACAAATGGTGAAACATGTAAATAGAATGTAAAAATGACAAATAAAAAGCTAAAAAAAAATTGTTGAAATTCCTCCGTTCCTCTAGTCTGGACAAATTTCTGTGGCCTTGTAAGTTAGAGGTGCTTCAATTTATAAAGCATTTGGGTATTAACACCTCTAATACAGCTTTTACAATCAATCAGGACCAGTATTCGGCAGAGTGCCTTATCACAATCCATAAAGTTTGGAAGAATCTCCATGACCATGAGTTGTTCAGCTCTCTCAGCCCTTCAATTTGGAATAAGGAATTCAGTAGTGGTATGCCTACATTTCCATCAATTAGGAACATGCATTGAAGCAGTTTATCATGTAACCAAGGAAATTAAGGCAAACAGGAAGCTGCTGTACTATCGTTTATTAATGGAATTGATAGTGCAATGACTATGACCTATCACAGTGCCATCCCGTCCCCTTAACTTCCAGAGATTCCGAGAATCACAGATATAACGGCCTTTAGTCTTCAGTCTTCGGACCAAATACATTGTCTTTGTATTTCTTCGACATACGATGTATCATTTGGGATTACATGCCACGTGGGAGAATGAGAGGATTCGGAAAGTGTCGCATGACACAAATCCAAATTGCTCGAATGACAGATAGCCCAGCTTTTGCAGGTCTAATGTCCGTAGAATGGCAACTTGATGTCCAAATTCGGAAACATGATGTGCCCTACCGTCCACCACACACACACTTGGGACGTGGACCAATTTCAGTTGTAGGATTTTAAGTTTAATTACTTTTTTCTTTTCAAGGATTAAGCTTGCATTTTACGTGTATTCAAATTTTATAAAGTATAATTATAATAGTTAAAAATATATAAATTTAATTATTTTAAATTTATATAAAAAATTCAAACATCACTAAATTTATTCTATTTTTTATATTTTTATCTTTATCAAATAATTCTGTATATTTTTTAAGTTCAATTTTTTTTTTAGAATTCTAAATTATCTAATATTGTATTTTTAAAATATGAAGAATATTGTTCATAATTCTATATTTTTAACGATTAAAATATTTAATAAATATGTATTTTTGTTATAATGGAATATTTATTTCCCTGTTTATTTATATTTGATATCAATAATTCTATTCTATAACAAGTCATAAGTCTAGCATTTTGAAGAATAAGATGCTTATGATTGTAATCCTAGTATGATTGTATATAAATTTCAATAACTAATAGTAATCGGCTACTTACCTATTTATATTTGACATTAATACCTACTTATCCTATTCTACAACAATTATAATTTAAGCACAAGAATTCCACAGTTGCAAAGTAGACATGGTGGGTGCTAGAGTTTATGCTGAGCTGAGCGGCTGCGGTTGTATTAGGGCTAGGGATATGGCATATGCTGGAAAGTGCATGCCCACTTAACCTTCGAATTTTAGATAACACCACAAGACTGAGAACAAGCTGATCATCTATAGCATAACTGCAAGTCCTCGAATGGAAACCCCATCTCGCAAAAGTTAAGCAATAACCGGCAAAACTTGGAGACAAGACAAGAATTTCAATAAAAAAATATCTACACACTTTGCCAAATTTAGCAGCATTACGAATCCTAGTAGCATAAGCGATGACAAATGACAATAGCCCCCCACCTTTTTACCTATAAAACCATCAAGCCCGCCTCAGGATTTTACAGCAAACCAAACACGAAGCTTCACCAACACAAAAGCCATGAAGAGAATCCATCACGTTCACGATCTCTCGCCAAACCGGTGCGGTTCCAACCTGGTTCAAATCATAGATGCACCACTTCCCCTTGTTTGGTCCGTACTTCGTCGCTTCGACCACCCGCAGGGTTACAAGCAGTTCATAAAGAGTTGCTCTCTGAGAGCTGGAACTGGCGGCCCGGGTAGCGTACGTGAAGTGATGATTATTTCTGGTTTGCCGGCGGAGAGAAGCACGGAGAGGCTTGACGAGCTTGATGATGAGTTGCATGTTATGATTGTTAGCATAATCGGCGGTGACCATAAGCTTGAAAATTATCATTCGATCACCAGTTTGCATGAAACTGAAGGAGGAAAGACGTTGGTGAGGGAGTCGTACGTCGTGGATGTTCCGACGGGAAGTAGCAAGGAGGATACCTGCACTTTTGCTGATACGATAATTGGGTGTAACCTTAGGTCACTAGCTAGCGTTGCGGAGAAGATGGTTAGTTGAAGATTTGCGAAGTGTTGTAACGTTTTTGTGTTCTCTTTCCTTAATTTCTTCAATTCCAGCACTCTTACACGAATTTGT
>CP135572.1:4541551-4563088 GCA_032401905.1 Swietenia macrophylla
AAAAAAAAAAAAAAAAAAAAAAAAAAAAAAAAAAAAAAATTATTATTATTTTTAGTTTAAATAATTTTATTAAAAAGAAAAAATTGGGAATAAAATAAATAATTTATTATTTTTACTTTTTTATATTTTTTTAAAATAAAAATAAAATAAATAATTTATTATTTAAGTAAGGGTATAATGAATAATCTTAAAAATATGATTCCCATTCTCAATCTCCTCTTAATAATTAAATTTTTATTTTTAGTAGGTGGATCTAACACATTTAAATATTAAATTCATTCTAATTTTGAATTTTAAATTTAGATGGGTTAGTATACACACCCTTAATCCTGAAGACTTTCAGCTGTATCCACAGCGGCATGGTCGGCCAATCTTTTGATTTAACTAGCACGTAATTTCAATTTGTATTTGGTCGTGGTCACAGAGATCATACTTGAGGCTAAGAGTCATCTGTTGAGGTGGGACTAGTAGGTAGCAAACTTATTACACCGTGCACCGATGTATTTTGACAAGAAGTTGATCATATTGTTGGATTTTGACAACCAACAAAATCCATGTGTTCCATGAACTTAATAGCAAAGTTAGATTCATCTCGAGTATGGATTTGACCCTTAGTGATCCAATCCAACGCAACTTTACTGCAACAAGACAGATTCTTTGAGGTCAAACTCGAGGCTTTTCTGACTGTTAGTTTGCTTCGAAAGTCAAACTGTCTGAATGGTAGACACGAAACAGACCAAACCACCCAAGTAATCTGGAAAAGATTACTATTAGATTTGCAATAGTCTTTATCAGCCGATGAACACTTGCAATTGGCATAATCGTAACTACGAAAATACCCTCAATAGCATCTATGGTTTGGTCACTTTCAATTGTTATTTTGGTCTCTTCGGAAACATTCTGATGCATTTTTCTCAGGATAATTGAAAATGAAACGGCGCGAAATAGAAATTCACTCGTTATTTAGCTTGACTGGTAGGCTTGAAGCTGTTGGTTTCTACCTTATATACGATACAGAATGAAGGGGGATCGATTATTATTGACAACCCGTTTGAAAAAATGGGTTTCCAGCAATTTCAGTTGGCTGTTCTTTTCTCGATCTTGGCTTTAGTAACTTGCTTTTCTGCTAGTCTTCCCAGTAGGTACTCCATTGTTGGCCGTGACTTTGATGAGTTTGTTTCAGAGGAACGAGTTGTGGAGCTATTTGAACGATGGAAGGAGAAGCATCAGAAGGTGTACAAGCACGCAGAAGAGGCAGAGAGAAGGTTTAAGAGTTTTAAGAATAATTTGAAGTATATTGTTGAAAAGAATGCAGAGAAGAAAAACAGTGGCCATGCTGTTGGGTTGAACAAGTTTGCTGATATGAGCAATGAGGAGTTCAGAGAAATTTATTTGAAGAAGGCGAAAAAACCTGCCGGCAAAGCGATCGGAAACGCAAAGAGTAGCATGAACAAGAAGGTACAAACATGTGATGCACCATCAAGCTTGGATTGGAGGAAAAAGGGAGTCGTGACTGGGGTTAAGGACCAAGGCGATTGTGGTTAGCTCTCATTCTTTTAACTGATGCTAAATTACAAAGCACTGTCATTTGTTCATTAAACATATTAGAAGTTGTCGTCCCTTATTATTGCACTGTTTCATTTCTTAACATATCCAAGCTAATTTGATGTGAAATATGCCTTCAGCAAAAAGTTTATTCCAGTCAAGCCCAAAGTATTTTAGTTGTGTGGTGAGTTGAAGTTTGGCGTGGCATAAACTGAGCCCATAATGATAAAACGCTATATTCCAATTAACATAGTTTTTTGGCTGTTTGGTCCCTCTTGGGCTTTCGATTCCTTATGAAATGAAATGGTAATGAACATACAAACAAAGTCTTTCAGTTGACAATACGTTTGCCGTTGTTCTTTTCTCTACCTTACTATACGCAATTCACTAAGAAAATACATCCATAGCTTATTGCCCATTTGAGGTTTGCGATGATAAGGATCCCAAAAACCCAAATCGTTCACCTTTTATAGAATTGGAGAACAGTAGTGAAGCTATTCAAATTTTATTTACATGTCAGCTAAAACTAATTCAGGTTGCAAATTCAGAGTGGATAAAAGAGTAGTGTTTGAAACTGTTATTAAGTAATTCTACAACTTTTACAAGTACACGAGTTAAACTATCAGATAAAAAGGCAAATCACTTGCAGATACAGTAAGTTTGGAGGAAGTGCATACATTTCTTGGTTTATGTTTCGACATCAATTCAATAGGATTTCTTGACTGTGTTTCTGTTTTTGTTAACAGGAAGTTGTTGGTCATTCTCTACCACTGGAGCCATAGAAGGCATAAATGCTTTGGTTACTGGACAACTCGTTAGCCTTTCGGAACAAGAACTCGTTGATTGTGATACTACCAATTATGGATGTGAAGGAGGCTATATGGACTATGCATTTGAATGGGTTATTAACAATGGTGGAATCGATACAGAATCTGATTACCCTTACACTGGTGTTGATGGCACCTGCAACACCACCAAGGTTTGTTTCGAAATACAGATAAAGTTTCCATATTGCACGAGAATTTTAGGACATTTAAGTTTTCAAGCAAAATTTTTCCATTATCTCTGCTTATTTTTGTTGTTTTTCTTCTATCAGGAGCAAACCAAAGTCGTCTCCATTGACTATTATGAAGATGTAGACGAATCGGATAGTGCTTTGCTGTGTGCTGTCGTTCAGCAACCAATTAGTGTGGGTATGGATGGCTCTGCAATTGATTTTCAGCTGTATACTGGAGTAAGTTTCTGATTTTATATTACATCCATTTCATTGTGAACATCTTTGCAGAAGTGTTTGATAAATTGACAATTGTGTGATCTGGGCAGGGTATCTATAATGGTGATTGCTCTGACAATCCGGACGATATTGATCATGCAGTTTTGATTGTTGGTTATGCATCTGAAAATGGTGAAAATTATTGGATTGTAAAGAATTCCTGGGGAACAAGTTGGGGAATTGATGGATACTTTTACATAATAAGGAACACTAGTTTAGAATATGGTAAATGTGCTATCAATGCAATGGCCTCTTACCCAACGAAAGAATCCTCCGCACCCTCTCCTTACTCCCCGCCAACTGGGCCGCCGCCGCCGCCTCCACCACCTCCCTCTCCTTCACCAAGTGAATGTGGAGACTTCTCATATTGTCCCGGTGATGAGACATGTTGTTGCATTTTTGAGTTCTATGATTTCTGCCTGATCTATGGCTGCTGTGCATATGAGAATGCTGTTTGCTGCACTGGAACCGAGTATTGCTGCCCTAGTGATTATCCCATTTGTGATGTCGAAGAAGGGCTCTGCCTCCAGGTATGAAAATTATGCATTAAACGAGGAGTTAATTCAGCTGTGCATATGGCATTTCAGCTCTATTGTTTTTGTTTTCTTTCATTACAAGTGACTGTGTTATGAACATTTGTTGGACAGAACCATGGAGATTACCTGGGAGTGGCCACAAAGAAGAGAAAGATGGCTAAGCATAAGTTCCCATGGACTAAAATTGAGGAAACAGAGAAGACATACGAACCTCTTCAATGGAAGAGGAACCCATTTGCTGCAATGCGCTAAATGAGTGAACATTGATCATTCCTTTCCGTTTGAGGCTTCTTTTCCCTCATACTATTTCGTTTTTGTTTCCTATCGTTTTCATAGGACATATGCTCTTAGACATCAAACATACTGCAGCAGGTGAAACCAGAAACAAAAGAAGAAAAAAAGGGGAGAAGATGATGTTTCTTTAGACTGTTTCATTGAGATATCTTGGCGTCAAATATTGTTCATGTTTAAGCCACTTCAGTATTGCTGTCCAGACCTTGTATTATAACTATGGAGTTTATTACAATAAGTGAATTTTGCTTTGTTCTAACTTAGAAACCAACATATCCAAATTGAGATAGTAATAGTTGCCCTTATATTACTGTACATACTGAAAAGCAAGAGCTTGGGTGATAACTGCTAAGAACAAAAATTTTGCCATTGAAACCAAGTATCTGATAAATTGATACAAGCATTATAACATTTTTGAATCTTCCCTCCACCATTCTGTACATTGGCATCTTTTGTCTGCCAACAAAGCAGACAGAATACAACCTTGGTCTCTTTCCCGAACAAAATGACAAATATTCCCCTTTCACATGAATTTTCTGCAATAATGACGCTACTGGTTTTCCAGGCAGCCATTCCATCAAAATATTAACCATTGTTGGTTCTTAACATGAATGAGGCAATAATGCCAGTCTTTTCCATTGCTGCCACAATTACAGTAGTAGGTTAGCTCATGAATTTTCCTCCTCCGCACTGTGCCAAATTATAACAAAAGACGGGGATTGCTTTGCTTTTTGAATTTAAATAGAACGGGATAATGTCCAAAATGCATGGCATTACGTGAACAGTAGGCAACCTATCACTTCCGCTTGGAGCCCAGAATGGATATCATAGCAGAGACTCAGATTCCAAACATAAATAATAAAGCCCATTTTGTGGACCACTAATCCCACATGGGTCCTGATCCTGACATAATTTGGCCCCAAATTGAGCTAAATTTCGCGTTTGCCGTCCTGCACGAAAAACCTCCTCGTTTAATTTATCCATTTCATTGTGTAGTCCCTAATAATCCTGGCATTGATGTTCCAAATCTCTGCAAATAGTCTGCAAGAGTACAGTTCATTTGATCATGGGGGTTTTGGGCCTATTTGCTATTGTAATATTACAGCTCTTAACTATAATAAAACAGAGTTGGTACTAAATAATATTTTAATAAAAAAAATAAAATTATTTTGTATCGCTTTTCATAACAGTGAGTACTCAATTTTATCTAATAAACTAATTTTTGAATTAATAATAAATAATAAGTGATATTAAAAAATATATAAATTTTTACGCTCATATGAACCTCCACACACACATGCACATTACTTTCCAATAAAAAATTATCACCTGGATAGATCCACGAGGAATGAGCTTGACACTTGCCCTTAGGGGTCCAAAACGTTGGAAATGTTGCTTATGCACGAAGGTGTGGGCTCTTGCTCGTTAACATGGCGTGTGTCTTGGGCAAGCAGTGGTGCTGGTGGGGTAATGTTATTTACCCTTTCCCCACAAATATTTGAAAAATAAGAGCAAGCCATGTTACCAATCTTTGTAAAAAAGTGAACTTTTGCTTTGTTAGTTATTATTGTCATTACTGCAAGTATCAAGTTGTAAATTATACACGCAAACTAACTAAAAGTTTTAAAGTTACAACCACCATACAAGATTCTTCTGATGAGTTTAGTTGGACTTATCGTAGAACTCATAAGATGATTCCAAGATTTCCCTCAATCACGGGGCCCAACCACGGATGAAAGTTTCTTTACAGAAAACGAACAAGATCTGCAAACTAAATTAGATAGTTGTTCAGCCATCTGTAAATGCTTTTACAGACAAAACTTGTTAAAAATAATATAAGACGTATGAGAATGAATCTTACTAAAGAGGATGACAATAAAGAATGGCAGTGACACGAAAAGAATTCTTTGGGCACCCAACAGTGACTTCAATATTTGTGGCCACGTTGAAGAAACAGATGGCTAGAATTCAGTGACCCATCAGGGAAAATGACATTGTGATAAGAGTTCAACAACAAAATTCCACGTTAGCTAGATTGATAATTATTGATTGGTGCATAGATTCAAAAAGGCAAGAATTTGTAATTATAGAGGTCGGTCCAATCGAACCAATTTGTGAATTAAAGAGATCTTGAGACTAATGCGGACAACCGTCAAATCTTTCACCCAACTGTATGTCCGTGAGTGACCATTCCTCTGCTCTCTTGCATTGCATGCTCAATTATTATCGACGTTATCATTGCAAGGGCAAAGTAAGGCTTGCTTTCGTTGCAAGCTTTTATGGCCTTGTTCATTCCTTTCCATCCACTCGCATTCCATCTACAGTAAACTCTCGACTCTTGGTGTAGATAAACCACCGACGACGCATCTACGCAGAAAAGCAAGCAGCACACTGAGCTCTCTCTCTCTCTCTCTCTCTCTCTCATTCTTACCTTTTTGACTTTTCTTTAGGCTGGCTCATTCCCTGAACTCTTGGCATCATTTTAGGGCCCCCAAGTTATCTATACAACGGTCTCTTGCACTTACAGGTATACCTTCTTTTTGATTCCTTTTCTTTCTCAACTGATCAATCATGATTTTCGTTAACCACTGATGTTGTCAAGAACCTGTCTTGAGCTTAACTGTTAAAAATCTGGATTCCCTTTTAGTTTGAGAGCTTCATTTGGGCTTCAGAGTTCGATTTCTCCAGCAGATGTACTGATATTTAGCGTTCCTGTGGATGTTCCTTTGTAGGTAAGTTCGTATTTTTGTTCATATTTATGGGTTTTGTTGTTCTTGGTCAGAGGATAAGGTACTCGATAATGTCATTTTGGTAATGTAGCCGATATTCAGTTCATACAGTAAATGCTTCAATGACAGTGTCACTTATTTTGGTTCATTTATTGGAATTGTACTACTCAAATCACTGGGATTTTAACTTTGTTCTCCTTCCGATTAGGAAAAAATTCAGGAAATTGGAAAGATAGTGAGTTTTGGATCCATTTAACTGTAATTTTTAACTGGTGCGTTAAATATTTCCACCTTTGGATAGCAACCGACCGTGCATAATTCTCTTCATCCTTTATCAGATCCCACCTAATGTGCAACCTAGATGGGGAGAACAATAAATTATCTACCTGTTGAGGTCTTGAATTATGATTGCGTGCTATTTTAGGCAAAAAAATGGGCACAATTCTATAATTGCTTTTATGTTGTGCGTAATTGAAACAGAGAATTAGCTGTTTAGATGTTTATTGATAAGCAGATAAGATTATTAATTTGATCCTTCTTATTCTGATATTCTTGTAAATTTTGAGATATGGTGGGCGTTCCCATGATCTTTTCTGCGGTCTCTTGTCATAGGGAAGGAAAAGTTTTCAGCTTGTGGAATTTGAATAGAAGAGGCAGTGCTGAGAATTGGCTCTGTTGTTAAACGTGATGGAAGAAAGGAAATTGAATTTCAATGCACCACTTCTGTCTGTGAGGAAATACTCTTCAACAGCAGTGGTATCTTTAGATGGAGAGACCGGGAAGACAATTGAGAATTCCATGCCCAGCAAACGATATACTATTCCATTTTATAAAACCGACTTGAACTCGGAGCAGGTGACTGAACCAGCTGCAGTTCCTTTTGTGTGGGAACAAATTCCTGGAAGACCGAAGGATGGTGGGCCTGAGCCTCGACACTCCGATGAGGTTTGCATTACTCCAAAGCTTCCACCACAGAGGGCTTGGGATATTGTAAAGTATTCTCTGGAAAAGAAACTCGCAGATAGGCCAAGTATTGCGGCATGTTATATGAATGAGAATGTGGCTAAATTGAATGGCGAGAAAGAGAACTCAGATATAGAGAATGACGATGATGTTTATTCTGATGCACTTGACACACTGTCTCAAACTGATTCATTTTCCATAAATTGTAGTGCAAGTGGTCTCAGCGGTTCTGATGGCCAGATAGTTAAGCGGTCAGGAACCTTCTCCACCGATCCTCAAATTCGTGATTTTATGATGAGCCGTTTCTTACCTGCAGCCAAGGCAATGGCTTTGGAACCACCTCAATATGCTTCAAGGAAGCAACCTGTGGTAATTGAGCAACCTAGAGAGGTTATGAAGGTGGTTAATGAAGATAGGTGGCCTCTTATTAATGAGTCTATTGTCATACCTCATTACAAGGAGGATGATGATGAAGAAGAAGAAGAAGAAGAAAGTGAAGACGAAGTAGATGAGTGTGACGATTCTCGCAACTTATCAGGTAAAGGTTGTGGGCTACTTCCTCGGTTGTGCCTAAGTAAGTCTACATGCCTCTTAAATCCAGTGCCAGGATTGAGAGTAAGAACCCACTCCTCAATATCTTCCAGTTCTGATGACAGAAACTCGAGCAAAGCTGCTTACACGGAATCTCGTAGCCAAAGCGTCAAGAAGGTACCGTGGAACTTTTCTTTCAATTACCATTCAATGTTCTTGCTACAGTTATGAGATTTCTGTTCATTGCCTTACATGCTTGTTCTCGTAACATTTCAGCATGCCTGGGATGGTGTTTATAAGCATCAATCAGACAGTGGAGTTCAGGCACCAAAGCTACTGGGGATTGAGAATAATTTGACCAGTGGGTCTAAACGATTTGTTTTCTCTAGTGATCAGCAGATGGTAAGTAGGTCATCTCCCTGCAGACGTGGCATTTCTCCCTATCGTAATGAAAGATCTCAGTCTCTATTCCGTGGAGGGGGGTTTCTTGGTGTGCCTAAAGAAGCTGAAAATATGAGAGCCAATAAGTTGAATTTGTACAACAGAGTTAGTAGCAAGTCTCAGGAATTTTCAATTCATCGGAGCTTGAACAAAAGATCGGGCTCACTGAGCCCCGCAATTGAAAAGACCTTGTATGTAGATACTGTAAATATTGCCAAAAGATCATGTTCAAATTTAACTTCCTCGGATGCCAAGGGGCAGACGGACTCTGCAGGCAAGAATTTTCACACCGCGATGGAAAGTAGAGGAATGGAAAGAACGCCTAGTTTAGAATCTTCTTTACAAGGTGCAAAGTGCCTGAATACCGCAAGGGGTGAGAACATATCAGAAACTAAAATATCAGGGTCCACTGAAGCCAATCAATCTTCTTTCTCTGAGATACTGCGTCTTGGTGGTCAATCAGATACGGTGCAATGCTTCAGACAGGATGGAGAATTCAATCAGGAATGCAAGTCCTTGGTTTGTATAAAAGTTACAACTGATGAAAATCTAAATAGCAACAGTGAGCCGAAGTTAGAAGTACGTAATCCTGGATATATTAACAGTGGTTATGAAAAGTCTTCTCTTCACCCACCATTACCAAAAAAACCTTCTGATTCCTGGCTTTGGCGTACCCTACCTACAGTCTCTTCGCGAAACTCTTTTTCGCATTCAAATCTTGGCACTCGATTTAATCCTAAAAAGCAGGATCCTAAAACATCCTTGACTAATACCAAATGGGAAACCATTGTAAAAGCTTCCCATGCACATCATGATCACATGCGTTTCTCAGAGGTAATGTCCCCAAATTTATACTTCTAAGCTACTTTTAGTAGAAGTTTCAGCGATTAGAGAAAAAAAGAGCTAATCAGTTTCCCTTTTTCCTTTTTGTCTCCTTGGCAGGAATTAACAGCTCACTTTTCTGAGGAATCCAAAACGTAAAATGTGTTGATAACCATCAAAAACATTGTACTTGCTGGCTTTTTTTGAACAGTATTTGTCTCAAAATGGTCAGAAGTAGTTACAATCTTCCAGCTTGTATTTTTTGTTCCTGGAAGATAATTCTCCAATTGATTCTTTCAAGATATAGTTGGTAAATGGAATATGGTTTGCTCTGTTCTTCTTTTTGTTATAAGCTTGTAAATTGGTGTTGTGTATTTCTTTTACATTGCCGTGGGTTAAGGCAGCAGATATATGAGCTCAAATTCTCTTGTCTCGGCTTCCTTTGTAATTTGCATGGGTATACAGTTTCTCCAATGACTGCATGTAGTGTTTGCAAAAAATGTACTTCCTTTTTTGGACCATATTGGGCCTATTGGGCATCTTATATCACTTTCAAAAGCTAACTAGTGACGAGTCAGTTTTATGAAATATTTTATTTGCCCATTTCTACGATGTCAATAATGGACGGCTCTGAGATCACGACAGTGACAGAGAGGGCCAAGGGAAATGATATCGGTAGCTGGGGCATCACATCAACTTTACTTAAGATTGGTAGAATTTTTAGAGTTAATATTGAACATTCAGATTATAATAATTAAGAAGCAAGCTAAAATCCTGTAAATAATTTGTGTCGACGGATGCTTAAATGTTTGAAATATGAATTGATTAGCTAGCTAGCTTGCTACTTTTCTCTTTGCCATAGTAGCTGGCATGATCCAAATCAGGGGGACCCGTCACTCATAATATCTTCAATGAGTTCGTAACCTTTGCTTATCTTTCACGCAAAATTACAATCCCGATAATTAAATGACAAGATTAATTACCATATTAGCTTGATGATTTTGATTAGTCAGGCTCCTATCTCTCTAAAACTTGCCGAGGGCTTCTTGCTTTCCCTTTGACATATGTTCTATAATCTGTGTATATCCATATGATGATCATGAATCCGAAACTAACAAGCAGGATTACAGGGGGAAATAACTCAATAAACCTACTTGTCGGATTTCCTCTCGTGCAAAACTGGTTGTGTGGCAAGGAAATTAACAAACATTAATTAGTTGCCATATAGTGGTTCTAAGACAAGTACTTAGAAAAGATCTCACTCACTCCTACAGCTATACGTTTTAATTTCTTCTTACAAAGATCTTGAAGTGCTCAACTTCATGGCCTAGTGGCAATGATTTATTAGTGTACACTAGGTTGTTGTTTGGGGAATAAATCTTATGAGTTTGTGACTATGTTGTAAGTTTTATTTGCCTTTGATCATATTGGGCTAAGAAAGTGAAAGCTTAGTGTTAATTTCTTGACTGTTACAGTGAGACTTCTCCTCATCAATTCCAACTCCTTGGCTCAGTCTCAGTTGTAGATCGGGCAACCATTCCCTATCCTTGAACAATTTATCTCGATTCAACTGCATTAAAGAAAAACAAAAGAAAGCAGCAATTTCAGATTGAAGGCATTTTCACAATACTGATTTTTGGTATCTCAAAAAATCCAAAAAGAAGTAGTTACCTCAAGCTGAAATGGAGGTTCAAAATCTGGTTTAAAGCTACAGAACTTGCCGGCAGAATCATTTGAGTTGAATAGAAGTTGCCTCATCATATTGTCCGTTCTTGGCATTGAACAGTAGGACATAGGCATGGTGCAAATTTGATGTGTCTGAGGTTGAGAGTAGGTGTCATTGGTAAAAATACTTGTATTAACCTTCCATCGACGACTGTGAATCATTTCAAAGGGAGGCCATCGCTTTTCCTCGAGAAATCGGCTAGGTTTCATTGGCCCAATCCCTACTGCCGTATCCATTACATGAAGTTGGTGAGCGGAAGACGAAGACTTAGCTTGCGAATGGAAGGCATTTGATTTTAAGAAAACACTGTCTTGTCCATGACCTTTGTCTACCTGAGAATCTAGCCTCATCATTTCAACGCCATGATCAGATTTCCTTGAAGCAGAAAGACAATAAGAGATGTCATCTTATGTGTTCTTCATTTATCAAAATTCACATACTATGGCTATAATTACCTTGGAAAGGTAGCTTTGAAATCAAACGGTCGTTGTGAGAGCTGGGGAGACTGGAAAATACCGTGATTGATGTTATTTTCATGGTGAAGATTTCTGGCAAGAACAATTGCACCATTCTCCATTCTGAAGTGTTGACGACGACTGGTTAACTGGTTAAAAATGCCTCTAACATGATCTCTTCTTTGGATCTTTTTGTATGCATGATTTAGTACTGCAAAATTTAGAGGCAAATTTATTAGTTTTCTGGTATTCTCAAGAGTAATTTGGTGTTAATTAATTCTGCAGATGTTTTACAATGAGCAAGGGAAGCCTACTACTACTACTATATTAATTTATCTTTACTAATTTTTTAAAATTTTGATATGTAGTAGCCCGATCAAAATTTAATAGTTAATTTTCTGAGTTAATATTTTATTTAATTATGCCTATTTTTATTGTTTTTACTGTTATTAACTAAATTAACTCATAATTTTAATTATTAAGTTTTGGTCAGATTTAAGAAATAAAGATAAACTAGATCAAGAAGAAATTCATATCCAAATAAAAAAAAAAATTGCTGGACAAAATAAATAATGGGAAATTTCTTAGATTTTTAGTAACATAAATTAATCAGAATTATCATTAACCAAGGCAGATTAACATAATGAGTAATTAATTTATCTATCCTTAATGCAAATTTCATTAGCTTTGATCATTCAGCATTCATCTGAATAATATTTTTCTTTTTAAAAGCTTCTTTATTTCATTAAATGTTGCAGTAAAAAGAACATTAAATCTTGGCTAAATCAAATCTTTCGCGAGTTTTGGTTTGAAGGGATGGCCTCACCTTGTCCAGCCTCATCGAGCTTCTTACTTCGATACATCTAATGGAGGAAGACAAATGTTACACAGGAAATGAGTTAGGAAATGAAAATGAAAATCAGAAACATATTTAAACACCATTATTTTCAGTACCTGCAAGTGACTCTTTACATGGGCAATGCTAAGTCCCCGTACATTCATTAGCTGAAGCACCAATTTAGGCGTTGCTTCTGCACCAATGTCCAAATATATTGCAAATTAATTAGTATACGTCAAAAGGAAACAACCTCTTGTGTAATCACTCGAGACCATGAAGGAGAAGGGAGACTGGGAAATGGAGCAAAAATAATGCATGCATGCATGAATAAAACTTACTATCTTGTCCACCAAGCCGCTCCACAGCATGCACAAATGAGAAATGGAGGTCAGGAGTCCACCGGAGCCGGGGCATTTTCGAGCGAACGTATTGTCTAACCGTTGATCGTCGTTCATTTTCTCCCTCATTACTGACGTTATTATTAGTGGAACTTCCCTCTGTTCCTTTCTCATCATCTTCGACACATAATTCAACAACCTTGGCAATACTATCATCCCCTTCACTGCAGGCTTCTTCGTTCAATTCGAAGGATGAACATTTATGGGCTGATGCTACTGATGTGTTTTCAGCTTGTTCTTCACTCCTGTCACTCTTCTGGATCCCCAAGGAGTCTTCTGTCATGGCTGTTCTCAGTTTCTCCATATCATTTCCCATTATCAAATCCTTCTAAAATTCCCTGGATCTGCGAAAAGAAATAGAATGGCTCAAGCGAAATGAAATAATTAGGTTTGCAAGTATCTATTCTTTCGCTAACATCACTAATTTGCTATGGTCTGAAGAGTTTCATCTACACAAAAGCTTTTGATCTTAGTCCTGAGATGGCATATTCTTGGTAATTTAGGTCAATACCTAACCCTTCTACGATTTATTGGTGAAACCTCTTACATCACCCTCCCATATAAATGGAATTCTCTCAAGTTGGGGAATTAGGTTCACAGGAATTATATTTTTGTTGTATATACAGACGCCTTCTTGATTCAATCTCCTTTTCCAAATAAAATTGTAATGAATCCGGGTCTCAACAACTCTTTCATCCTTGCAAAAACTTTCAAAGGATAAAATAAGAAGCTACAAATCAACTCGATCTGGGAATTCAAAGCTTGCAAGAGGTAAACAAAACAAAATCTGAAAATAGAATTACATGTTTACCACTCAATGCTTGTCGGACAGACACGATCCAATCAGCCGGTTCGTATGCAATCTGTGGTTGTTCTGCGAATACGTTGCAAATGAAAATTTTAGATCAAGATTTTAAACCCACTAAATTTATAGAACAGAAAATCCTATAAGGCATAAAATGCAAATGAACTGTTCATATTTGGCAATGAAATTAGTGTTTTGGTAAATCTGTTGCCAATATTTTTCTTTTCATAAGTTAAACTCTATTGAATCTGCTGCACAATATATTAAAACAGTCAGCTTTGATCTATGGGCTGCATTATAGATGAAAATTAAACATCAAAAAAGCATGAAATGCATCAAAATTCATACCTTAATCATAAATAAAAACCCATTTAGTAACTTTAATATAAACAACCAATATGAATTTTGACAAATAACTAGGGTCTTGAGTTTACATCCATATAATATCGAAGAATTAATATAGTTGTAAACCAGAGACAGCTGCTATTATTCTTATATTATTGATATTATGATCGTGACAAAGAATTTGTAATCTAAATTTCATCAATTAATCATGGCAATCCAAAGAATTGCCAGAGATAGTTGAGAGTTTGAAGAACTACACCCAAGTGAGATTAACCTCATCTTAGAAGCTAGCAAGCATAAGATCTTGGCTTTGGCATCAGAAACCACAAAACAGTGCAAGTATTTGCCACAGAAAATCATAAAAAAATTTTAAAGTTTTCCCCCTCTCGATACAAACCATTGAAGATGAAGCTGATCCTTCCCTTTCCAAGTTGTTGATGTTCAGACAAATTCTAACTCTGGATTCAAACATGTCGCATACACCACCATTCCTCGACTGTTTCAGCTCGACACTAGATGCACAGATTTATACAAGAAGCAGGATTAATCATTCAGATGAACGACAGAAAAGGGGAGAGAGAGAGAGAGAGAGAGAGCAGCCAGCACAAGCAGCAGGTTAGTCATGTTTTTTATTTTGTTTTCTCTTGGATTTCGGATGTTTTTGTTATCTTTTGTTCATTGAATCGTGGAATTGAAGTCATCAAAAATCGAGATATTCTAAGACATTTCATGTCATGGGTTATAAAAATCAAACAATGTTCTGACGCAACCACTTGAGCTCTCAATTGTTAATGAATTACTATTCACTCAGCATTATGGATACAGATACGACTGTTGGATATCATGTGACTACCATCGGTCCTTTTCTTCTTTGCCCTACTTTGACAGTTGTCATGCATGTAAAAATTTCTCTCTCTCTCTCTCTCTCGTGATTATCTTAATTGTTTGGCCTAGATTAAAGACTCCTCTCATTGTTAATTACATGATCAACAACTTAATTTTGTTGATTAATCTCAACGTATCGTATGGTTGTAAGAAAATTATTGGTGGCCCAATTCCTTTGTCAACATATCAATTTTTCTTACCTAAACAAAGACTTTCCTCTTATATCATGCCACTGTTTCTTCTGTCCCATGCTCAACATCTTTATTTTGCAACCTCATATGTTGCTATGACTTGTACTTATCGGTCCGAAATCGAAAAAATCGGTCGTTGAATAATTGCCGAAATAATACAGGTTGCAAATGATGATAGTAACTCTGGAAGTCTGTCAATTTTGGTAGACTTGTACCTTTGAATACAAGTGGGATCGATCACTTTCCAAGCATTTTCATTTTGCAAATGGTAAGAAATCAATTTCTTTATTCATGCACATTTGACAATATAAAACTTATTTGATTAATCGGGTAAGATTGGATCGTTCATTGACATTAACAATTTGATCCGGGCTTATTGGGAAAGCAAATGGCGAATGCATTAAAAACTTCTTTGTTTTCCTAGTATGCTACACATAGAAATTGAGTTAATTTCATAATTATTGCATAAGGATCAAACAATAATGAAGTATAACGGTGTACTAGATTTTAGGTATAAGGGTAACCAGCTGCCCTTGTGTCAGATTCATTTTAGAGTCAGATAATAGGGAAGAAACAGTTCACTGTGTTGTTCATCACTTGAGCCAAATATTACTTATTTAATTCTGTTTCAATCAGGTGAAGCTAACATTAATTCATAACTGCTTCTTGAAAATGCAAGGACAGCATCTCGAAAGCTAATAGTCTCAAAGGGAGTAGGTTTGAATACCACAGTTATCCGCAGGCATTTTAGGATTATGTAAGAAATTTTACTAAGGTTAGAAAGCAAGTACTACAGTTCTCTTCCAACAGCCAACATGCTTCTTCCTTATTATAGAACTTGATAGAACTGTCTGAAGACATGTACATTGGACAGGAATTAATTATGGATCTATTGGAACCAAAGGCAGATCACTTGTTTCCTTGTCCTTTTTTTCACCTGCTATGATCCATTGGGTTTCCTTTCCAAGGACTGATAAGAGAGAATCTGGATTGTTTTGTCTCCACAAGACAACGAGGTTCTTCTCTTAGTCTTTGGGAAAGAAGAGGAATCACTTGGAGGGCTTAGGTTTAGATTAAAAAACACCCAAAACTGGCTAAGAGGAATCACTTGGAGGGCTTAGGTTTAGATTAAAAAACACCCAAAACTGGCTCGTTATGTGTGACATACATGAGAAAAAGACGTATTCCTAGGATTAAACTAAAGAGGTTTTCGCAGAGTAAACTTCGTGGAAGAGAGGGAAAATTATTATTTATATTTTCTTGCTTAAGAAAATGAGATTCTCCTAAGCATACGAACATTGAAAATACTTGATGCTTTGTCTCCTCCTTCCTTGGGGAGTTGACATGCATTTAATTATTTATTTCTCCGAAGAATCTTTCAAAGAACTACTTCTTTTCTTCGTATTATTTCATGGATTTAGACATCCAACCTAGCATTAGTACATATATTACAATATTTTACGCGGCCCATAAAGGAGAATCAAGTCTGATCACTGTATCTATCAAACTCTATTGTATATCAATCATTTAGGTTCACTTCTCTTTGGACCCTAGTATTTCCATCATCAGCTTGGAGCTGTTGGGAATTCTGATTCGATTGGTTTCATTTATGGAATAGTGAACCGGCTGACCAAATATTGTGTCTTTGGGTGCCTGTTTCCCACCAATATTACCTGTTAATATATGGGCGACAGTTTGAATTTGATAGACATGTACAAGATTGAAGATTAGGTTAAAAATTAAAAAGATAATCAACTAACTTATAGATGGCCGGTCACCAATATAGTTCCTACAGTCCGGAGATTGTTTTATCTTGGACAAACTCCATTAATATGAACCACAAAGATCAAAATGCGGGCCATCCAACTCTAATCATACACCTTGCTCTTTCCTAAAAGTCAAAAGAATTCTTGTTGAATTAATGCTTGATACTGTAGAAGCATGTGAAAATCATGCGGGATATGCATCATAAGTAATTATTCCTCAACGTCAATTCTCTTCTGTAACCATTGAAGAATTAATCTGCTGTCCTGTTGTGGGAACCTAATATTAATCTTCACAACCTCTTCTAAATTTGCATATGTTGAACGATCGATGCTAGTTGTACGTAAAACAACTATAAGGTTTTGTTTCAATCTTTAGCAATCAATGCCTCCAAAATCGATACTCCATTCTTAGCACTTTGTATTCGTAATGGCCATGGCCTGTGCAGAAATGCATATGGGTAAATTGAGCCGGCCAAATTTAGGTCATTTTGTGCTTGTTGGAAGAATTTTTATCCATTGTAGTTCTTTTTCAAAGAAGGCAAGAAACCAAACCAAACAATGCAAAAGGGTATATGTTATGCCGAAAATATTGGGTCAGGTCTCCACGGTCATGTTTAAGCCCACATATTGCTCTGTTTAAGGGTCCAGGCACATGGGATTTTCCGGGTTACTAATTCAGTTGTGCAAGAAAACTTGAGAACTCACATTCAGAAAAATTCACAACACTAGCAATGAGGCTTCGGCAAAGATTGCTGAAAGGCATTCTAGGCTCTGGCACCGATCATTATTATTAATAAAGATTAACCAGAAGAAGGATATGGTATCTTTTAATCAGCATTCACCATTGAGCCAACGCATATATGTACACTTAATGTCTCACGTAGCTAACATAAGTAATTATTGTATGGCGGTTGACAGCTAATATTTCAACAATCACTTTGATGACTTCTTAATTTCTGGAGCCAAAATCTGTCCATGTATAATGCTAAATACTGCATGAAAGCATTTTAACGTCTAATGGTAGGGCCTTTGTACAACCCCCTCCGGACCACAATGCTTTCAGGAGGTTGAGTCTCTTCCAACCAAGCTACTTCAGAGGAGTTCATGCCATAAATTTGGTCATCACCTTTTGGAAAAGACGATCCAGGAAAATTACTATGTTCAGAAATTAAAAGAATGATGGGAAAAAAAAGGAATAAATATTAAATAAGAAAGATACCTTGTAGATCTCTGTTAGGAATCATCCGGAAATATGAGCAGTGTCGCCCATCTTCTGAACAGTATGGAGGCGAAAGAACATCAAGGAGAGCACAAGGACTTATCGCTTTGAAACAATGAATGTTGCCACCACTAGTTGGGTAAAGAATTGTTGTACCACAAGGTGCGGTCATTTTACAGTCTCTAACAAGTTTTGCAGGTCTGGCTGTAAATTTCCCACAACCAAACAATGCCTCTTCAATAAGATATTCAACATGTGCTGAAAACAATTATGTCCCAGGACCAGGCAAAATCAACCTAAGCTAAATATGCAGACACTCCATATGAAATCATTTCATTTAGTCTTGATGTAAGAGAACTGAAAAAATAAGAGCATTGCAGAGCATTCAAGTGATTTAATTGAATACATTTCAATCATAGGCCTATCAAAGAAACATCAAGAATTATAACATTGACAACGCAGCTGTCCTGCTTTTATGAAGCATTCAAATAACAATTTAAATGGTTGCAGGACCATAATAATCTGAAAAGCTTGTGACAGGCTGATTCAGCTAACTATTATGACAGTTCTATGCCATAAATCCCTAACATAAACAGTACTTTAGGATTTATGAAATGCTCAACCTTTGTATATTTCTACACCCTGCAAACTGAGCAGCCATCAAAACCATCAGCAGAGCAAGTAAATTGATATCATTAAAATTCCACCTAATGGCACCTAGCATATTAAGTGCTTCAGACAATAGGATCTGAAACAAGAATATTAATTCTCATTGCATGAAGGTAGAAGAAGACCAGATTGCACTCGCTCAAAAAAGACCAACGTGAGACCAATATTGTCAGCAGAGCAGCCATTTGACCTGGCAGTGATTTAGTTAACACTACCTACCTATAGGAACCAAAAGCAGATTGCAATGCAATGTTGATGGTGCTTATATTCTCGAAGGTTCAGGTGTTATAAACAAGGGTAAAGACTATAGGAAATGAAAACGGGGTAATTAGGAGCCAGTAGTAGGAGTGGAGGCAAAGTTGATGGTGTATAGATGCAAAAATCATTAGAGATAAATATCGTGGTGTACAGGCCATGCTGTCAGCCTAAGTATTATCCATACTTTAAACACCCATTTTATCACAGGGGTTAAATCATTCCTAAGAATGTTGCCAAAGCCTTGGTAGCAGGGTAGTTGGTGTGCCACAAATACTGAATTGAACTGATGCAGGGGCTTGAAGCTTACAATGACTTCCCATATGTGAAAACATACAGCTAGAAAAACAGAACAATAAAAATAAAAGGACATTCGGTTGGGAGAGAGATGCATTACTATTACTGTCGATTACCAGCATCAGCATCGTTTTATAACATGAAGAAATAACAAAGTTAAAGAAGAACACCTTGAGTTGGATCACTAGGCCCAGGTGGATCAAGCCAATCATAAGACTTTACTAGCAATGAACCGTAAAGAAGCTTGCTCAAGACGGTCATTCCAGGATGATTATGTAGTGGTATGATTGAGGAAGGAGGCATACAGAAGATTCCTATCTGCAACCAAACTCAAAAAATTTCATGCATATGACATGAGTCCAGCTTTCAATTTTATTCTCAAAAACAACATTATTTGCGTTGAAGGTTTCAAATAGTATAATTGAGAGTTTGTCCTAGTACAGTACTAATTGCTTACTGAGAATCTATCACATTCATGCAAATGCAGATACTCGATTGGAGGTGGAAACTGATGACATCCATTGCGCACTTTTCTGCCATTCGTACCCTGCACTGAACTTTTCCACCGGCGTGCTGATTGTGCCTCATGTTCGAGACCCACATTAGAAGGCTTCAATTCATCTGAAAGGCCATTGTAAGTTAAATTGATTCGCATCACAAAACCATATGGATCAGAAGTACTTTAATCAAGCAGCAGTATACAGCATTCAGAGGGAATTTTCTAGTTTCAAACGAGAAACAAGAAACAAAAAAAAAAAAAAAAAGGGAAAAACTATTTAGTGCCACACCTAGAATAGCGCACACTTTTCCAAGAGCTTCTTCTGATATTGGACCATTAGCTGAGAAGGACGCTTTGCACGCATCGTACAACTTCTGAACAACCGGCATGATGCAAGTAATGCAGCGCATCCAACAAGCCAATCTAATAACGTAATCAAACGAAACTCACTTCTTTAGTAACTTTACTATTATATTTGTAAAACTTTGCATACAGATCAGCCATCAAGCTCAACAATTCCTCAGAATTGCTCTAATTTAAAAGTTAGCAATAAAAAACAACTTTCTTTCTCTGCAACAATTTCAAAATCCAGCTCTACGTGAACCCCAAGCACAACAATACACATGCATGATAACTACTAACTAATCAATCCTTTCTTCTTCAAGCTGCCAAGACCAACACAATAAATCACCAAATTAAACAAATATCATAGAATTAAATTCCTATTAACTTCTACAAACCCACACAGAGAATTAAGGCCTTTAATTTCACTTGTTCAAAGTGACGCCTAATACTCGAAAAAATAAATAAAAAGATACCCACGCATTTCAATTCGTTTTATGTTCTAACAGGCCATTAAACAAACAGAGTCAAATCCTACAGCGTAATATACACGCCAACTTGAACTAATACATGATCGAATTACAGCAGCAGAGCAACATGAAAATCTGCTTTAAAGATATCGTCAAGCAACAAGAAGAGACGGATAATAGTGTACCCAGGTTCCAAGAGAGCAACTAGAGTGTGAATGGTGAAGTAGACACGGAAAGACAGAAACAAGAAGAGTTCCGCTCGGCTTTCGTTCAGACAGCGAAGATGTTAAGGTGATCGTTGTCGTTGCGGCAGAACTACGAAATTTACCCTCAATGGTCAAATTCAATGTATCTGACACGCTGACACAACTTTGACGTTCCACCGTCCTTTGATTCTTTTCCGTCAAAAAGTTTATGGATAATGTCATCCGGATCCCTCTTTTTATGTTTTTAAAAGCTGAAGCACGTATTATCGAATAAATTCCTCGCTACACGTATAATAAATTAAATAACATACATGTATATACACTAATTCATTTAAAAAAAATTATTATTATCAATTTAAAATACTTATTATAAAATTTTAAATTATTTGATCCTAATTTAAATTTTTATAAAAAAATATTTTAAATTAATAATAACAAAAATTTTGAAATATAACAGTACATATATATTATAAGTAAATCTATTGAATAAATTCACTTTCAAGTTTGTACTGTATATTGTATAGTTAAAATTTACTTTGATTATTTTAATAAGTGATAGGGACCTATTTGATATGATTATAAAAAATATATCTTTATTTGTGATAGTAAAAGACTCAGTGATTGGTGCTTGAACTAAATTTAAAAAAAAAAAAATTGCCGTCATAGGTGCACGTACATGAGGTCTTAAAATGATTCACATTCAATACGGTAACGTTTGTGCACTCCCCTTGTAATTTAACTATAATTAATATTTTATGATAAAAAATTTAATTCAATTATTGTTCTTTTATCAAACAAATAAATTATCAAAAAATTTTAGATGAAATTTGCTACCATGTTAATATAAGTGATACGATAAAATTTTAATTAATAAAAAATAAGATACTTATTTTATTAAAGTAAAAAAAATTAGGTGCATTTTATCTTTACTTTTAAATGTAATAAAAATTAAGTACAAAAATAAGATATTTAAAACTTATTTTTCTACTCCTTAGCGAAAACGGGACCAAAATTGGTTTTGATCCCTAGGCCAAATGAGC